>CM055816.1:89351203-89719582 GCA_029582265.1 Zoroaster sp. YZ-2022
GAGTGAGGTAGAGCTGATAGGCTCTATATTGACTATTGATGTGATATATATTGGTTACCTACCCTCCACGTTATCTTGAGTGAGGTAGAGCTGATACGCTCTATACTGACTATTGCTGTGATATATATTGGTTACCTACCCTCCACGTTATCTTGAGTGAGGTAGAGCTGATAGGCTCTATACTGACTATTGATGTGATATATATTGGTTACCTACCCTCCACGTTATCTTGAGTGAGGTAGAGCTGATACGCTCTATACTGACTATTGCTGTGATATATATTGGTTACCTACCCTCCATGTTATCTTGAGTGAGGTAGAGCTGATAGGCTCTATACTGACTATTGATGTGATATATATTGGTTACCTACCCTCCACGTTATCTTGAGTGAGGTAGAGCTGATAGGCTCTATACTGACTATCGATGTTCCGCATGAATTGAGTTTAGCTTGAAGTACAGGGTTGTCAATGGGTGACTCTTGCAGATCATCACCTATAAACAAACACATAATAATGCTTTATAGAACATAAAGCCACAATGGTTGATTGGATTTTAACTCTAGCTATTTCAGTCTTCCTTCATTGTGTTAGGTAAATGTAGCTGATGTCAAATTACATGTAGATGACTTTACCATGAGATGTTGTATTGTCATCAATACCTAGATAGTTTATCAGACTTGTTTTTTGTATCACATCTACAGTAAGGAGTTGCATCGGCAAACCTCTTCATTCTCCTGAAGAAGATTAGAGCAGGCTAATCGAAACGTTGAGAATAACCCGTGAAGTCCCTATGGTTCTCCCTGAACCATATTAACCCGTGAAGTCCCCGTGGTTCTCCCTGAACCATATTTCTCACTTAGCGACAGTAGAGAAAAACTAGTTGCCCGAAATTGGTTCTCCCTTGAACCTTTCTCACTTAACGAAGGTTGAGATACGAGTTGTGCGATACGGTTCTTTTCAGAACCTGTATCTCAGCTTCACGTTAGTTGAGATAAACACATGGTGTTACTGCAAACCGAAACGATATCTACAGTATGTTTACCTGATCAGACCTGGCTTTTCTTTTTCCATTCGTTTCTGGTAAGTATAATATACTACTCAAAACAATTTAGGGAACACCGGAATAATCTCAGTTAAAGCAAGATCATTTATTTCAGATAAACACAATGTTTCACAGAATTGATGATAAAGGATGCATGTAGTGATTACACATTTCATGACATGACTACTGAAAGAGAGAGGGGGTTGCAAATGAAAATCCCGGTTCATGGAACGTTTCAAACCTATTTGATGTTAAAAATCCGGTGTTCCCTAAATTGTTTTGAGTAGTATATTTCTGGGCAACATCAAACCTTCTTGTTCTTTATTGTAAATAGGAATGGTAGTTAGTAGTCTTATGCCGGAGGTTGTTTTAATGCTTGGTATGTCTTGTTTGTAAAGGCCTACCTTTCTCAAGCTCTGCCTTTACTTTATGGCCATTTCTTATAATCATTCCATTATACCTTGATACAAGTATACATGTATATCTATACATTATTGATTTTGTCATGAAGAGAAAATAATAATAATAAATAATAATATGTGGTCTTATATAGCGCACGTATCCACCAACTGAGTGGTGCTCAAGGCGCTTACATTATTACCCCTGGTCACTGGGCCAATATCATTCCTATAATCTAAATGTTTCTAAAATGTTTCTAAATGAAAAACTATATACTTTGATTGATGGTCAGGGTGTGATTACGCAATTTTGAAAAATCCATGTAAATTTTGCTAGGGTTATTGGGGCCACTGTTGTGAACAGCGCTGGGGTGAAATCTATAGTTCTGAGCATTTGCTTTGCTTTCCTTTATTGCTTAAATCTTTAAAATCCGGAGGATCACAACATTGTGATTTGTAAAAATCCGAACAAATCACGCCTCTGGAGGGCGATAATATTAATGTATAAATACTAGAAGATAGCTAGATGACCATATACCTTGATGGAGGGCGATAATATTAATGTATAAATACTAGAAGACAGCTAGATGACCATATACCTTGATGGAGGGCGATAATATTAATGTATAAATACTAGAAGACAGCTAGATGACCATATACCTTGATGGAGGGTGATAATATTAATGTATAAATACTAGAAGATAGCTAGATGACCATATACCTTGATGGAGGGCGATAATATTAATGTATAAATACTAGAAGATAAATACTAGAAGATAGCTAGATGACCATATACCTTGATGGAGGGCGATAATATTAATGTATAAATACTAGAAGATAGCTAGATGACCATATACATTGATGGAGGGCGATAATATTAATGTATAAATACTAGAAGATAGCTAGATGACCATATACCTTGATGGAGGGCGATAATATTAATGTATAAATACTAGAAGATAGCTAGATGACCATATACATTGATGGAGGGCGATAATATTAATGTATAAATACTAGAAGATAGCTAGATGACCATATACCTTGATGGAGGGCGATAATATTAGTGTATAAATACTAGAAGATAGCTAGATGACCATATACCTTGATGGAGGGCGATAATATTAATGTATAAATACTAGAAGATAGCTAGATGACCATATACCTTGATGGAGGGCGATAATATTAATGTATAAATACTAGAAGATAGCTAGATGACCATATACCTTGATGGAGGGCGATAATATTAATGTATAAATACTAGAAGATAGCTAGATGACCATATACCTTGATGGAGGGCGATAATATTAGTGTATAAATACTAGAAGATAGCTAGATGACCATATACCTTGATGGAGGGCGATAATATTAATGTATAAATACTAGAAGATAGCTAGAATGACCATATACCTTGATGGAGGGCGATAATATTAATGTATAAATACTAGAAGATAGCTAGATGACCATATACCTTGATGGAGGGTGATAATATTAGTGTATAAATACTAGAAGATAGCTAGATGACCATATACCTTGATGGAGGGCGATAATATTAGTGTATAAATACTAGAAGATAGCTAGATGACCATATACCTTGATGGAGGGCGATAATATTAATGTATAAATACTAGAAGATAGCTAGATGACCATATACCTTGATGGAGGGCGATAATATTAATGTATAAATACTAGAAGATAGCTAGATGACCATATACCTTGATGGAGGGCGATAATATTAATGTATAAATACTAGAAGATAGCTAGATGACCATATACATTGATGGAGGGTGATAATATTAATGTATAAATACTAGAAGATAGCTAGATGACCATATACATTGATGGAGGGTGATAATATTAATGTATAAATACTAGAAGATAGCTAGATGACCATATACATTGATGGAGGGTGATAATATTAATGTATAAATACTAGAAGACAGCTAGATGACCATATACATTGATGGAGGGCGATAATATTAATGTATAAATACTAGAAGACAGCTAGATGACCATATACATTGATGGAGGGCGATAATATTAATGTATAAATACTAGAAGACAGCTAGATGACCATATACCTTGATGGAGGGCGATAATATTAATGTATAAATACTAGAAGACAGCTAGATGACCATATACCTTGATGGAGGGCGATAATATTAATGTATAAATACTAGAAGACAGCTAGATGACCATATACCTTGATGGAGGGCGATAACATTAATGTATAAATACTAGAAGACAGCTAGATGACCATATACCTTGATGGAGGGCGATAATATTAATGTATAAATACTAGAAGATAGCTAGATGACCATATACCTTGATGGAGGGCGATAATATTAATGTATAAATACTAGAAGATAGCTAGATGACCATATACCTTGATGGAGGGCGATAATATTAATGTATAAATACTAGAAGATAGCTAGATGACCATATACCTTGATGGAGGGCGATAATATTAATGTATAAATACTAGAAGATAGCTAGATGACCATATACCTTGATGGAGGGCGATAATATTAATGTATAAATACTAGAAGATAAATACTAGAAGATAGCTAGATGACCATATACCTTGATGGAGGGCGATAATATTAATGTATAAATACTAGAAGATAGCTAGATGACCATATACCTTGATGGAGGGCGATAATATTAATGTATAAATACTAGAAGATAGCTAGATGACCATATACATTGATGGAGGGCGATAATATTAATGTATAAATACTAGAAGATAGCTAGATGACCATATACCTTGATGGAGGGCGATAACATTAGTGTATAAATACTAGAAGATAGCTAGATGAATATATACCTTGATCGAGGGCGATAACATTAGTGTATAAATACTAGAAGATAGCTAGATGAATATATACCTTGATCGAGGGTGATAATACGGACTGGTGCTGACTCTGGTCCATTAAACCTTGAGCTGAATGGCTGTACTGTGATAAGATAATCTGTATCTGGTGTTAATCCTGTGATGATCTTACTAGTTGATCCTAGTACTGTCTGCACAGTGAAACCATTGCTACCTGAATCAGCTCTATACTTCAGATGATATCCTTCAATGAACTCACGATGTTGCCTTGTCTGAAATCAACAACAATCATCAGTATCAAGACACTCATATCAATAATCATCATCGGTATCAAGACACTCGTATCAATAATCATCATCGGTATCAAGACACGTACTCGTATCAATAATCATCATCGGTATCAAGACACTCATATCAATAATCATCAGTATCAAGACACTCATATCAATAATCATCATCGGTATCAAGACACTCATATCATCATCAGTATCAAGACACTCATATCAATAATCATCAGTATCAAGACACTCATATCAATACTGTTGATTCATTTCTCAAGATATCTGATAGTGGTTCTATCTGATATGTGTTTTAGTTAATGTGATTCTACTAAGTTATTCCTGATTCTGCTACATGTTGGATACAGGAATGGTTTGGGTATAGCAGAGATGCCAACATTGAATTCCAAAAAAGAGTAGCATCTATTAAAAAAAAATTTAAAATTTAAAAAAATCGCAAAAATCTAACGCAAAAAAATGCATGTCCGGATTTTGGGCAATATCAGGTAGCCAGACTTTCGGTGTGAACCCGCTGGCTGTAATGGGACCGGGGCAGAGTAAATTGGAGGAAAATACTCAATGAAAAATTATAACAATGCTAGACGTATCTTATCTTAAAAGCTCACAATAATGATCTTCAATTAGTAATACATGCATCAATCACGTTAGAAATGTTGATTATAATACTAGTAACTGTTCTGTTTCTTGGGGTCTCAAGGCAAATAACAAATTGATAGCCTTAGCTAGGCCTAGCCCTAGCTCACCTGGGCCCAATTTCATGGCGCTTAACCACAGAATTCTGCGCCATTACGCCATAAAAGCGCTAGATTCTGTCGCCGTATAAGCGCAGAATTCCGCAGTAAGCAGTGCCTGCATGCCTGACACTGAAGTCGCACTTGCAAAGAAGCTCGAGAAATTAAAAGGTAATGCACGTGCGCCGAGCACAATTATTCGCGCATGTACACGTGTACACACAAGCTACCTCACAGACAACCTCATTCCCACGGTATGCTCATTATTCCCATTATGTAATAGAGATCAATGGCACGATCTTGCAAATAATGTACAGATGTACAGGCAGGCCGGTACATGTGGTAGGTAGGCAGTCGAATCCAGAACAGCGCTTTGTGTGAATTACGCTAATCCCGCTATCGTCGCTTTTTACCACCACTGCGGTTTATATTTAAAAGGTTGTTGTTTTGTTTTTTATTTTTTTAAATTATTTTTCATCACTTTTATTTCCACTTAATAGTTCATTCATTGTTTGCTTGTATTGTAACTGTATACAATTATACTGGGGCAGCTTGTTTAGCGTATTTCAATGAAGTATTATCGTAGAGTCGTATTCACGGCTCAAAATCGTATTTGCTACGCCCAAATCGTGTATGTTGGCATCTCTGGTATAGTATTAAAGTGGTTGGTTGGTCCATATTCATAGAGACATGGATCATACAATAATTGATGCTATTATATACTAGATGTAAGCTAAGAGGTACCTCCAATTACTTTATTATGAAGATTTAATAATATACTGACCTCCCATAAGATTTTGACAGCTGTTGGGCTCAGCACCATAGCATTAGTGATTTCTACTCTTGCTTCAGCCAATTTCTCTTCAATCACTGTGGTTTGTTCCGAGGGTATGGTCGGTATGTCATCTGTTGACAATATTCAACATAATTTCATTATTTTTTGGAGGAAGGAGGGGGAATTCACCTATAACAAGCCTAAAAGCCCATCAAGGTACGAGGCTACACACGAGTTGGATTACTTAGACAAAAAGGAAAACAAAACTTAGAGAACTTTAACTAAAAACATTGTAGCCACAGAGTTTCTTATAGATATAAACAGACAGGAAGGTGATGCTGGCCAATGCCATGTCTCACCAAAGTGAGCAAACACCTCGACATCCAAATTGTACACCGGCACAAACTCAAAATGGTTGGTGAAAATGATGAGTCACGAATGCATGGAAACAAACAGACAGCATTCTTACCTCTGGTTGTGATTGGTTGAGAGATCGGACTCGGTGGGCCAATACCACGATCATTCACAGCTCTCACCAAAAATAAATAGCTTGTTCCAGGTCGCAATTGCTGAAGTAGACAGGATTCCCCAGTGCACGGGCTAGGTACAATCTGCCATTCTGTTCAAGAGATCATAATTGTCATCAGATTTAAGAATGTTAGTCATGATGGTACCCATACAGACAAAATCCTCAATCGACACTACTACAAACATTACTACAAAAACCCCAAATGAGTTAAGAAATTGTTACTTAAGATAAATAGTAAGCCACAGGTTATATGGTTCTCATATCACCCAGAGTCCGGCATTCTCCTGAGGACGATCAGAGCATACTGATCGAAACGTCGAGTTGTACCTCCAGTTCTTTTCAGAACTAATTACATGTACTACTCAATTGAGATTCCACATGGTGTCACCGCAATTAGTCTTACTTATCATCCTCACCATGCAAAGCTACAAGTTTTACATATCACTCAATTTCTTTACTTGTGTATTGCATATTGGTAAATGGATATATTGGTTAAATATACACCCATCACAACTTCTAAGTTCCCCCTAATATTTTTTAGAATATCTCAACAAGTATTGCATGAATTTTAAAAATTCAAAAAGCAAATGACCGAATGACATGTTCTACACAGCTCATAATGAAATGGTTGAAATTCAATCATGCATGCACAATTGACAGTGATTTGAATGAAAATTCAGCTGAAAAAAAGTTGCAGTACAAAGCATTGCTTCAATGGCATGTTACACATGTAGTTTTCTGTAAGAACTCAGTTATGGAGAATAATGGAGGACCAATTCCATATTAAACTCTTGCTCTACCCTTCTAAAACAATGGACATGCATGTTGCATGTTGCTCTTTGAATATTCTTTTCTTATTATGAAACAGCCATCAATACCATTGTTATTGATGCATGAGTTCTTACAGAAAACTACATGTGTAACATGCCATTGAAGCAATGCTTTGTACTGCAACTTTTTTTCAGCTGAATTTTCATTCAAATCACTGTCAATTGTGCATGCATATGATTGAATTTCAACCATTTCATTACGAGCTGTGTAGAACATGTCATTCTGTCATTTGCTATTTGAATTTTTAAAATTCATGCAATACTTGTTGAGATATTCTAAAAAATATTAGGGGGAACTTAGAAGTTGTGATCGGTGTATATACATACATGTATTACTTATTAAATTCAATGTGTTAGACTCAATAAGCTAAACTCAATGTGTTCGTACAACATGGCTATCTATTGCTATCTGACCTTATACTTGAACTGAACAATTAATTAACCCTCGTACACATGCAGGCCACTCCGATCCACAAAATTCTGTTCTTGAGCAACCTTCAGGACATACATGTACAAGCCTGCTGTCCTTTCCAAGTAATCTTACAAAATCAACTGTGTGCCACCCAAGGCCACTGTAAATGTTTGAACATATTAGTATGGCCTGCAATGTATCAATGGGAGACCACTTTACCCTGTAATCTCAGTGGTGTGACAGTGCACAGAAGGGTAACCATAGGAGGCCACTGGCAACAGCTAATGGCTTGGAGTGGCCTGAATGGGTTGTTTCAAAAATTGCACTGATTGTAGGAGGGTTAATTCAGCCAATGCGCATAACTCACAAAGCACCTTATATGAATGCCTAATGCATAAGGAAATCTGACTGTATTGTTATGTAGATTACACTCTAGAACATGACAAAATTCACCAGAATTAAGTATTCATTATGTGAAATGGTTTAACTCGCTTGCTCTTGTGTATTATGCTTGTCAACAAATCTTCATATTCCACTGTGGCAAAAGGTCCATTATGTTTGGAATTTCAGAGTTTGACTAAAATTTCACATGACCATCCGATAACACTGGTCAATAATTTTTTTAAAGTTGTCTGCTTCGGAGATAAAATGTGCTATTTATTATGGATTTTGATGTGCTGAATTCAAATATGACAATTAAAATTGCTGATTGGCTACTGTTTCCAAGATATTTAAGTTTTTACATTTTATGTACTATGCATATGGTGTACATAGCAGATTTTTAATCATGAATTATCATATGCTATTCCCATACGTGTACACATGTACATGTAGATCTTGAAAACTAGAGCCAATCAACAATTTTAAGCATCATTTCCATTCTCAGTGACCCATAATTAGTCAAGTTTGACTTCATTTGTTTCGGAAGCATTTTGGCTGTAGACCAGTGTAATATGACAAACAATATGTAGTGTTTTGAAATATTTACTGATATCTACTTAACCAATAATAACCAAGTTATTTTCCAGCAAGTGTCAGTGTGTAAGGTGTTGTAATGTACTCAACTATGATATTTCAGTCTGTAATATTGTTGAAGGTGTTCCAAATAATACTAATGCATTTGGTTTATATTGCCCTTATCCAAAGAAGCTAATTTAAAAGCACAGAACCAGTTAAAAGCAATCAATATTTTCTATTAAAAATTAATTTACCAAGTGTTAAGAAGAAGTCACTAATGGTATTTCTTAACCTGTGCTGTTAACTGAAGTGTTAAATTGTAAGCTAAATCCATTACAGTACGCTATGCATGACTGACTCATTATGTCTATCTGAACACAAGGTGTGATAACTAGGAGACGCACCTTACAGTTAATTGACTGAGAGGTTACCTCAACACACTCAAGATACTTGTTATTACTACAACCATGGAGGAAGAAAACAGAAGGAGTCACATCGCCCAGCCTCTTATCTCATAACCAATTAGCACTTCGGAGTGGCCCATTGGAAATACGTTACGGCCACCCGCTGCGCTTACAAGTTTAACGACCGCGATAATCCCCTTGTGTACAATGTCTTTTGCCGCTCGGCTTGCTGGCGACCAGGATACATAATTGGAGGGTAGAAATCTGAAGCAAAACGAATAAACACAAAACGAGCACGCACTACTTTTCGCGGCTTTTTATATTGCGTAATGCATTGTCTTCAATAGCGATTTTTCCACCGAGTATGTTGGTGTTTTGATCGTCGAATTTGGCGAATCCGAAGCTGACTTACGCTAAATATAACATTCAGATGTTACAATACAGTGTCTGTTTAGCAACTTATTTTAAGGATATTTACGGTGATCTCCGGAAGCCAACCAATTGTCAAATTCAAAGACGGTTGTTTAGCTTTTATCATTTCAATCCTCATATATGTACGATGCTGTACACTGAAGATATTGCAGTGTTGGATTCGTAGGTCGAGTTGGATTGGGAGCCAGCCTTCCGTGTAGTGCAATAGGACAACGCGTCAGCAATGCGCGCAATGCGCATGTGCAAAGAAAGCCTGGCTGTAGTTCTCCTCGATAATCGGATTAAACGATTAGCGCTGGCTTAGAAATTTTACGACCGCGGCAAAAGACATTGAACCTTTGATATGCCTTCGTTGTGACTCCTTCTGTTTTCTTCCTCCATGCTACAACCATATACACACCCTCAGCACTAATATTCAATACACACTATATATGTAAGGTCAGTAATGACTGACCAATATGTCTGGCATGTGGACTTGGGTGTGGTCACACTTCTACTAACCAACATGTATCTACTGATCAGCTGTCAGTCATCAACCATGAGTGTAATTCTAGATTCACAAACAACTCAAATATTGTATTATATTTTAGTAGGATTTTATTATCAAATGAACCCAAATGGATAGTTTATTAGTAATTATTGTAGGATCAACAAGTTGCTGTTTGTTAGTTGCCTATAACAGACAGGGTCTTGATCATTTAATCCTCCTACAATCAGTGCAATTTTTGAAACAACCCATTCAGGCCACTCCAAGCCATTAGCTGTTGCCAGTGGCCTCCTATGGTTACCCTTCTGTGCACTGTCACACCACTGAGATTGCAGGGTAAGGTGGTCTCCCATTGATACATTGTAGGCCATACTAATATGTTCAAACATTTACAGTGTCCTTGGGTGGCACACAATTGATTTTGTAAGATTACTTGGAAAGGACAGCAGGCTTGTACATGTACATGTATGTACTGAAGGTTGCTAAAGAACAGAATTTTGTGGATCGGAGTGGCCTCCATGTGTTGGAGGGTTAAAATTAATAAAGAAATCTGTTTTTGTTTGAAGGTAACAACATTTCATCAGACTCTGCATAGTAGTCTACAATCTAGGACAGATCTTGTTGGGACACCCCTTCTCTTTCCTTGAATTAAAGGGACATTATCGTCACAATCAACAGGGCATGGAATCGGAGTGCTAGTTTTAGATTAACTCAGTGACTGAAAATAACACCCCACATGATAAGGTCATATTACCGTTGCTGCTGCATAAATGAGCCAGTAATTTTCAGTCAGTGTTCATCTTAAACTAGAACACCAATTCCATGCCCTGTTGAAAGTCTGCTCCGATCGTGATAATATTGTCCCTTTAATACTGGCCTGGTGTACTCATTGAAACTCGTGCTCAAATATGTTTATTTGTGCCATATTTGATAACAGTAATATCAACATTGGACGGAAGACAACTATCATGTCCAAGATTATAGCTACCAATATATGTTACCAATATGAACAATGAAATAAGACTACAGTACAAGAAGCATATTGATTTAAGACTGTGCCAGGTATCTGGTTACCCGGTTCCATTTTTCGGATCCAATTACCCAACTTTTTAAAATTCCAACTGAGCTGAACACAAATGGAAGTCTCATGTTTTTTGTTAACAAAATGAAGAAAACTTGAATACAGGCTTTAGAATTAACATTTGCCGACAGCCTTTCACAGACTCGCAGTCTTTTGTGTTATGTATCTATTTGATTTTGAACATAGATCTGTATGCAGCCGTGCAGCGGCGTAGCCAGGATTTTTTCAGTGGGGGGGGCACAGGGGGGGGGGCATTGCTTTTCAGTGGGGGGGCCCAGGGGGTATGGGTTTTTTCCCTTTTCTTTTTCTTTTCTGTTTTTTGGGGCATTGTGAGGATTTTTCGTGGGGGGGCACTGGAAATTTGTGGGGGCACGTGCCCCAGGCCCAGCGGCTACGCCGCTGCAGCCGTGTTAGTCAGGTAGAATAAGATATATATATACATGGTAGCACTTTTGAAGACTAACTAAACTTAAAAATAGGCATAAGCTTTCGTAGCTACAGCTACTTCATTATTTTGAGATAAGTGCGAGTGTGAAACACATGAATTTTTGTTGTAAGTGGAATGGGGATGCTATGAGTCATTTGTAATATAGAGGCAGAAAATTATTACAGTGAGTGCACATTTATTATGACTCTAATTAAACAAGAGAAACTTTGTCATGGTTATTTTATACATTCAGAAATATTTGCATGTTTTTACAAAATTGTTTTGAGTACCTGGGTACATGGGCGGATCCAGAACATTTTTTAGAGGGGGGGGGCTGAGAATCAAAAACAATTGAATGAAATAATTAAAGGGAGAGAAAAACAAAGCACAATGTGGGAATGGGAGTGCGTTCTCCCCTCCTCCTCTCTCTCCCTTTTTTTCTTTCTTTTTTTTTAAATTAAAAAAAAAACGATTTTAGGGGGGGCTACAGCCCCCTTAGCCCCCCCCCCCCTGGATCCACCAATGTGGGTATCCGAAGATTTCCAATTTCCGATTCCTGAAATAAGAGAAAACGCACAGCTTTATATTGCTTGTACTAACCTGGTGCAACCGCATGGCTGAAGTATTCCAATCTATAGTGAGTAAGGGGAGATAATGAAGTCCTTACAGGAGCTTGCCATCTTAAGTTAACTGATGTCCTAGTTATATTACTACCCACTGGTTGACTAGGTGCAGCAGGAAGCTCATGGGTATTAGGAGCTTGTAGAACTGGTATACCTGATGCTTCACGTCGCTCTGTATAATGCAAACAAATACTAGTTATATAACATAGCCTGCCATTAACCCTCCTACTATAGCTGCACTTTAGTGGCAAGTTGTTACAGAGGTCAAAACCAGTCAACTGCCTGTTTTGACTGTTGACCCAAATGTGCACACAGGGGCATTTGTGACTGTCATGGTTTTTACTGTCATTTTGACCACCCTGAACAATACCAGACAATGCTTTTACCAGTCAAAGAGGGTCGACTCATTTTGACCTGTAAATGTACTTACTACACATAAGTGGCCGAGCGGTCTAGCTTACCGGATTCAAGTTCTGGTGTTAGCAACATAATGTGGGTTCGAATCACGGCTGTGACACTTGTGTCCTTGAGCAAGACACTTAATCATAATTGCTTCTCTCCACCCAGGGGTTAAAATGGGTACCTGTGAAGGCAGAGTTGGTTTGCTCTATATGCGCTAGAAATGGCAGCAATTGAGCTGTATACTCCCCAGGGAGCTGAGATGGTTTCAGGAATGATTTATGAGCCTTATGAGCCTTATGAGCAGGGATAATAATATAATGCGCCTTGAGCACCACTTAGTTGGTGGATACGTGCGCTATATAAATCCACACATTATTATTATTATTATAAGGTTTGACAGTGTTTGACTTTTAAGTGCACTAGATATACCTTGGCAAGTATATCAACATTTTGACTGATTTTGACCCTTGTAGTAGTAGGAAATTTAAGTTTGACTGTTGCAGACATATCTGACTATTTGTAACAGTTTAATACACTTTTCTTCAAACTATCAATGCTCATTATGTAAGCAGTCTTTTAAAATGATCAATGTACAGAAAACATATGACATAAAACACAATAAAGGGGGCCACTTTCCTACCGTCACGTTAGCAGTTTTTCTAATGGTTGTAATTTTCTTTTTAATATCTGAAACCACCCAAAAAGAATTTCAACATTTGAATAGACATGCATGCTTATCCTAACGAAAATTTGAGTTGATTATTACTATTATTTTTTTAATTACCCTAAAATTTCCATCAACAAATGGACGGAAAAGTGAGGTAACTTTTTCCGTCCAATTTTTATGGAAAATAAATAAATAAAAAAATAAATAAAATAAATCAACTCAAATTAGTTCTAGTATAAGCCTGCATGTCCATTCACATGTTGAAACACTTTTTGGTCGGTTTCAGGTACTTAAAAATAAATAACCATTGGAAAAACTGCTAATGTGACGGATGCAAAGTGGCCCCCTTTATTGTGTTTTATGTCATATACAATGTTTAGAATAAGTCATGACATGACTTTTAGCCACTCATTGGTCATGACATGACATGACATGACATGACATGACATGACTATTAGCCACTCATTAGTTAAGTTTGCATTGAATTGATATAAATTCTCACCTATGACCCGCAGACTAGCCATCCAGCTTGTTTGACCACTATCATTACTTGCTATACAACCGTATAATCCTGAATCATCAATACGTAATCCTGATATCTGTAGACGTCCTGTGTCTAATACAGTGAATCTATACAACACATAATACAGAATTAACATAATAATAATAATAATAATAATAATAATAATAATAATAATAATAATAATAAAGATTTGTAGCGCGCACATATCCACCCTGCTGGGCGCTCAAGGCGCGGAAACAAAGAAAAAACATGAATACAAACAATATACAATGATAGCATAGGGAAAAATTATGTACTGAGATACATGTATCTACAATGCAATTACAAATATACATCATCTTTGAAAAATTGTGACATAAGATGAGTTTTAAGCATCGACTTAAATCTAGTTATACTATGACAAGATTTGTGTTTAGTTGGAAGATGATTCCAGAGTCTCGGAGCCGCGACAGAAAAAGACCTATCACCCCAGTTCCGTTTTGAAGTTGGTTCCTTTAGGAGTGACATGTTGCTGGAGCGCAAATTGCGTGATGGAGTGTAGACTTTAAGCAGTTCAATGTATTCAGTGTAAGCACATTTATGTCACTTTGGTCTCAAAGAACAATGCAAAATAGTGATCAAAATCTGTTTCCATTGGAGATCTTTCTCAATCTTAAATAAATATGAATATACAAATATATTAACCCCAACTCCCTAGACAACAAAGCCAGTTGGAGGATTTTGAAGGATTTTTATTGTTTTAATACAATGCCTAGGGAGTTAGGATTAAAGGAACATTATTGTCACAATCATGCACGGATTACCGCACGGGCAAACTGGGCACGTGCCCCGGGCCCAGGAGCCAATAGGGGCCCTTGGTTTTCAAAAAAAAAAAAAAAAGCATAGTACTAGTAGTATTATGCGCGTGTATGGGCCCGTGGTGAATTTGTGCCCAGGGCCTGTGCTCATGATGATCCGTCCATGGTCACAATCAACAGGGCACGGAATCAGAGTGCTAGGTTTAGATTAACTCAGTAACTGAAAATAATACCCCACATGATAAGGTCATTATTACCGGTGCTGCTGAATAAATAAGCCAGTAATTATCAGTCACTGTGTTCATCTTAAACTAGGACACCGATTCCATGCCCTGTTGAAAGTCTGCTCTGATCTTGATGATATTGATGATAATGATATTGATGATATTGTTTCGGTTTGCGGTAACACCATGTGTTTATCTCAACTAACGTGAAGCTGAGGTACAGGTTCTGAAAAGAACCGTATCGCACAACTCGTATCTCAACCTTCGTTAAGTGAGAAAGGTTCAAGGGAGAACCAATTTCGGGCAACTCGTTTTTCTCTACTGTCGCTGAGTGAGAAATATGGTTCAGGGAGAACCATGGGGACTTCACGGGTTAATATGGTTCAGGGAGAACCATGGGGACTTCACGGGTTATTCTCAACGTTCCGATTAGCCTGCTCTAATCTTCGTCAGGAGATTTTCAGAACCAGTACCTCAGCTTCACGTTAGTTGAGATAAACACATGGTGTTACCGCAAACCGAAACGATATCGATATTCCACCATGCAAAGCCTCAAAACTGATACTGATGATATTGTCCCTTTTCCAAATCACATTTGGATTACTATTTTGATGTATGATTTGACAAATATCTCAAGTAGTTAAGTGTAGTTTTATGAGTGAGTTTATTGTAGTTTATTACCTGGAATTACTATCAGCTTGTAAATGGATGCCATCCTTGGTCCAGCGTACACTAGGTGCTGGATTACCAGCTGTTTCACATGTTAATAATGCTACTGTACCAACTATCAGTGTTTGGTTACTTGGTCCATAGCGAATGATAGGTGGAGGCTGGCTTACCGAGGCTGTTAAAACAATCAAAACATTTCAGAATTTAAACATCATCATTTCTAGATTTCAAGAGGGAATACAGTATATGAGGGAATACAGTATATGAGGGAATACAGTATATGAGGGAATACAGTATATGAGGGAATACAGTATATGAGGGAATACAGTATATGAGGGAATACAGTATATGAGGGAATACAGTATATGAGGGAATACAGTATATGAGGGAATACAGTATATGAGGGAATACAGTATATGAGGGAATACAGTATATGAGGGAATACAGTATATGAGGGAATACAGTATATGAGGGAATACAGTATATGAGGGAATACAGTATATGAGGGAATACAGTATATGAGGGAATACAGTATATGAGGGAATACAGTATATGAGGGAATACAGTATATGAGGAATACAGTATATGAGGGAATACAGTATATGAGGGAATACAGTATATGAGGGAATACAGTATATGAGGGAATACAGTATACAGAATACAGTATATGAGGGAATACAGTATATGAGGGAATACAGTATATGAGGGAATACAGTATATGAGGAATACAGTATATGAGGGAATACAGTATATGAGAATACAGTATATGAGGGAATACAGTATATGAGGGAATACAGTATATGAGGGAATACAGTATATATGTGAAAACAGAATATTGTGGAAAAAAGTATATGAGGGAATACATGAGATGATGAAATAAAGTATATGAGGGAATACAGTATATGAGGGAATACAGTATATGAGGGAATACAGTATATGAGGGAATACAGTATATGAGGAATACAGTATGAGGAATACAGTATATGAGGGAATACAGTATATGAGGAATACAGTATGAGGGAATACAGTATATGAGGGAATACAGTATATGAGGAATACAGTATATGAGGAATACAGTATATGAGGAATACAGTATATGAG
Source organism: Zoroaster sp. YZ-2022 (assembly GCA_029582265.1). Classification (NCBI taxonomy): domain Eukaryota; kingdom Metazoa; phylum Echinodermata; class Asteroidea; order Forcipulatida; family Zoroasteridae; genus Zoroaster; species Zoroaster sp. YZ-2022. Next base: position 89,367,843 of record CM055816.1, read on the forward strand.
GGAATACAGTATATGAGGGAATACAGTATATGAGGGAATACAGTATATGAGGGAATACAGTATATGAGGGAATACAGTATATGAGGGAATACAGTATATGAGGGAATACAGTATATGAGGGAATACAGTATATGAGGGAATACAGTATATGAGGGAATACAGTATATGAGGGAATACAGTATATGAGGGAATACAGTATATGAGGAATACAGTATATGAGGGAATACAGTATATGAGGGAATACAGTATATGAGGGAATACAGTATATGAGGGAATACAGTATACAGAATACAGTATATGAGGGAATACAGTATATGAGGGAATACAGTATATGAGGGAATACAGTATATGAGGGAATACAGTATATGAGGGAATACAGTATATGAGGGAATACAGTATATGTTTTAAAGGCACGATACGTTTGGTAAAACGTCTGGAAAGAGATATGAACAGAAACCTGTGAAAGTTATTAGCAATTTTCATTGTTCTGTTAACCCTGCTACTGATAGACCATTTGAAACCATTCAAAATTTCCACTTACCAAAATGCCCATTGGTTTAGTACACACATGGTGATACCATTTGAACAGTGTTGGTAGCAAGCTTTACTACCATTCAAATGCATTCAAATGCATAGAGGGTCCATTGATTCACCACTTAGAAGTATCCAAACAAGGTTTTGTATTAGCTGTACTACCATTTGGAAAGATCCAAACAAGGTTTTGTATTAGCTGTACTACCATTTGGAAAGATCCAAACAAGGTTTTGTATTAGCTGACGTACCATTCAAAACCATTTGGGGGAATCAATACTGTACACAGTTATTTCACCATTCAAAACCACAAAAGCGAATGGTTTCAAATGGTGGATCAACTTGTATGAAAAAGGTACCAGAAGTAGAAGGGTTAATAAGTGGAAAATAAATGTGTTCATAGTTTTAAATTTGGTTGGAAAATTATTTTATGATAGCATCGGAGACGGAAATATTTCAAGAGATGATACAAGCTGGTGATAGATCTTTCACTGTTTGTGCATCCAAGCTATGGAACAATCTTCCTGTTTATATATCAGACAATCTGTTTCTGTTAATGCCTTCAAGAAGGCTCTTAAAACTCACTTGTTTCCTCATTAATTTTGCATCAATTTATGTCTTATTCTATCCTGATTTGTATTTATTATGTCATATTAACTTTTGTAAGCGCCATGAGCCTCTCGGGAATGGCGCATGATAAATACTTGTTGTAATGTAATGTAATGTAATGTAATGTAATGAAATCATCAACTTGACATCATGTACATGTAAGCTTGATATAAAACTGTCATCAGTTATGCTTATGAGATTACAATACATGTGTTAAATAAATGGCCGACGGATGAATCACTTGGTTATTGCTAGTTTATTGGTCAATTCTGTATACAAACATTTCATCTGAACATTACTTAACCCTAACCCCTTGGGTATTTTTACTAGAAAGTATCCTGAATCCACCAAAATCCACCAATTTTGTCACACACAAAATGCTGGTGTCCTGAATCCATCAGAATCCGCCAGTGTAGATATTGGACATATCCTGAATCCGCCAAAATCCACCACTAAATTTTTGGTGGATTTTGGCGGATTCAGGATACCATGCTCACATGAAAATTTGTATAGTATGTTGCTGCATAGAATCCATCAAAATCTAACATATACAGTACATGTAACTATAATCCATCAACCAACATGACCAAGCAGTTAAAAACTATTGATATCCTGAATCCATCAAAATCCACCACATGCTCAATGTGGAGGTATCCTGAATCCGCCAAAATCTTCCAATACAGGGGGATGGATTTTGATGGATTCAGGGTGGTTAGGGTTAATGTATTTTACTACAGAAAAGGAAAACAAATTAGACATTTTAGAAATAATCATGAGATGCAGGGTTTGACAGTAAATATATGCATGTCCAGAATGAGGTTTATGATTGGTCCTGTCACAAACACATCAGGATACTTCATTAATTAACCCTCCTATGCCCAGGCTGAAATTTGGCCCAGTAAGCACCGCACACACAGACAGTCACTTGAGTATTTTTGGTTACATTGCCAATTGTTCACACATGTGTATTTTTTTCTCTAAGAGTGCTGGAGTTAGTGGCAAAGTTAAACACACTTGTGTATGTCCTACCTAAGTTATATGCAGAGTCACACAGAGCTGTGTATGTACTGCAGACTCATATACAGTTGAGTGGTTTTGGTTTGACCTCCTACCATAGCCACATGTCCTTGCATTTATTTGAGTGCACTGCACAAAGTCAATGGGTTGGGAGTGACATACAAATTTTGAGTGTCTTTGATTGTTAAACCTATAGGAGGGTTAATGTAAAACCAAGATTCTGACCAACTTTTTCTGTTTTTCTTTCTGGAAGCAAATTACCAATGTTTAAATTAAAACTTTAAAAAAATCAGCAATTACCAGTAAAAAAAAAAAAAAAAACATGACATTTATTAATATTATTTATTCCACTAAAACACAAAATAAAGTGAACAATAAAATCTACAAAAAATAAGAAACAGAATAAACAATAATGTGAGTATTGAAGCAGATTGTTTGAGCTGTATACGTGTAGTTACATGTATGATTCAATTAGAGATACTACGTGATTTTGTTGTATATAAACATTATTACGTGTTTATGCTTAAATAATGCTTTTTTAACCTGTTCGAGTCGGGAATAAAAAAGTTTTTCTGGGCCCCTGTGCGGGTTTATTTTCCCCACACACACCGTGAATGGAAGCTTCCACAGCGGGTGGCCACGTCTTCCGAGCATGTCACCGTACACGCGTGGCTCAACCGAGCATGCATACCAATATTCCGGAGTTTCCTTTGGCGTGTTTAGACGCTCTCCGATCCACGGTGCAAAAAAAATTGCGTGTATACACGGCCTCCGATGCGAACAGGTTAATGTTTTCACATAAAATCATCGAATGAGGGCTCTTATTTTTTGTTTCTGCGTAGCAATTTAGAAAAGAACGCTTAACATGCATCAAATTCAAACAAAGGCAAAGTGATGAATTCACTGATTGATTGAGACTAGGCTTTTGATATGAATGTTTGGTTACAATGTTTATCTATGATTCTGACATGAATGATATGAGTAATTAGCATATATACTACTCAAAACAATTTAGGGAACACCGGATTTTTAACATCAAATAGGTTTGAAATGTTCCATGAACCGGGATTTTCATTTGCAACTCCCCTCTCTCTTTCAGTAGTCATGTCACGAAATGTGCAATCACTACATGCATCCTTTATCATCTGTTTCATTGTGCAGTTGTTTCGCATCAATTCTGTGAAACATTGTGTTTATCTGAAATAAATGATCTTGCTTTTAACTGAGATTATTCCGGTGTTCCCTAAATTGTTTTGAGTAGTATATATGTAGACCTGATGACTCACCTATGACCCTTAGGAATGCCTCTGCTCTGTTAGAGCTAGATCCACTATGAGCTGAACAGATATAATAACCTTCATCATCTTGAGTAACACCATGAATTTGAAGCTCACCATCTGATGTGACTAGTAGACGTCCACTTCTCATTCCAGTGAATAATATTTCATCCTATAAAATTAATCACATCAATCTCATTGGACATTTCAGTTACATATGAGTTTGAATTTTCAATAGGCTTTGTTGAAAGACTTGTAACTTTTTCTGCTGAGATTGATCACATATTTTAACCCTAACTACCCCCAAGTCCATCAAAATCTACCCCCTGGTTGTGCCTGATTTTGGTGGATTCAGTACTCCACAGTATAGCCCAGTGCACAGAGCATGTAGCCATGTGTACCAAATCCATCAAACTCCACCGGCTGCTTTTGTTGGATTCAGGACTGTGTATAGCCAAGCCATGGATGCTTTGCATTTGCCACTGTACCAATTCCATCAAACTCCACCGGCTGCTTTTGTTGGATTCAGGACTGTGTATAGCCAAGCCATGGATGCTTTGCATTTGCTGCTGTACCAAATCCATCAAACTCCACCGGCTGCTTTTGTTGGATTCAGGACTGTGTCTAGCCAAGCCATGGATGCTTTGCATTTGCTGCTGTACCAATTCCGTCAAACTCCACCGGCTGCTTTTGTTGGATTCAGGACTGTGTCTAGCCAAGCCATGGATGCTTTGCATTTGCTGCTGTACCAAATCCATCAAACTCCACCGGCTGCTTTTGATGGATTCAGGACTGTGTATAGCCAAGCCATGGATGCTTTGCATTTGCTACTGTACCAATTCCGTCAAACTCCACCGGCTGCTTTTGTTGGATTCAGGACTGTGTATAGCCAAGCCATGGATGCTTTGCATTTGCTACTGTACCAATTCCGTCAAACTCCACCGGCTGCTTTTGATGGATTCAGGACTGTGTCTAGCCAAGCCATGGATGCTTTGCATTTGCAACTGTACCAAATCCATCAAACTCCACCGGCTGCTTTGTTGGATTCAGGACTGTGTATAGCCAAGCCATGGATGCTTTGCATTTGCCACTGTACAAATTCCATCAAACTCCACCGGCTGCTTTTGTTGGATTCAGGACTGTGTATAGCCAAGCCATGGATGCTTTGCATTTGCTGCTGTACAAATTCCATCAAATTCCACCGGCTGCTTTTGTTGGATTCAGGACTGTGTATAGCCAAGCCATGGATGCTTTGCATTTGCTGCTGTACAAATTCCATCAAAGTCCAACAATAGGGGTACCTTTTTACTGCATGTTGATGGATTTTGGAGGATTTGGGATGGTTTCTAGCAAAAACGCCAAGGGAGTTATGGATTTAATGGTCTTCTTACAACTCAACTTGTTAACTTAAAAAGAATATTGGGAGTGTACATAAATGTGTAAAATCACTTACTACATTCATCTATAATGTGCAGATGTGTATTGTCTCTCTCTACACTAGAATAAAAACCAATGTCTAAAGGGTTGAAGTAAGCATTTAATCCTAGAAGATACAGCTGTGACTAAGATTAACCTTAATCCATGGGTATCAACTGCTGGACTTAAAAGTACAGAGAAATCAACTCAAGTCAAACTTGAAATAACCCGAGGCTACTAGCGTTTGTCGTCACTCCTAGCAGGGATTTGTGAGTGAATGCGTTGGTCTGACCCTTGTTACAACTGTTAGGTTAGAAGACAAACTACGGCTTCATAAGTCTCAAAGTTTATAGAAAAACATTCACCCCATTGAATAGTGGAATGTCATTGGCCTCTGATGGCCTTAACTTCAAGTGACTCCCCAAGTCAATTAGAAACAACCAGAAAAGTTCAATAACTTCTTACATCTCATTGTCAAGTACAACAAGCCACAAGCAATCATGGGTATTCACCATAAGTACATGTATTCTCAGTAAGATTAACCCTAACCTTCCCAAATCTTCCAAAATCCTCTTTGCTAAAAGTGAAGGATTTTGAAGGATTGAGGTTACATGCTACATGCTCTTTGCTGAAGTGAAGGATTTTGGAGGATTGAGGTTATTAGGCATACTTGCCTTTCCATGGTACATGTACATCCATGTTTGTTGTTGTGATTGCAAGGTCAGTGCTTGGGTCAGTGGATACTGTTTATTGCTCCATGCATGCAGGGAGGTCCCTGGCCATGTACAGTGTGTACATGTATCACAGATTAGAAATACATGTGCGTATACATGTCATGTGCTTGCTTTACTACTGGAGGATTTTGGAGGATTCAGGTTATGTGTAAGCAAATGGGTCTAGGGAGTTAGGGTAATGTCACTAAGTCAAACACAGTGTATATACCTGACTGCTCTTTTTCTGCCAATAGATTGATGGTGGTGGACTTCCAGTAGCTTGGCATTGAAATGTTGCTATTTGATTCAACTCAACAGTTCTGTCAACTGGAGTCTGAGTAAATGTTGGAATCACTGCAACAATAACAAATAATATTATAGTAAAACAAAGTGCTACAAATAAAATAATATTTAAATATCATGTGATATTGGTAATTCATAAATGCCCAAGGCAGTTTAGACAATCTGATTGGACAAAACGTAATCACGTGGGGGTGTATTCACATGGGGGTGTATTCACATGGGGGTGTACTGACTGGCTTATCAAAATCAGAGCAGCATGTATGTGACAGCTGTTTGTGCAACACACGATGCGGATTTGAACCAATCAGAGTGACGGAGATTAGCATCATGTGCCTGACTCATGTACTTTGGAAGTGTTTTGTGTGTCCCCAAAACGTGAATTTGCCCATTTCTATTCAACTATGGCTTTATTCAACAAAAATATGAATAATGTATCAGTAGCCTGTAACCGTGCCCAAAAATCGGTCATTAACCTGCAGTAAAGACGGCACAACAAACTCTTATTTCCTTATTAAAACAAGACAGCCTGGGATTAACTTACCACTAACAGTTAATGTCATTTCATCTTCAACTTGACCATATGTATTGACTGCTGAGCACTTATAGTCCCCTTTGTCAGTCTCAGTCACTTGACGGATACGTAGTGAATTATCATCTTGTTTACTGAATCTAAGTCATACAAAATACACACATTCATGATCTTAATGGATAGATCAAATTCAGGTGTAACTTAACTCGTACTAATTACAGAAATATTATGTTTGATTGATGCAGAAATGATACCAATCTTATTGCAAAATTGTCAATATTATGTTTGATTGATGCAGAAATGATACCAATCTTATTGCAAAATTGTCAATATGCTGTACAATCCAAGAACATGTCACGTAGTATATTTTCTTTCATTTCAGTTGATTTCATAAATAATTGGCATGTTTAATATTATAATCGATATGTTGTTACTCTCTTAGTAGAAAGGCAGAAAACTATTTTTGAATAAGATCATCAGGAATATGATTTGACAAAAGTAAATCAGGCCTGATACTATACGGAGGCAATGGAGGCAATTGCCTTGGTGCACCCTGGTCATTGCTTTGGTGCCCCTTGAAGTGTTCCAATAGAAATTTACATTTTCCTCATAGAGGTGCCCTTAACCTAGCTTAAATTGCCTTGCCCCTACCAATAGATAGTATCAGGCCTGGTAAATAATCCTGAAAAATGGGTAGCGTGCCTGGGTCTCCCTTTGGTCTAGAGGACAAAGCCCCCATGAACCTCCTAGACATTTAAATTTGGAGGATTTACAGACTCTGCACATCCCCACAAACAAGAAACTAGAGGTTTGGACACAACACAGGCTACTTCTTTCTTTCCTCAGTGACTACTTCTCTTCTTTCAAGAACATTTTGAGTTTCACAAAATATTTTAAAATGCCATTATTTGACTGGCAATGAATTTACTGAGCGGTGTTGTAATTTTATCTGGTTACTCGTTATTTATGGTTTGGTTAATTACTTATTGAAAAGTAATTTACTTCCTCTGAACAAAGAAAACAGCAATGTATTCATATTTAAAGAAATGTTGGTAAGATAATGTTTGACAAGGATGGTACTTTATTATTATTATTATTATTATTTATTCGGCCAAAACATTCAAAATACAAACATGTACATTCAAAGTAAGAAAGGGCATACATCAGGGACAGTCAAGATGAGAGATAAATTGTATAACAAATACCAATCAAAAAGAATAGAAGTATAGGTACGGTAGGTAAGAATGAGATGGGGAAGAGATGTGGGTGGATGAGGGGATGAGGAAGGTATAGAAGGGGAACAGATTGGGGAAGAGGGGAAGTGGGAGGGAGTTCAACAAGCAGAGAAGAGACAATCCAATCTAAGATGGCCAGGATGAACAAAAGTGAAAACACTGTGACTCGAAAGCCTGGTCATCCAATCCTAGGTTGGTAACATGAACATGTATATTATGAAGTATAATGGTTTGTAGACTGTGTGATACCTGTCATTAGGTAGTTGGTTTCCTGCTTTGGTCCATGTAATCACTGGAATAGGATCTCCTATGACTTGACAAACAATGATTACTGTATCTCCTGGTGCTATCACAGAATCTTGTAGAGGAAATATGAATGTTGGCGGAGCTGTACAAAAGATAACAAATCATTTATCTATCCATTAACCCTCCTACTGATAGACCATTTGAAACCATTCAAAATTTCCACTTTCAAAAATGCCCATTGGTTTTGTACACACACGGTGATACCATTTGAACAGTGTTGGTAGCAAGCTTTTACTACCATTCAAATCCATTCAAATGCATAGAGGGTCCATTGATTCACCACTTAGAAGTATCCAAACAAGGTTTTGTATTAATTAGCTGTACTACCATTTGGAAAGATCCAAACAAGGTTTTGTATTAACTGACGTACCATTCAAAACCATTTGGGGGAATCAATACTGTACAGTTATTTCACCATTCAAAACCACAAAAGCGAATGGTTTCAAATGGTGGATCAACTTGTATGAAAAAGGTACCAGAAGTAGGAGGATTAACAAACTCATCTACATGTAAGTTGTTTATTATAATAAAATCAAACGCTCTATTTAATGGTTCCAGTTGTTTATATCATTTGTGATAAAATGCTGGGCCCATATTCATAAAAGCCTGCTAAGCCTAGTTGGCAACTAAATTGGCCCCTAACTGCCAATTAAGCCTAGTTGGATACTAAGTGTTATTCATAAAATGCCGCTATAAGCTTAGTGGACTGCTAAGTTGTCTGCTAACTTTAGAGGTGATCTTGGGTACCTCTAAGTCACTAGTTGACAACTAAGAAACCCTTCATTTGTATGTTTGACTCTGTGTTCACGATGCTGAGAACATAGAACTGCCTGTACATTGCATTCGATAGGCGCACACACACAGTTCCTGCATGCACAGCTCTATTGTTAGACACATAAACATGCCACTCATATTGAAAGTGAAACTTACCCATATTGTGTTTTGTGGTTTGGAACAATGCCAACTGCTAAGTTAACAACCAACTAAATCCTAGTTGACAACTACCTGGCACTGTCCCTAGCAGGGTTTTATGAATATGAAAATAGCAAGAAACTATGGAGCAGGCAACTAGGCATTTAGCAGCCTGCAAAGGCCTAGTTGGCTGCTAGTTTAGCAGGCTTTTATGAATATGGGCCCTGATGTCTAGGTAGATGAAAGTTAAGTACATATAGGTCTACGTGTACATGCATTACTGGATATAAATGCTAGACTACTGGTTTGATATGAGTTAACATCATTATATGGGCCAAGACCCATTGGTTGCTGAGTTTATTTCTACATACTCATTATGTACACTATAGTTCTGATAGTCACCATAGGCAATATGGATTTAGCCTATGGTGACTAGTCTGTGGAGGTAATGATGTTCTTCATTGTTGAGTTATTTTGATTTGTAAGAACCTTAGATTATCAACCTGACAGAGCCATTAGTAATGCATTCATCTATCTACAGACTCTTCATCAACCTTGAGTATGACAAGTCGTTAACATTTGTTAAAATCCTCCTACTTGGAGTGCTATGGTCGAGCAGTTTAGTGCATCGGATTTGTGTTCTGATGGTGGAGTCGTCAGAATGTGGTTTCGAATCCCAACCGCGACCATGGTGCTTATGTCCTTGAGCAAGACACTTTACCATAATTGCTTCTCTCCACCCAGGGATAAATGGGTACCTGTGAGGGCAGAGTTGGTTGTTGTGTTTGATTAGCCCTATATGCGCTGTAATGGCAGCAATTGAGCTGTATACTCCCCAGGGAGCTGAGATGGTTTCAGGAATGATTTATGCGCCTGATGAGCAGGGGTAATAATATAATGCGCATAATATAATATAATGCGCCTTGAGCACCAGTTTGGTGGATACGTGCGCTATAAAAGTCCACATTAATAATATAATATAAATATAATACTGTAGTTGAACTTTTGTGGCAAGCAGCTATATAGAGGTCAAAACCAGTCAACTGACTGATTTGACTGTTGAAATCAACTGTACACACAGGGTTATTGTTGATAGCTTTTACCAGTCAAAAACGGTCAACTCATTTTGACCTGTAAATGTACACGTACTTACTACACATTAGGTTTGACAGCATTCAACTTTTAAGTGCACTAGATATACATTGGCATAGAAATTTTGACTGATTCGGACCGCTGCAGTCCTAGAAGTTTGAATGTTGTCCTTTTTATTACCGACACTGAAATTGTTTTAAAATACCATTTTAACCCTCCTACACACAGAGGCCACTGTAAACCACTAAATGTCCAATGTGTTGTACACACATTGTTTGTGCATATAAGCCACACTGCCCCTTTGAAGTAATCTCCAATGTACATACATGCATACAAAGACACATGTATACCACAGTTGACCTTATTTTCAGCAGGTTATACTGTAAACAAACTCCCAATAATAAATCACCATCAGCTACTGAGACCAATAAACCATACCAAGCCTCCATCATCCATTGGGATTTTCAGCAGTTATTTTGTAAACACAGACTCTCCATAGTAACCTACCACCAGCCACTGAGTCTGGAACAAAGTAATATGCCCTGCAATATGTCAATCACAAACCACTAAAACCAACAGACATATGAGGCATTATGTTACTATGCAGTATAGCTATGAGGAGCCACTGCCTACCATAGCAATGGCTTGGAGTGGCCTCAATGGGTTGTTTCAAAAATTTCACTGATTGTAGGAGGGTAGGTTAATGACACAAAACTCTTGAAATAATATGAAATGACAGACCCATGATGGTCATAGAGTAATGCTACATACCTTAGATGCCATTTTACTTCATCTCATTATGTCTATTCTATTATCTACTAATGCTAAAGCTATGTACGACCAACAATAAATCACAATAAATCATAATAAAAGAGGAAGAATGTGTGCAATATTGTGCCTGGGCCGGGGGCGGAGGGGGACAAAAAAATAAAGTACCGTGAGAATAGGAAAAATCTGACATTTAGGGTTAAGCCTTTCTATGAGAACAGTCAAGTAATTGGCTTTTATGCAATGGCCATATTGGAAGACAGCCAACTTAAGAGCTGAATAGTTCAGTTGGAAGAGTAAGCTAATTACAAATCACATATTCACAGTCAAGGTTTGAGTCACGCTTCAGTACATTTTCTTTGTTTACTAACAAAATTATTCATATACCTACATGTAGTCAGTTTCCCTTTTTTAAAGGAAAGGCAAATGAATTCCCAACTTTTTTGGACAGTACTAATTTCAGCTATATTCCACTTTGCAGCACGCCATGGCTTGGCTGTACCAAGTATGAATGGATTTTGACAACAACAGCTGTTGTACAGTGGAACTTTTGTCTGCGCAAGCATTTGAAGACATTCAAAATATCTGAAATGTGACAACACTGTGTCAATTGTGATTGAGCACATGTGTAATGTATGTGAAATGAGTTTGCAGTCAAGGGAAGTGATACCAGACTGAAATGTATAAACCAATACCACATAAATGTGTTATCAATTACTTATATGAACCACAACAACACTAACCATAACCATGCTGTCAACTGGGTCACTGACAACAACAAATAATCATAGCAACAGCCATATAACTTAGGTACCACCCCGAAGGAAGGAAGGAAGGAAGGAAGGAAGGAAGGAAGGAAGGAAGGAAGGAAGGAAGGAAGGAAGGAAGGAAGGAAGGAAGGAAGGAAGGTAGATAGGTAGGTAGGTAGGTAGATAGATAGATATTAATACAAAATAAAACAATAAAAATAATATCAAAAAACGGATGAATAAATACATGTAAATGAAGACATAAATAATTTTATTAAAAAATCTTAAACATTTTCTTTAAAAAATTCATAAATGACTAATATTTTAACCATCCTCAAGTAAGTGCATCCTAACAATGTAGCTTATGACACGTCTATGTAGAGTGCAGTAAATGAGTATTTCAACATTCTTATAATAAGGCCAACACAAAAAAGTCTTTGGTTTCTTGTCCCTGCGCGTGTCGTCACATACCCAAACATCAGCATTTTTAGTTTTCTGTTTTTGCTATGACGATGTCCAAAATCGATTGGAATTCTGCCGTGCTGTGTTTCAAACCACTTTTTCACATAGGGGTATGAACGTTTGCTCGATCTGTGCGGCCTCTCTTTGACACCATATTTTTGTGTATGAAAAATTTTGGGCTGGTTCACCGTACCGATTTTTAAGCCGACCTATGATAAGAAACCGGACACCTTTTTCTTTTTGCCTAAACAATGATAAACATAAATTACCTTTGACAGTGAGATAGACTGGTTCAGTGCTTTTAGATCCCATTCGATTGCTTGCTGTACACACATAATCACCAGCATCACTCGCCATTGACTAAGAAACAATCAAACCAATGCCATTGTCATATAACAATTACGATCAGAAGTGTACTATCCACTCGTGTTCTATCCTAGTCCATGGCATAGTACTCCGAGAACAATGGATTTGGGCTTTCATGACATTTGTTCCACAAACTGACACGCAAGGTCTCAAAAAGAAGCAGTGTGGGAGACTAACCCGGCGTGTGAGAGAACTGTATCTTGCGCTGCACCTTAGCGTTTCGTCACGCAGTAACTAAGCTCATTGTGCGTGCGCATATTTGGAGTACAACGCCGTGGTATGGATTACAGCAGGCTGGCACACTTCATGTAGGTAACAGACTTCTGTTACTACCTGTTATGTTAATAGGACAATTGTACACATACAACACAGATATTATCTTCTTGAGTTTTTTAAAAGAAAAATTTATTTCAAACAAAAGAATGCGTTTACTGAAAGGTAAATTCCTAAACTTTCATTTAACAAAAACGTTTCCAGAAAGTTCAATAAAAATATCTGTTAGAAATACAAAATCTCTTTGAGCTGAAAATTATAATGGTTTGATACATATATTTTATAATTGTCATTAAGTATGCATGCAAATAATGACATTCTTCGAATTACAAAAAAATAATACCAGGCTTTAATTAAGAAAGAAATCTAATATTTGAAGACAAACACACTAAGGTGAAAACCAAGCCAGGTTTTCTTTAAATACCATTGTTAAATATTCACATTTGTGACACTATTCTGCCTGAATGTTAGAAATGTCATCAGAAGTCTAATATCTACACAAGCCAATTTTTTGTTTAATCACAGCACTGCTCACAGAAACATTGCATTTAGGTTTTTTTTTTTTTTTTTTTTTTTTCTCTTTCTCTTTTTCTCTTTTTCTCACTCTGGTCTGCAGTGAATCATTTGATTGGCCTATCAGATGACCTCTTTAGTCATTTACTGATGTGGCTATTGTTCACAGTTGCTTTTATATATATATATATATATATAAAAAAAAGGCCATTCATGATACTACATATATGTACAATGCTTTTGAGTAGGTTATAGCAGGCCGTTATCCTTTGTGTAGACTATAGTCTCGTGATGTCATTCAATGACTACATAGCGACCCAGGCTGAAGAAACAATGATTCCACTCAACCATTTTATATTTGGGGCAATCTTTATACTCAATCTGCCCTGGAGCACATTTGCATTCAACAAAGACCGAGTTCTTTACAAGGCTGGAAATGATTGAAGTATATATGTATAAAAACAAGAATGTTGGGGTTTATATCCAAGGTTGAACTTAGGCCTAGACTACTTTACCTGTGATATCATAAGATTGCCATCTTGTAGCACCTTAACTCTATCTCCATCCGTATTCACATCTTCTCCATCCTTGCTCCAGCTCACAGTAGGTTCAGGGTAACCTCTTGGAGGTTGACACTCTAACACGACAGGCTCTCCGGCTACTGCTTCAGTTGGAGACGGTTTAAGTCGAAATTCATCTCTGATATCTGCATGTGACAATTGTAGCATTATGTTAACAAGGTTCCCTTGCATTAGGAATATATATACATGTAATATCTTGTTAGCAGTAGATTTGGACCATTTTATGAAGTGTATATTCATAAATGCAGTAACAACAATAATCTTTCATTCAAAACTTAATAATTTTAAGAAGCTTGACTTTACTAGAAAGATCTGAATTTAAACTAAAAATAACAAGTAGGATACATTGTATGTGAAGTTGAGCATTTATTTGTTGACAGTTGTACATGTGTACATGTGTCCATGTGTACATGTGTATAGGTTGATGAAATTCTTGCGTCGGGAGATAAACAATTGATTTAATTTTGCCCTACACCGATGTGGTTTTTGTGTATGACATTATCACTGACGTGTACTCTATCACAATGTACGTTTGATGACGTCATTATATGTAAGAGCGCCCTCTAGCGACATGTTTTTAAAAGAGGTGCATTATATAAATTACACTTACCAATGACACATGGATACAAATGATACATGATATTGTAGCTTATGAGCCAATTTAGTCAACAAAACAGGTTATGTCATCATGACGTCATCGGTTTTTGAATTACATTAGTTTGAAGTTTTTTCTGTTAAAACAATCATATCTCATGAACTATATGACATTAACTAACAATCTTTGTGTCATCTTGTAGCTAATTATTTGTATCACAATCCATTCAATGATGTCATAACATTTCAAAAGTCCTCACGGCTCAAAGTGGAAGTTAATATGATAAAAAATAGCGAAACAGCTGGGTATTCGTTCACGAATACAATTGAGCTCTAGTTTAATTTTGCCCTACACCGACATGTGTACATGCGTACACGCGTACACGTGTACACGTATACACGTACATGTAGCATTGACAGGCTTCTGTGAATCTGATTGAGTAACACATGCAATCACTGACACCAAGTAGGTTAAATATCACTTAAGGTCATATAAAGGGTTTCATAAATATATTATCAATGATAATTCAAGTTATAATTCAAAATATGCCCGACATAATGAAGTAACAGTTTAAATCAGCTTTTATTTTTCTGTAAACAAGTTGGGGGGGGGGGGGGGTGTTCAGGGTAAAGAAATGTACTCTCCATATGTGTCAGACTGATTTACATGTATCATCAACCACAATAGGCCTATAGATATTAGTTTAAGGAGATTATCAAGACAGAATACAATGTCTAAACACTCAAAGATTCTTTCAAATATATCATTCCATGACTTCGCAGATTTAAAGGGAAGATACAACATTGGTAATGTTGGCAAAACTGCTTCTATGAGTATGCTTACTCTCTTTGAATCAAGATATACATTAAAGGGAAGGTACAGCATTGGTAATGTTGGCAAAACTGCTTCTATGAGTATGCTTACTCTCTTTGAATCAAGATATACACTGTACACTGAAGGGAAGGTACAGCATTGGTAATGTTGGCCAAACTGCTTCTATGAGTACGCTTACTCTCTTTGAATCAAGATATACACTGAAGGGAAGGTACAGCATTGGTAATGTTGGCCAAACTGCTTCTATGAGTATGCTTACTCTCTTCGAATCAGGATATACATTGAAGTGAAGGTTCAACATTGGTAATGTTGGCAAAACTGCTTCTATCAGTATGCTTTAATACTACAGGTATCTTTGAATCATGAAATAGACTCAAGTGACTCAAATGACTCAAACTCAGAATAAAGTCACAAACTCTAACTTGGACTCAACCCTGTGGACTCAACCCTGTGGACTCAACCCTGTGGACTTGGACTTGGAATTCATGACTCTGACTCGGAAGCAAAATGGCCTTTTCAATAACCATTGGTTTAACCCAAGCTGAAGACCACTCAATGTGAACAATTTGCCTTGTAAAAATATCATTATACTAAAATAGTTACCATGCACACAATAAATTGTTATGGTGGCAGAATCATCACAGGAAAAAAAAAAGAAAATCCGATTTGAATATTTTGTATTCTGTCAGCATTGATCTTCATGACACGGCCTCAAGTTTCATGACTAGCGGCCTCGGACTCAACACTGTCAACTTAAACATATACTTGAGGTATTAGGACTTGAATACACCGTCTGGTGATAACCAAAAGTGTCTTTGAGAAGGAGATTTTGTTCTGATGACTCTGTGAAGCATGAAATAAAATGACAACAAAATAAGGTGTTTGACAGATTTTCCTGATTGTCATTTGTGCTAAAGAGATATATTTTCAATGTGTTTATATTGACATGTAAAAGAATTACTGACATACTGTGCAGCTGTCAAAACATGAACAAACAAATCAATCAAATTAACCAACCAAATCAACTTAGATTAGACTTATAAATATCTATCCTTTGCTATAACTTCATTAGAAATGAAATGAAATCTGGTTTGATCAAGTGGATTGATTCAATCAAGCATTTAATCAGTAACAAAGCTACCAATCTATGTCCTATGATGGATCATAGACGGACCATAGATGCACCATGACCCTTTATTTTCAATCAATTCTACTGCAGAGATTTTACTCAGCACATATTTTATCTTTTAATTCAATAGGCTATAATTCCTCAAGTATGTCAATCTCTGCCTTGAAGCTTGGTATTAATTCTGTGGTCTAGATAAGTAAGATGAATTTTGTGAGTTGAGACAGCAGTGAGTTATTGATCCTTATTACTATGATACAACATAAATTTACATTTCTCTTCTACATGTGCATAGAATATTTGATCAAAACCACTTGTAATTTATGTTTTTCTTATTGGGTGATTCTGTTCATTGTTATTCTTTCTTGTTATAGGGAAGGAAGTAAGTTAATTTCAAATGAGATAAAATTCACAAAATAATTGACAAAAAACATTTTCAGATGGTTCTTTAGGTGCCCATTGATGGATCCAGGGGGGCTAAGGGGGCTGTAGCACCCCCCAAAATCGTTAAAAAAAAATTAAAAATAAAATAAAATAAAATAAATAAATAAAAGAGAAAGAGAGAGAGGGAGGGGAGAATGCACTCTCATTTCCCCCTCACTGTGCTTTGTTTTTCTCTCCCTTTGATTATTTCATTGTAATTTTTGTAGTACTGAAAAATAATTGTTTTTGATTCTCAGCCCCCCCCCCCCTAAAAAATGTTCTGGATCCGCCCATGGACTGCCGTCCACAATTAATTAATCACACTCAATTATTGTATTTACTTAGCTACCTGTGTTCATAACTGGTCAATTATTTTGTCAAAAAAACTTATGTGAGTGATGCACCTTCTATCAACTAAGAACCAAGCAATATAAAGATTTAGAAATGACAACAAATCACACAAGACTTGCATGATCTATAAATGATTGCATTGAGAAGTGAATCAAATTGACTTGATTGTACTGTATAGTAACACTGTATATCAACAAATAATAGCCTAAGGGTTTACTGTGTATCATGTACCACCTGCTATACATGTATGTCTGTAAATATAATCCCATATTATTTATATTTACATGCATGTTAAAATCAATGATTTCAAATGATTCTCATAAATAATAAAATCTGTATAAGCAGTGACACCTAAAACATTTACCAAATATAGCAAATGTTTTCCACCTTCCTTAACCCTAACCTTCCCAAATCCTCCAAAATCCTCTTTGCCAAAGTGAAGGATTTTGAAGGATTGCGGTTACATGCTACATGTACATGCTCTTTGCTAAAGTGAATGATTTTGGAGGATTGAGGTTATTAGGCATACTTGCCTTTCCATGGTACATGTACATCCATGTTTGTTGTAGTGATTACAAGGTCAGTGCTTGGGTCAGTGGACACTTGTTTATTGCTCCATGCATGCAGGGAGGGTCCCTGGCCATGTACATGTATCACAGATTAGAAACACATGTGTGCATACATGTCATGTGCTTGCTTTACTACTGAAGGATTTTGGAGGATTCAGGTTATGTGTAAGCAAATGGGCCTAGGGAGTTAGGAAGGATTCAGGTTATGTGTAAGCAAATAGGCCTAGGGAGTTACATGTAGGAAGGATTCAGGTTATGTGTAAGCAAATGGGCCTAGGGAGTTACATGTAGGAAGGATTCAGGTTATGTGTAAGCAAATGGGCCTAGGGAGTTAGGAAGGATTCAGGTTATGTGAAAGCAAATGGGCCTAGGGAGTCAGGAAGGATTCAGGTTATGTGTAAGCAAATGGGCCTAGGGAGTCAGGAAGGATTCAGGTTATGTGTAAGCAAATGGGCCTAGGGAGTTAGGAAGGATTCAGGTTATGTGTAAGCAAATGGGCCTAGGGAGTTAGGAAGGATTCAGGTTATGTGTAAGCAAATGGGCCTAGGGAGTTACATGTAGGAAGGATTCAGGTTATGTGTAAGCAAATGGGCCTAGGGAGTTACATGTAGGAAGGATTCAGGTTATGTGTAAGCAAATGGGCCTAGGGAGTTAGGAAGGATTCAGGTTATTTGTAAGCAAATGGGCCTAGGGAGTTAGGAAGGATTCAGGTTATGTGTAAGCAAATGGGCCTAGGGAGTTAGGAAGGATTCAGGTTATGTGTAAGCAAATGGGCCTAGGGAGTTAGGAAGGATTCAGGTTATGTGTAAGCAAATGGGCCTAGGGAGTTAGGAAGGATTCAGGTTATGTGTAAGCAAATGGGCCTAGGGAGTTAGGAAGGATTCAGGTTATGTGTAAGCAAATGGGCCTAGGGAGTTGGGAAGGATTCAGGTTATGTGTAAGCAAATGGGCCTAGGGAGTTAGGAAGTATTCAGGTTATGTGTAAGCAAATGGGCCTAGGGAGTTAGGAAGGATTCAGGTTATGTGTAAGCAAATGGGCCTAGGGAGTTAGGAAGGATTCAGGTTATGTGTAAGCAAATGGGCCTAGGGAGTTAGGAAGGATTCAGGTTATGTGTAAGCAAATGGGCCTAGGGAGTTAGGAAGGATTCAGGTTATGTGTAAGCAAGTGGGCCTAGGGAGTTAGGGAGGATTCAGGATATGTGTAAGCAAATGGGCCTAGGGAGTTAGGAAGGATTCAGGTTATGTGTAAGCAAATGGGCCTAGGGAGTTAGGAAGGATTCAGGTTATGTGTAAGCAAATGGGCCTAGGGAGTTAGGAAGGATTCAGGTTATCAAGCAAATGGGCCTAGGGAGTTAGGGAGGATTCAGGTTATGTGTAAGCAAATGGGCCTAGGGAGTTAGGAAGGATTCAGGTTATGTGTAAGCAAATGGGCCTAGGGAGTTAGGAAGGATTCAGGTTATGTGTAAGCAAATGGGCCTAGGGAGTTAGGGAGGATTCAGGTTATATGTAAGCAAATGGGCCTAGGGAGTTAGGAAGGATTCAGGTTATGTGTAAGCAAATGGGCCTAGGGAGTTAGGAAGGATTCAGGTTATGTGTAAGCAAATGGGCCTAGGGAGTTAGGGAGGATTCAGGATATGTGTAAGCAAATGGGCCTAGGGAGTTAGGGAGGATTCAGGTTATATGTAAGCAAGTGGGCCTAGGGAGTTAGGAAGGATTCAGGTTATGTGTAAGCAAATGGGCCTAGGGAGTTAGGAAGGATTCAGGTATGTGTAAGCAAATGGGCCTAGGGAGTTAGGGAGGATTCAGGTTATATGTAAGCAAGTGGGCCTAGGGAGTTAGGAAGGATTCAGGATATGTGTAACCAAATGGGCCTAGGGAGTTAGGAAGGATTCAGGTTATGTGTAACCAAATGGGCCTAGGGAGTTAGGAAGGATTCAGGTTATGTGTAAGCAAATGGGCCTAGGGAGTTAGGGAGGATTCAGGTTATGTGTAAGCAAATGGGCCTAGGGAGTTAGGAAGGATTCAGGTTATATGTAAGCAAATGGGCCTAGGGAGTTAGGAAGGATTCAGGTTATGTGTAAGCAAATGGGCCTAGGGAGTTAGGAAGGATTCAGGTTATGTGTAACCAAATGGGCCTAGGGAGTTAGGAAGGATTCAGGTTATGTGTAAGCAAATGGGCCTAGGGAGTTAGGGTTAAATGTTGATGTCAGCATACATAGAATATCTGTATGGAAATACTGTTCTATGAATCTGATGAATATTGATGTTCACACCCCAGGAGAGTATAACACTCATACAAAGGATCCACGGAGTTACTTTAATTTGCACACATAGTGATTAATTACAGTTATGTGCATGAAGGAGGGCCTCAAGGGAGTTAGTGTTGTCTCAAGGCAAAACTGGCAATTGATTTAGTTTGTCAGTTACAGCTGTACAGGAAGAGAGTAGAGATAGAAGATAATCAGCAGTCACATGTATCTATTCATTAGCTATTACACATAGAGAGTGTTAACAAACTCAAAGAATTCAGCTAATAGCAATCACATTAGATCTTATTCTTAATTAACACATTAGGCTTCAATCAAAAAAAAAACATGCAATTTTTCTTTATTCTTTATATATCAACATCTTTTAAATTTTATTTTTTAACCCTCCTACTGTTTGACCATTTGAAACCATTCAAAATTTCCACTTACCAAAATGCCCATTGGTTTTGTACACACATGGTGATACCATTTGAACAGTGTTGGTAGCAAGCTTTACTACCATTCAAATCCATTCAAATGCATAGAGGGTCCATTGATTCACCACTTAGAAGTATCCAAACAAGGTTTTGTATTAGCTGTACTACCATTTGGAAAGATCCAAACAAGGTTTTGTATTAGCTGACCTACCATTCAAAACCAATTTGGGGGAATCAATACTGTACAGTTATTTCACCATTCAAAACCACAAAAGCGAATGGTTTCAAATGGTGGATCAACTTGTATGAAAAAGGTACCAGAAGTAGGAGGGTTAATTTTGTTATTTAACTTCAACATATCTAAAGATGGTTGAATGGTATTTTGGTTGCATGGTGCTTTAATCATCCATGTTATAGATGACCATACAATGTAAGGAATGTTCTTAACAGGACAATATTGTCATGATCAACAGGGCATGGAATTAGAGTGCCAGCTTTAAATTAACCCTCCTACACATGGAGACCACTCCGATCCACAAAATTCTGCTCTTGAGCAACCTTCAGTACATACATGTACAAGCCTGCTGTCCTTTCCAAGTAATCTTACAAAATCAACTGTGTGCCACCCAAGGCCACTGTAAATGTTTGAACATATTAGTATGGCCTGCAATGTATCAATGGGAGACCACTTTACTCTGTAATCTCAGTGGTGTGACAGTACACAGAAGGGTAACCATAGGAGGCCACTGGCAACAGCTAATGGCTTGGAGTGGCCTGAATGGGTTGTTTCAAAAATTGCACTGATTGTAGGAGGGTTAATTCAGTGATTGAAATTAATACCCCAGTCACTGTGTTCATCTTACACAAGGACACCGACTCCATGCCCTGTTGAAAGTCTGCTCTGATCATGATGATATTATCCCTGTAATGTCATGTTACTTTCTCTGTGCTGAAAATAAGTGTATCTCCATACCATAGTAACAACACATTATAATGTGAACAACACAAGCAAATGAAGCAAAATGAACATGAAATAAGATTTATAGCTAGGAGAAAATAATATGTCCAAAATGCATGCACACGTAATACCTTGAAACTCCCAATAGATGGCATTATGCCGTGTGTGTGGTCAGTGTTGGTTGCATGTTCTAGTTACCTACAAGTAATTTGTATGCCACACCAAGTCATAACAGCTTGACATGAGGCCATTAGGCATGTCCCTTAAGATTTACCAATCCATATCCTTTGTCCCAGTTCAGTATCATGTCACCATTTTATGGCCATTAAGCAAATTTCAATTCATGATATTTTTCCAATCCCTTTGTATATCTCCTTTTTTTCTACGTTTTCCTTTTTGAAACAGAGCAGATTTTGGTGTTGTTATGAATGAAGTTGATCAAGTTTCTATTCCAATGCAAAGTACAAATGTATGACTGGGTGGTAGGTACCAGTTTATTCGGCAATCCACACATTTTCGTGTTTCATTTTTCACTACTAGAGTAGACCGTGGTGGGACTACTAGATCATGGTGGGACTACTAGATCATGGTGGGACTACGAGTGAGTACTAGACCATGGTGGGACTACTAGACCATGGTGAGACTGCTAGACCATAATGAGAATGTTTTTGTTCTTCATACTGTCAATCACTGCCTACATGTAGATACTCAATAAGCTTGACATGCCATGTCAAATGTTTAGATGATTAATCTTCATGATAACAATATAGAGTTTTGTGTATTATATATCTCTTCCTGCAATGGGTGGGGATTGGCTGAGTCTTATTCTCTCTAGACACCACTCACTAAAGGCACTCTCTTCCTAATAATACTAGAATGCCTAAAAATGCATGATAAATAAAATATTTCTCTCTGTGCTAAAAAGAGGCCAACAAGAAGGAAAACTAGAGGTATTGAGTTTGTAGAAAACAAACTCAGGGTGTTCGAGTGTGCATAAGAAGAAGAAGAAGAAGAAGAAGAAGAAGAAGAAGAAGAAGAAGAAGAAGAAGAAGAAGAAGAAGAAGAAGAAGAAGAAGAAGAAGAAGAAGAAGAAGAAGAAGAAGAAGAAGAAGAAGAAGAAGAAGAAGAAGAAGAAGAAGAAGAAGAAGAAGAAGAAGAAGAAGAAGAAGAAGAAGAAGAAGAAGAAGAAGAAGAAGAAGAAGAAGAAGAAGAAGAAGAAGAAGAAGAAGAAGAAGAAGAAGAAGAAGAAGAAGAAGAAGAAGAAGAAGAAGAAGAAGAAGAAGAAGAAGAAGAAGAAGAAGAAGAAGAAGAAGAAGAAGAAGAAGAAGAATGTTAAAGGTATGTTAAAGGGATAATATCGTCATGATCAACAGAACATGGAATTTGAGTGCCAGTTTTAGATAAACTCAGTGACTGAAAATAATACCCCACATGATAAGGTCATATTACCGTTGCTGCTCCATAAATGACCCAGTAATTTTCAGTCACCGTGTTCATCTTAAACTGGGACACCAATTCCGTACCCTGTTGAAAGTCTATTCTGATCATGACGATACTGTCACTCTAAATTGATATCTGTATCCGACTATAACACAAACATATTGCCTGCAATGCACCTACATGTAATATAAATATCCAAGATTTGTGATATTGTAATCATCCAATTCCAGGTCAAGATAACAATGGGTCCAGGAATCCTGCTCAAAAGCCCTGGGGATGAGGATGGTGTCTGAAGCGATATCGTACTCATAATAGATTCGTCATTCATTAGTCCCAATCTTTTATACAGATCTTTTTCATATTAAATTAGGTGATTATCTGTCAAATTTTGCCAACTGCCCTGTCGATCCCGGGATTTTCCTAGGGTTATTCCTGGGGTTTTGGAAAGCAGTGTGACATGGATTGTTTGCGGTAATCCTAAGGATTAATAAGTGATTAATGATATACTTACAAGTGACTTCTAAGGTTGCATTATGGCTATAAGTGTGACATGGATTGTTTGCAGTAATCCTAAGGATTAATAAGTGATTAATGATATACTTACAAGTGACTTCTAAGGTTGCATTATGGCTATAAGTGTGACATGGATTGTTTGCGGTAATCCTAAGGATTAATAAGTGATTAATGATATACTTACAAGTGACTTCTAAGGTTGCATTATGGCTATAAGTGTGACATGGATTGTTTGCGGTAATCCTAAGGATTAATAAGTGATTAATGATATACTTACAAGTGACTTCTAAGGTTGCATTATGGCTATAAGTGTGACATGGATTGTTTGCGGTAATCCTAAGGATTAATAATTGATTAATGATATACTTACAAGTGACTTCTAAGGTTGCATTATGGCTATAAGTGTGACATGGATTGTTTGCGGTAATCCTAAGGATTAATAAGTGATTAATGATATACTTACAAGTGACTTCTAAGGTTGCATTATGGCTATAAGCCTCCCCTAGACTGTTAGTTGCTACACACTGATAAGTCCCGACATCTGGGTTGTTGCCTTTACTGTGAATCACTCGTAAGAAGAACAGTTCTCCAGGATTAAGCATAGAACGATGACCATCTCCTGATAACAGATCCAATCTTTCTCCATCTTTCAGCCACTGTACAATCAAACAGCAAACAATCATTTCATCAGTGATACTACTCTAAATGGCCCATCATATAATCTTTCAACAAGATTGTATGTAGTTATTTCTGCTGTGGACACAACAGAAATAATATGAAGGAAATACACAGTACAACTCTTTCAACAATTAGAATACCTACATCAAAGAGGCACTCTGAGGTCAAATTCAGTTTTGTGATGCACTCATTTTCCAATAGATAGAGTCCTTATTAAAGTGTGAAAAAATTACAAGTCTCTAACTTCACTTTAAAGTGGTGTAACATATCATTTTATTTGATACCCTTTCAGAGCGATATTTGAAACATGACATCACTATTTTCTTACGGTAAATGAGTCTGTAACATTCCATACAGGAATTTTTTGTTTGTCAAAAAGTCAATTTCAACGCCGATTTGATCAAATATTGTGGAGATTCAGGAATGAAGTGCAAATTCACCGTACAAAAATGTAGAGATCCATTTATTTGAAATGGGACGTCACTGTTGTCTTTGGATGTTAACAAATTTCACACAGGAAGGTTATCAAATAAAATGACATTTTACATCACTTTAACGTGAGGTTAGAGACTAATTTTTTTTGTAATTTTTTCACACTTTAATAAGGACTCTAGTTATTGGAAAATCACAAAACTAAATTTGACCTTAGAGCCCCTCTTTAAGCTATTGTAATGTCACGGGCTAATGTGTTACCATCAACAGTGATATATATGTAACAGTTATATAGTCCAGTAGAAGAGTAGACCTAGGAATGGAATAATTTATCTTGTGTGCCAATCCAATGCAAACAAATTAATTTGGTAATACGACTACCCACTGTCTTTAATCAAGAATTCCCAGACAACCCTTACAATAATTAATCATTTCAAAGGCTCCATTTATATTTATTACTCTTGAAATTATTACGATCCATTCAAGTTTCTCAGACAAAAGGCAATTTGTATGAAAATGAAACAGGGCAGCTTAAGAGATAAACAGCATGTGGTGAATGCAAATGACTATGTAGTGATATGTCCTGTATTCAATGCATTGTATATATGACATAAAACACAATAAAGGGGACCACTTTGCATCCGTCACGTTAGCAGTTTTTCCAATGGTTGTTATTTATTTTTAAGTACCTGAAACCGACCAAAAAGTGTTTCAACATGGCCTGGGTGGAGAGAAGCAATTATGATTAAGTGTCTTGCTCAAGGACACAAGTGTCACGGCCGTGATTCAAACCCACATTATGTTGCTAACACCAGAACTTGAATCCGGTAAGCCTGGGTACACGCAAACAACTTTGTAAAAACACATAAATACTCCCGAAGGTATAAAATAACCAATATGAATACAATTTTCTCTTGTTTTATTAGTCATAATAAATGTGGACTTCGCGCTCCGCGCTCAAGTTGTGTACTTCGCACACAAATTTTGGACTCCAATAAGTTGCACTCCCACTTTTTTTTTTTGCACTCCCACTTTACCAAATCCTGGCTAAAACACTGATGTGAATGGACATGCAGGCTTATACTAGAACTAATTTGAGTTGATTTTATTTATTTTTTCATTTTTTTATTAATTTTTTTACCCTCAAATTTCCATAAAAATTGGACGGAAAAAGTTACCTCACTTTTCCGTCCATTTGTTGATGGAAATTTTAGGGTAATTAAAAAAAAAATAGTAATAATCAACTCAAATAATCTTTAGTATAAGCATGCATGTCTAGTCAAATGTTGAAATTCTTTTTGGGTGGTTTCAGATATTTAAAAAAAAATTACAACCATTAGAAAAACTGCTAACATGACGGTAGGAAAGTGGCCCCCTTTATTGTGTTTTATGTCATATGTATTGTTATAAATGATGAAATCATGGAATACAAATGTCATTCAGGATCTTGACTAGGGCTGTGCGTTTTCGGATATTTTTGGAACTGGATACCTGAAATCAGGAAACTTCGGATACCCGGATACCCATTTTCATTTTTGTTGAAAACATGCCTCCGGTGGTGTACAAATACATGTACTGTAAATGGTAACAAATTGACTTTTATAATACAGAGGATACCATACTTAAATCGATCTTTTCTTTATTGGAGTGCAATCTCTTGAATTTAAATATAATTGTCTGTAAAAGTGTAAACTTTACATTGTTCAAGAGTCACAGATTTCTGTTCGCACCGCTCAAATGTTAAGTCCGAATTTTAAAAAGTCGTTTACGGGTAATTGGAACCGAAAAATGAAACCAGGTAATGACCGTTTCATCCGGATACCTGGCACAGCCCTAATCTTTACTGGAGGATAAAGACTGATCTTCCCACGCATATGGCCATGACCCCAGATGTTTTAATCTTGTGGTAAAGACCATACGTCACGCTTTTATTCTCATTCATAAATGCCCTCCAAATTTTAATGTTCAAATGTCAAAATTAAGTTGTTAATTTTGATACAAAAATCAACAAAACTGTCAGAAAGTGGATTGCTACCTGAACCTTCAGACTTGATTTAGTTTATATGTACTACATGTACAGTATACATACATACATACATTTGTGTACAATATACATGTGTTACTGCTTTTTTCTGTACATTTAACCCTCCAACACATGGAGGCCACTCTGATCCACAAATTTCTGCTCTTGAGCAACCTTCAGTACATACATGTACAAGCCTGCTGTCTTTTCCAACTAATCTTACAAAATCAACTGTGTGCCACCCAAGGCCACTGTAAATGTTTGAACATATTAGTATGGCCTGCAATGTATCAATGGGAGACCACCTTACCCTGTAATCTCAGTGGTGTGACAGTGCACAGAAGGGTAACCATAGGAGGCCACTGGCAACAGCTAATTGCTTGTGGCCTGAATGGGTTGTTTCAAAAATTGCACTGATTGTAGGAGGGTTGATTGCTTGCACATTTTTATATTATTTATGTAACTTTCTAGATTTTGGATCTCTCTGTGTGAGAAGTGGACATAAAAAAAAAATCAAAACAAAACATATTGTTTCAACCATGTATTTTTAGGACATACGAGCGTACACACATACATGAAGACACTAACCATGTAACACATGTGATGGATAACAACTTCTACACTCTGATTGGCTCAAACTGCGCGACCATCAAGACGAGTAAGCTAGCTCATGACACGCTTTAAAAATCCAGCCTCAACCGGTCTTAAACACCCATGTGACCAGTTCTCAACCAATCATGATGGCTAATCTGTCTTGGGTATTTGTTTCCAGTTGATGGTTACTAGTGATTTATGGATGTCATTAGGCATTTGTTGATGAATTTACCCATTATAAACTGATTATACTGAAAGCCATTTCATCTACATTGGCCAGGTTATTTATGTATGTACATGTATGGATACAAATAAGCCTACCAGTCATACATTGATCAAACTGCTTCTTTGGGTCCTTGTATCAATTCTGCTAGTGACATTGTACATTTATTACCTGCATATTTACATTATTTGTGACCTGTCAGCACGAAACCCGGACAAAGTTGGATTTTTTGTTGTTGAGTTTTTGGTATTTTCATATTCTCCAGTTCATAAGCTTTTGAATGATTATAAACTTGTAGGGATAACCCTTTCCTGTAATCCCCTCAGGAGGGGATTAAGTCCCCCCAACATGCCCAATCAATAACAAGTCAATCAGAGAAAAGAAGGCTTTTGTACAGGAAGTCCACGCTTCTTGTTCACCAACATCGCTCCGAAAATAGGGTAAAAAAGTATTTTACCTTAACAGATTTAATTTATTTTTAAAGTAAAATGATAGATGAATATGTAAAGCATACGGTCATCCCAAAATCCAAAAATAGACGATTCCACCCTGAAATGACTTTGCACGCTGTTTACTCGAAATGGATCGGTGCGACTTTGTCTGGGTTTCGTGGTGACAGGTCACATTTCATACATGAGGTTCACTATCATTATAGAATTATCCAAGGAAATTGTAATCAAAGTGTCTTTAAACAATGTAGGTGGTCTAGAGTATAAGGGAGTACTTGGAACGAGGGCGTCCTTGTCCTAATTTGTTATTCTTTGAAAGACAGGGTGTGCAAATATTTAACCTCTTGCATGGGTATTACAAATAAAACAGGGTGTCCATTTAGCAATCAGGACTTCAAATGACACCCAAAGGTATTGCTGGATAACACCACGAGGTGGTCTCATTTTGAGAGAAAAACCAAATACCTCCCTCCAAGTTTCAATGCACTGTATTTATAGTTCCTACATTAACCCTCCTATGGTTTGACCTTTCAAAACCTTTCAAAATCTGCTTACGGGCCAAAATGGCTATCAATAATTATGAACCCTTTAAAACCCTCCAGAATTTGTTGCTACTGAACAACCACACCTTTCAATACCCTTTGAAAGGTACTGAAACATTTCAACACCAGTTTGTTCAGAGAGTTGTTACACCTTTCGAAACCTTTCATAGGTCCCTTTTGTCAGACAGTTTTCTCACCTTTCAAAACCCTTCAGTACAGCAAACTTGAAAGGTTTTGAAAGGTCTGACAATTCTATGGCAACTGCACTGTACATAGGAGGGTTAAGGGAAGGGTGCTACAGAGCTGAACAAATTCAATATTACAGGATTAAACATACAGTGTGTGACTGTAATATTGTATCAGAGTCAATGAAACCCAGTCATGCATGAACTACCTTACCAAAACACAAAGTGACATTAACAATAGTGCTTGAATTCTTTCACATGTATAGAAACATGATTGATGATTCCTTTCAATTTGGACTCAATAGAAGTCAAGACTAACTGCATGAACACATCTTAATGAACAATCCATTTGGCCACAGATTGAATGATGGCTCCTTTCTAAAAGCTTTAGTCAACAAAGTGCCATTATTCTGGGATTTTTCTTGATCCAAAATGTTGAAAAAGACCATGTTTAACCACAACTACGTTGGCAATGGCCATTGGTTAACTATAGCACAGTACATACTTGTGTAGTACATAGAGAAAGGACAGTCCAATATCAAGATGAAGGCAGCAAACTTAATGTTTAAACATCTTAAGTGGACAGGTGTAACCCGCATATCGGTTTTTTAAATTAATTTATTTTTTTTGCTATGAAACGATGTCCAATTGCAGCCAAAATTGCTGGATCGATTGGAATTCTGCTGTGCTGTGTTTTAAATTACTTTTTCACATAGGGGTATGAACATTTGCCCGATTTGTGAGGCCTCTCTTAGCCAACATACTTTGTAAATGGAAAATTTGGTCTGGTTCCAATTACCATGTATACATTTATCATTTCTGGTTGGCAACAAAAAAGATTTAAAAAAAAAGAAAAAAAAAAAAAAAAAGAAAAAAAAAAAGTATCTTCGCACTAATTTTGAAACTGACCGACATGTATGACAAGAAACCTGAGACTTTTTTTTTATTGGCCTTCGTCAAAATAGACAGTTAATGCTTGATTATAGGTTGGTAAGCATGTAGTCAGGTCTAGACAAGCTCATTACTTAATAACTCCCTCACAATGTCATTTTCTTGTAAATCCCATGCAATCATTGAACCCTTGTAGGGATACTCCACAATAAAGCACTTGCTGATCATGTGCTGTATGCTTCCTCAATCCAAAACAGGTGTACTATTGTCATTCTTTGAACGGCAGTTACATTTTTAATTAAAGTGAGATATATATTTCATTAATTTTGCAGACAACTGCTTTTTCAGGGTTCACAATCTGATTTGATTGGATGTGTTTCAGCTGGAATGTTGAAATACTCACAACACTATTGATACATTCACTAGTCTGGAAGTGCATTGCACTAAATCAGAACATCTGAATCTACAGTGTATTATCATTGTCAAGTGTAAACCACAACATGTTTTGAATAAGAAATTGTTGTTGCTCATGCAATTAAGAGATTGTTCTATTTGGATCACGTCAGCAATTGTCTAAAGTTTCTCTTCCATTTATTACAATTGGCGACTCGCAGATAACCCCCTCATTGCAAGCACGTAATTTGGGTGTTATATTTGACTCGACAATGACTTTAAAACCACATATCTCCAACATTGTTTGCATATCATCATTTCATATCAGAAATATAAGCCGAATTAGGAAATACTTGAATAAAAGTGCTGCTGAACAAATTATACATGCGTTTGTCACATCACGGCTCGATAACGGGAATGCTCTCCTTTACGGTCTCCTGCAGAATCAAATATGTCGTCTTCAGCACATACAAAACACAGCAGCTCGTGGTGTGACTTTGTCCAGAAAGTCATGCCATATCACGCCAATCTTGAAAGAACTGCACTAGCTTCCTGTTTCACAGAGAATTGTTTTTTAAACTTATGCTAATTGTTCACAAATCTTTTAATAACATTGCTCCAATTTATATTTCTGAACTGCTTAAAGTCTACACTCCATCACGCAATTTGCGCTCCAGCAACATGTCACTCCTAAAGGAACCAACTTCAAAACGAAACTGGGGTGATAGGTCGTTTTCTGTCGCAGCTCCGAGACTCTGGAATCATCTTCCAACTAAACTCAAATCTTGTCATAGTATAACCAGATTTAAGTCGATGCTTAAAACTCATCTTATGTCACAACTCTTCAAAGATGATGTATATTTGTAATTGCATTGTAGGTACATGTATCTTGGTACATAATTTTATTTAATTTTTTTCCCCTATGCTATCATTGTATATTGTTTGTATTCATGTTTTTTCTTTGTTTCCACGTCTTGAGCGCCCAGCAGGGTGGATATGTGCGCGCTACAAATCTTTATTATTATTATTATTATTATTGTGACACCAACACTAACGCTTTATAGGTTTTGGGTCAACACTTCCAAATTTTGAAAACCTTGCTCTTGAAAGATAGGTCCTATTGTATAGGGATACATCTATAAAAATAGCCAGCCAATATTAAAATATCACGTTTTTTTTTAGGTGGTTCTCTGTAAGTGTGATATTTTTGTATATTTCTGTTTTTCCTAAACAGTCAGCCTTGAAATGCCATATATCTGTTGGAAGCACACCACAGCATTTATATCTGGCTTGAGGAATTTGTTACAGTAAAACACAGATACTGAATACTGAAAACACAATCATCTTGTCTAAGTACAAGTTTAGCAAAATGTTGTAATTTGCATTCAAACCAGTATAATCTTTTGTTAAAATGATAGTAAATGTGTGTACATGCCCTTTTGATGTGAAGATACTAGACTCATATAAGCACCTTGCTGGAATGATAAGATGTGAAGATACAGTAGCTGTCACCTATGGCAACAAAGCCATCTTACTAATCCATCCCACTGACATTGTGTCTCTTCTATACCTGGCAGGCCACTCTAACTCAATATGCCATCAGGCCACATAAACAACACCCTTACACATAGTGAGTATATATCACCTTTATTCAAGACAAATTATCTTATTTTTAATTATAATATGTGAAATCAATGAAAGAGGAATAGTAAATCAAAACCACAAACTTTGTTTCTAACCGTAGAATGAGAATTCTTAACCAGTTCGCGTCGGAGGCCGTGTATACACGCAATTTATTTTTGGACAGCGGATCGGAGAGCGTCTAAACACGCCACAGGATTCTCGGGAATATTTGTATAGATTCCCGGTCGACGTGGCAACGAGCCATAAGCATACGGTGGAAGACGCGGTCTCCCCGGTCACGCTCTGGTGAGCACCATTGGTCGTGTTTGTGCGGTAAAAATAAACCCGCCACAGGGTTCGGAAAAACTTTTTTATTCCCGGTGCGAACTGGTTAATAGAGAACAGCTACATGTATACAAATTGAATACATGTATAGTCTTTCCTTATACTTTTTTTTCCCCCAGAAATTGTTTTTTTATTCCATGGGTGCTGGTATCCTGGGGGAAATAAATATATGTCTTGCTAAGACAGTCTATCCATCTTGCTAATACATGTACAAGTAGGTCATCACTGTGGGTTATCTTTAGTATGTGCAAATAGGAGAATGGTAAGAATACACATTAAGATTCAACCAGAGATAACCAATTGATAGATGACGGCTATTCAAAATGACATCAGGAAACCATCACTGTGACCATAGAAGACTAAAACCATGGCTAACGAGCACTGGACATTGCTGAATCTCTCTGATCATTATTGTACGTGATGGTATGTTAACATTTGTGTACACACACACAAGATGCAGTCTTTAACATTATTCTATGGTGACAAGAATAGTCAGAGGATAGTGGTTGCACTGTATTGAATCACTTAGCAGGTATCTAGGGAGTAGGAGTGAAAGAAGGTACTGCATGACAAGCCCTGAGGCTGAGTATACAGCTGCACCTATATTATGCGGCTTGAAGCTAAGGGACTGTCATCAAGTTCAGATCCATGAACTGACATTATCCTGGACTCTATCTCTACAGTAAGGTCTCTGTGCTATAATCCAGACTTGCATTGAGACTCAAACCTTGAGTCCAAGTTAAAGTCCAAGTCCTCATCCCAGTGTCCAGTCTGAATCATGTTGGTCAAGTCCGAGTCTAAGTCATGTGTCACAAAGGTTGAATCCAATTTTAAATATAAATCATTAAAAATAATGCCAGCATTGGATCCAGATATTCAATTTTCTAAGACCCCCTTTTTCAGTTTCACCACCTTGATAATTTTATGTTGTAAATGGTAAAGGTTAAACAAAATATATTCCTTAATTATGAAGAAAGAAAATGACAATTTTCCACAGGAATTATTTTTTTACCTTCAAATTCACTCTGTTTAAAAATTGTAAAATAATATTACTTTTAGTCAATTCATAAAAATTGGACGATTGTAAATGGTCAATGGTTACTATCCCATTATATATAAATCAGACTTGAGTTTCTCCTTACGCACAAGCTAGTATATCAGCACGATACGCATGGATTACGGCCTGACATACTACAGATATTGCAGATACATGTAAAATTGTTTTCCATCCAATATGCAGTATTTTATGTGTACATTATTTAACGTTCTTAGTGAAAGAAGGCATTGGTGCATAAAAGCAGAATCCTGAATGATGATCCCCTGAAAAAAAATATATAAACCCTTCATTGCAGATTTTGAACGGGAACGAACATATGTGGATTGCCTCAACACTGTGCACAATCTCCTCCGGCGATGGAAGAGCAATTGCCGGATTATATTTCCTAGACGCGAAAAAAAAGTGATGGAAATAGGTCTCGTGCTGTGCTTATTTCGCTAAGAAAAAAAGTGATGGAAATAGGCCTCGTGCTGTGCCTATTTCTCTAAGGAAAAAAGTGATGGAAATAGGCCTTGTGCTGTGCCTATAGCCCTTTTCACTCTACAGAGCCAATTCCCGGGAGTTTTTAACCCCACCAACACCCCAGCGACCATTCACACTATACCTATCTGGTCACTCCCGGGAACATTATTTCCCGGGAATATGAACGGTCGTTTCACACTCACGATCAAATCCCAATATATAATGGAATGCTAGCGAAGACACGTGATGCTACCACACGCACGCCGCATGGCATGCAAGTACGCTTGAGAAAAGGGGGACTGGTACCTAACCATGCAGACATTATAAATTGTCCGCGACAATTCTTTTATTCAATTTTAAAACCATTTGGTCACATTCTATATATAAAACTAAATATATCGCGTTATTTACAGATTTAGATATTTATATTTTAAGAAGGACCATGTCCATGCGGACATTATAAAAATACCTAAACGCGACGGATGCTTAACATAGCCTTGTCCGCGACAATTCTTTTATTCAATTCTAAAACATTTATTTGGTCACATTCTATAAAACTAAATATATCGCGTTAGTTACAGATTTAGATATTTATATTGAAGAAGGAAAGTTAGAAAAGTACTGAAATACAACACTAGATATTACCGCGCGAATTATTTGGTGCGCTATTTGTGACCTCGCTGACCTTTCAAGACATGTTGACATCCCAATATCCGCGACACGAAAGTGGGGTAAGTTATACCTGCTTTCGTTTCACACTAGTTGCTATTTCCCGGGAAAAACACTTTTCCCCGGGAAAAACTCGCTTAACCCTACTCCCGAGCAGGGGTAATTATTTCCCGGGAATAATCTACATGTACTTCCCGGGATATTTCCCGGGAGTAGCTTTTGAAGTGTGAACAGACCGACCAGAATTTTAACTATGTCACACTTTGGCGTACAACATGGACAGGTTGATTTCAAATATGCTTGAATAGTGTTCTGAAGTTAATGAATCATGACAGCGCATTGAAAAGCCTGTGGTAATTTTAACATGTACATTATGTAAGTTTATGTAGAAAGCACTCCGAGTAATCTCTGAAATAATATTGACCTTTTAATAAACACAATCCTAGTCCCTAACTGCAAATTGGTTCCCCACTTGTCCAACAGGTCTTGCCAAACTCATATTTGTTTCCCTCCTGATGACTTTTCTAAGCATATTAAAAAACATGCTTCAAATAAGTTATATCAATGTTTCAAAGTTTTATACTTTTAAACTTTTATAAGTTTTAATTTGTTTATAATATAGTTGTAGTGATCAGTTGTAGTGATCAGATAGCAGACACAGATTGCATATTATACTGAAGTCACAATTAACCTTCCTACTTCTGGTACCTTTTTCATACAAGTTGATCCACCATTTGAAACCATTCGCTTTTGTGGTTTTGAATGGTGAAATAACTGTACAGTATTGATTCCCCCAAATGGTTTTGAATGGTAGGTCAGCTAATACAAAACCTGTTGTTTGGGTCTTTCCAAATGGTAGTACAGCTAATACAAAACCTTGTTTGGATACTTCTAAGTGGTGAATCAATGGACCCTCTATGCATTTGAATGGATTTGAATGGTAGTAAAGCTTGCTACCAACACTGTTCAAATGGTATCACCATGTGTGTACTAAACCAATGGGCATTTTGGTAAGTGGAAATTTTGAATGGTTTCAAATGGTCAAACAGTAGGAGGTTTAATTATGAATACATAGACATTCCCTCATATCAGTTATATTAAAATCTTATCTTATTAATATAAATAGAAAAAGGTTCATTTTTATGATGGATTTTATATTATTCACAAACAGTTTAATGGAAATAATTAATGCAATTACATGTTTGTCTGGTTAAATGTGCAGCAGGGGTGATACATGTAGGTCTTTTTCTGTAGCGGCTCCGAGACTCTGGAATCATCTTCCAACTAAACTCAAATCTTGTCATAGTATAACTAGATTTAAGTCGATGCTTAAAACTCATCTTATGTCACAATTCTTCAAAGATGATGTATATTTGTAATTGCATTGTAGGTACATGTATCTCAGTACATAATTTTTCCCTATGCTATCATTGTACATTGTTTGTATTCATGTTTTTTCTTTGTTTCCGCGCCTTGAGCGCCCAGCAGGGTGGATATGTGTGCGCTACAAATCTTTATTATTATTATTATTATTATTATTATTAGCAGTCTAAACACGTTCATTGACCATCATTTTCTCCAGTTTGAATCAAAGTTAATTAAAGTGACAACACATAAGATAAATTTATTTATAGGAAATATGATGGTATATATGATACATCATCATGGGCGGATCCAGAACATTTTTTAGGGGGGGCTGAGAATCAAAAACAATTATTTTTCAGTACTACAAAGGGTGCCGTCACTTCCTACGCTCAACGATTAGCACAATACTATGTGTGTAAGTAATAATAATAATAATTGGACTTATATAGCGCACGTATCCACCAACTAAGTGGTGCTCAAGGCGCATTATATCATTACCCCTGCTCATAAAGGCCACCTCCTTATGTTTATCCCGCACACTGTGGGAATGGGAGTGCGTTCTCCCCTCCTCTCCCCCCCCTCTCTCTCTCTTTTTCTCTCCTTTAACATTTTTTTTTTTTTTACGATTTGGGGGGGGGGGGGGGGGGCTAAAGCCCCCACAGGCATACATTAACCCTAACTCCCTAAACAAAAGCAGTTGGAGGTATTTGAAGGATTTTTATTGTTCAGTAACAATGCTTAGGGAGTTAGGGTTAATGAAACCTAATTACATGCAGTTAAATAATGGAAAAAACACACCACTTGCTCCCAAAAAATGAATTTCAAGCCATTTGATTTCATCCTTTTTTTTATCCCACTGTTGCCATGCATTCAATTCCTTGCACTAGGCTGTACAATGTACTCACCACATCTGAAGAATAAGAATTAAAATTGAATCTGCTGTGAAATTATTTGCAGTATCACCATGCCTTTTGTTCATGAAATACCACTTATTGTTTGAGACTGATAACTGATGTTTTACAGTCTTTGTATATTCGTCAACCTTCATTGCAAAGATTCATACTAAAGCCCTTTTCACACGACAAACGCAAACTAGGGTCCTTGGTCTCGGGCGCCAGTTGTATTGACCGCAGACGTTAGTCAAACTCGGATATGACCTTTCACACGGCGAAGAAACCAACGTCCCGTGTCACATAGCCTTCGTCTTTTGGGGTGTCAAAGGTCAACATTGTTTATAGTGCAGTTAACTGGTATCCGCACAGCTAGCGTGGAATCGCTATTGCATGTATTGATTACCATTCATGCGTGGTAGCCCTCGCGAAACAATGGTCCTTGGTCTCTGTGCGGTTTGTTCATTCACACGGCCTATCGTGGTGAACTTTCACAACGGTGTTTTTTGTTGTTGCTGGTCTTGACCGTGGTCAGGAAAAGACTACGGACCTGTGTTTGTGCAGAGCAGAGGTACATTTCACACGAAGTGTATT
Organism: Zoroaster sp. YZ-2022; assembly: GCA_029582265.1. Classification (NCBI taxonomy): domain Eukaryota; kingdom Metazoa; phylum Echinodermata; class Asteroidea; order Forcipulatida; family Zoroasteridae; genus Zoroaster; species Zoroaster sp. YZ-2022. Next base: position 89,404,402 of record CM055816.1, read on the forward strand.
TGACAACGTTGTGTTCTTAGGACCATGGACCCCCTGCTTATTTCCCTCGTGTGAAAAGGGCTTAAAACTCCATGCTAAAACATACATCAACCTCCTCTGGCCTAAAACATTTTTCATATATAGCAATACATACTGAAATGTGTATAATTAATATATTGCTGCTCTGCTGCTCTGCTGCTCTGATCTCTCCTACATGGATCATTGTTTATACCGCTTCATATATTTCCCTTCAATAATCATTACTATATATTCAGTATCAATTGATTCTTTTAATTCAATACACCTCTGGGTAATAAATACCGGCTTTGTCTTTTTGGCTAAAAGGTCTTTGGATTTCCAGCGGTAGGACAAGTTAATCAGGTTAAATGCAATGCTCTGTCAGTTTGAATATTTCAGCGGTTGAGTCACCATCTTAAACATATTGTGGTGAGGAGACACTTAGCCTGACTTCAATAGATGATACGTCTTCTTCAATTTACTATTGGCAAAGCAGGATCATAACCATTACAAACCGTGCATCAAGTTAAGTCCATCAAACATCACTTGAGAAAATTCTAGCCCACTAAGGTTTTTAGGAGTTGAAATGTTTTTAGTAATTTATTGTTGTGAATTTTGATGTGTTGATAAGATTTATTTTTATGATGGTAAATTACCTCCAAATTATGCATGTATTCCTTTTAAATTTAAATAATTGAGTTTATGAGAATGACTTTCACAGCAATTCTCATTGTGTTGGTGCATCTCATCTTTTGTTTTGAAATTAGAATTAAGAGTTCTGACTTGATGTTTTCATATTTTCCCTTCATTTCAGAACATATAAATACTTATAAGTATTAGCGAAGAAGGATTTGAAGCACGGTGAATGAGCTTCATCTATATGGAGATAAACAGGAAAGCTGAATCTCTGTGGAATAGACATGGCTGAAATACACATGAAGAAGTAATTTGAAGAGAGATTATATGGAACCTGTGAAATCAGCAGTGGATGAAAGATAGCATAAGGGGCTTTTAGAGTTGGCGACACAGAGAGTAGTCTCAGGTCATTTTGGCCTGTCATCAGTTGAGAGGCCTACAGCTGCTGTGTGGGAAAAACTTGTTATTCATTTTTAGAATATACATGTATTATGTCAAAAATGTATTTATCTATGGTTTTAAATTAAATCAAATGTCTTCCAGTCAAGGAATTCCGTAGAATTGTAGTGTCAAATACATGTATTATTATACCTGTAAATAAATCAAACCTTTGTTAGTTGCAATAACAACCAAGACAACATATGTGTGCCAGCAAACTCTACAAGTAAACAAATATGGTTTCAAAGAACATGTTTTTAACAGAAACAATCATACTCAGAAATATCTTATTGTTTGGTATGAAATAATTTTTGTTAAAACAGCTTAACTGCAGGAATGTACCAAGCAAAATTTTTGACCAAACACTTTTGTCCCTTTCTTTTACCGTTCCATCCAGTCACACTTCAATAGTTATGTATGCCCATTACTTACCCATTACTGGACAGACATAACTACAATGACAATATAAAGTAAAAAACATGACCAATGACATGTACATGTAGGACCGTGTCAATACCAATGACATGTAGGACCGTGACAATACCAATGACATGTAGGACCGTGACAATACCAATGACATGTAGGACCGTGTCAATACCAATGACATGTAGGACCGTGTCAATACCAATGACACGTAGGACCGTGACAATACCAATGACACGTAGGACCGTGTCAATACCAATGACATGTAGGACCGTGACAATACCAATGACATGTAGGACCGTGACAATACCAATGACATGTAGGACCGTGACAATACCAATGACATGTACATGTAGGACCGTGACAATACCAATGACATGTAGGACCATGACAATACCAATGACATGTAGGACCGTGACAATACATATGAATCTTGACTTTAACTTGGACTCCAACTTGAGTCACATTTTTGAGACAACAAAGACAATGACCCGGACTCACATTTAGAGACATAACAATGCATTTGTATCGACAAAACATACCCACATACATTATGACATAATGTGTAATGACATCAAGCATGAATTACATTATAAACCTATCTATAAATGGACCTTAATAGTGGTCATTCTAATGCAAAATATTCCAGGGGTAGGTTTGAATTCATAATTCTTTGCAACTGCACATTGATGTCAATATTTGAATTTCATTATTAGCTTCCTGTAGTGTAAACCTCAGCCAACTCCTTGATAATATTAGAGTGTAGCTGAAGATACCTATTGGGTATCTTGTCACACTCTTGAATCACTAAAGTATCTCATTCATAATCAACTCCTTACAGTATGCCTCTCAGCATTCTATCACTTGAGACAAAACTTAACAATGTATGTGGTTGCTAAGTGGTGCACTCAAGAAAAGGGATGAATGTAGGTACATATTACTTTCATTGTACAACAACAGTAGGCTTGCATACACTGTACAGTGACACAAAGACAATCAACTATTCCATAGTAAATTCTCTCATGTCTCAGACCCAGTGTCTGACTCAAATCATCTTTTGTGACTAGGACTTAAGGCACCATGTTCAATTGCTTGGATTCAACGGTTGAACTCAGACTCAAAGATTTGTGACTCATGACTCAGACAAAATGCACTGTTTCAAAATTAACTATTTTTTAAACCCAGCAAAGATTACTCAATGCAAAGAAATCCCTTGTAACAATTAGATAAATTAATAATTGCATGTGTAATTTCTATATGCTCATAAGACCGTAATGGTGCAGGATCATCATGGTCATTTTTTATTTAAAGACAGTTTGCGGTGACACCATGTAGACATTTAAAAAAAATAATAATACACTGTACTGTAATATGTAGAATTTACATATTCTTGCATTTCACTTTCATTTTTAAAGATGCTGTGACTAAAACTCAACCTTTGTGACTGATGACTATGTGACTTGAGACTCGGGCTCAAAAAAAATGACTCAAGACTGAGATTCATCACCAAGGAGTCAGACTGACTCAAATAAATGACTCAAGACTCAGATTCATGCTCAAAATAAATGACTCAAGACTGAGATTCATCACCGAGGTGTCAGACTCTGACTCAAATAAATGACTCAAGACTCAGATTCATCACCAAGGAGTCAGATTCAGGCTCAAAATAAATGACTCAAGACTGAGATTCATCACCGAGGAGTCAGACTCTGACTCAAATAAATGACTCAAGACTCAGATTCATCACCAAGGAGTCAGATTCAGGCTCAAAATAAATGACTCAAGACTCAGATTCATCACCGAGGAGTCAGACTCTGACTCAAATAAATGACTCAAATAAATGACTCAAGACTCAGATTCATCACCGAGGAGTCAGACTCTGACTTAAATAAAAGTCTGCTAAATTTGTATCTGGAAATATTTCACTTTGACAGCATTAAATGTCAAGATGGGCTGGGCCAACTTATGTGATATTACTGCTGAGACCATGAAATATCAAAGAGAAGTACTCTCATAAGTATATGTCTGATACCTCAATCAACACTGCACTACTACTTCACCACCACCAAGCATCATTAACATGTATTGATACAATATGTCAAGGGATGCACAGTATGATGGCAAACAATTGTGGGGTTTTCAGGAAGCCGTCAATTAAGTGGAAAGGCAGCAAGGACAAAATATTCAGAGCAGCAACAGAGCAAAAATACAAGTAGGTTTTCACGTACCATGCCAACTACTACATGGTACAAAAGGGGTACATGACATTGATATAACCCATGGTGGTTAATGATATTATTACCATAATAGTAGGTTCAGGCCGGCCATCTGCTCTACATTTCAATGTTGTAGGTTCTCCTCTTGCTACGATCACACTTTGTGGATGTTCAGTTATCCTTGGAGGATATTCCTCCTTTCTGCCTCCACCAGCTCCTATCACTGTCAAATCAATCATATAAATCATAATCATTAATCAACAAATCATACATTATACATCATCTAGTCATTAAAACCCTCTGTGACTGCAAGGGTCAAAATCAATCAAAATGTCTATCCATGCCAATGTACACACTGTATACATATAATGCACTTAAAAAGTCAAACACTGTCAAACCTCATGTGTAGTAAGTACGTGTACATTTACAGGTCAAAATGAGTTGACCGTTTTTGACTGGTAAAAGCATTATCTTGTATTGTTCAGGGTGGACAAAATGACAAATAGCATGTGAGTAAATATTAAGGGGACACAATTGGTACCATGGAATGGATTCAACAGAACCCCACTCAATTTTAAAAAGAAGATTCTTAAACTATAAACCTTTGCAATAATGGAAATATTACCTGAAAATTAAATTGGTGATGATTAAACAAACAAAATATAAATGTCTAACTGAGGTACATTTAACATCCTTCTTTTGGAAAAACGTAAGAATTGTTGTATATCTGTATCAATAACAAAATTATATATTTTTGTTCAATGAATTTGTAAAAAATAATTGAGCTGATAATTTCACATGTCATAGCATTCATATTTGGTATTACTGACACTAACTTATTATTGATCAGTTTAAGAACCAATACACCAATCTATTAAATGTTAATAAAGCAAAATAAATACCAAGATTCTTTGTTCACTGTTGATGTACATTTATATACTACTCAAAACAATTTAGGGAACACTGGATTTTTAACATCAAATAGGTTTGAAATGTTCCATGAACCGGGATTTTCATTTGCAACCCCCTCTCTCTTTCAGTAGTCATGTCATGAAATGTGTAATCACTACATGCATCCTTTTATCATCTGTTTCATTGTGCAGTTGTTTCTCATCAATTCTGTGAAACATTGTGTTTATCTGAAATAAATGATCTTGCTTTAACTGAGATTATTCCGGTGTTCCCTAAATTGTTTTGAGTAATATATAACACAAAGTTATATTATTAGTAGTAATTCCAACCAACTCATTGAAAATAACATCTGTACTCACATACAGGGTACCATAGTCACAGTACAATTCTTACACATGATAACGCTACAAACCACCCCATACATGAAATGTCACCATGTACCATATTACTTATTGATTTGACATGTATAATGTGTATCATGAACATTATGTCTTTCTCATGTACATTGTACATGTACAATGTTAGATATAATACATGTATGGTGAAGGATGCTGGTCTCATCTTACTAATGTGTCACATTCTTCTAGTTGCTTCTTGAATCTTCAATATGTACATGTGTTGCAGGATTTGAAGCTTTGAATAATGGAAGTACAGTAGGAGTTATGTTTGCTGAAGCACCGTGTTAAAATCTCTTAAAGCCCTTTTCACACTACAGAGCCAATTCCCGGGGAAAAAAATTTCCTGGGGAAAAAAAATTTCCCGGGAAAAAATTTCACGGGGAAAAAATTCCCAGAAGTTTTTAACCCCACCAACACCCCAGCGACTGTTCACACTATACATGTACCTATCTTTATTTCCCGGGAATATGCACGGTCATTTCACACTCGCGATCAAATACTGGGAAATGCACTAAACTGAATTGGCCCATGCGGAAATTGAAAATGTTGTGGGTGGAAGTCCAATCCCAGAATGCCACGCGTTCAAGCACCCACCACCGCCGGGTTGTTGTGACTGTTTCCCATGCAACGCGTCGTGACCAAAATGGCTCCTGCAAACGTGTCATCACATCATTTTCGCGTGCTATTATTATACCAATATATTATATTACAATTGTTAACGGAATGTTAGCGATGACACATAATGCCACCACACGTAATGCCACCACACGCATGCCGCTTGGCATGCAAGTATGCTTGAGAAAAAGGGAGACTGGTACCCAACCATGCGGACATTATAAAAACACGTAAACGAGACGGATGCTTAACATAGCCTTGTCCGCAACAGTTCTTTTATTAAATTCTAAAACCATTTATTTGGTAACATTCTATAAAACTAAATATATCACGTTAGTTACAGATTTAGATATTTATATTGAAGAATTATTTGGCGTGCTATTTGTGACCTCGCTGACCTTTCAAGACATGTTGACGTCCCAAAATCCGCGACGCGAAAGTGGGTACCTGCTTTCGTTTCACACTAGTTGCTATTTTCCGGGAAAAACACTTTTCCCAGGAAAAACTCGCTTAACCCTACTCCCGAGCAGGGGTAATTATTTCCCGGGAATAAGCTACTTCCCAGGAATTTCCTGGGAGTAGCTTTTGAAGTGTGAACAGACCGACCAGAATTTCCCCGGAATTTCCCGGGAAATACGTCTAGTGTGAAAGGGGCTTAAGAGATGGAATAAGGGTTGGTTCTAGAAAGAAGTGTTTATTGTGTGTTTGTTTTTTATAACTTGTTACATGTACATAGTGCACCCACAAACCTTACTCCTACATGTGTTGTACTAGGACATTCAGTAAAATGTTTTCTACTAAGGAGCTGAAAGTTTATCGTGCTGTCTTTTCTGCAGGTTAATGACCGGTTTTTGGGTGTGGTCACAGCTACATGTAAATAGAACAGCTGGCAAACAGCTGGCACATACGCAATGCTCTGATATTGATAAGCCATGTCTTTACCATCCGTTAACACACCCCACGTGATTACGTTTTGTCCAATGGGATTGTCTAAACTGTCTTGATCATTTAATGAATATCCATCAGTTCACAGTGATACTGGAATTCTTTTCTGGTGTTTTCAGTAAATAGTGACATTTATTTCCTTGCATACCGACGTTGTGATTGAATTCCACTTGCATGATTTTTTGTCCAAGCCTGTAATCCTATCTTGATATCATAAGCCACATACTGAGTTGAAGACAATGCCGAAGGGGGTTCAAGTCTACCACGGCCTAGCAGAGAGTACCTGAAGGGTATTAGGGCCAATTAATTGTGACATGGTGGAGCACCTTACATGCCTTGGAACTAATTTATTTCAAAGGAAAGGAACCACAGCTAACTCAATCTGTAAAAGTAATGTCCTTCATGTAGGAGCACGTACAGGGTGACACAACACCAGAATACTGTATAAACTACAGTTGAAATGAAGTCTGTGTATTGACTGTACTTGCCAAATACTACCATCAACCACATCTTTTGTCACATGGGTTTCACTTCAAAATACAGACTACAGCTAGTTGTACAAATAAGCATTTAAATATTAAAAGAGTTGCGTCAAAATGCCTGACACTAGGGGGCAGCATTTCAGGAAACGCTGTGATAGAATTTACTACACAGATAATATAAATACAGACATCACAAGGAATTGATTTCAAGTGTATGTGACACATACATACCATCTTACATCAAGTATTAATTAGTACTCTGCATTGATACCATGAATTGGTCAATACTTACTGTAGATACACAGTAATAACCACCTCCGATCTTATTTTTACGGTACTTAACATCATTTATTTCATCATTTATTAACTCTTTGTCAAAACTGACAACATGTCAGATGGAATAACAGAACATGATGTTACATGTTCATGGGCGGATCCAGAACATTTTTAGGGGGGGGGCTGAGAATCAAAAACAATTATTTTTCAGTACTACAAAAATTACAATGAAATAATCAAAGGGAGAGAAAAACAATGCACAGTGAGGGGGAAATGAGAGTGCGTTCTCCCCTCCCCTCCCCTCTCTCTCTCTCTTTTTTTTTTTTAAATTTATTTTTTTACGATTTTAGGGGGGGCTACAGCCCCCCCCCCCCACAGTACACATGACAATATTCTTAAATACCACTCAATCTGTTCACATATCATACTATACTATGAGCGTTAAATCTAACAGGGTGACAAACGGAGGGACAAACAGATCTTTGTTCTTTCTTATTATTTAATGTGAATCAAAGAGTCTCTTGAAATATGTACATTTGAAGTACAAACTAATAATAGTAGTCATGATAAACAACTTAACTTTGATTTGTTGTTCAGAAGCGTATACTCAATGTGATGTCTTTGGCATCAAAAGTCAAACCAAGTTTAATAGGCTATATACCCCATGTGTATAATAGTACAGTTGAGGAATAGGCTGAACCCTAGTTACATGTAGTACACGAGTAGTACTATTGTTTGTACATAACATACACAATGTGAATACTGTGTGTAGCTAAGCAAGATGATAGCCTGTGAATTATTACATTTCCAGGCATACATTCTCAACCTCTGCCAAATGCCATGTACATTTACTTTATAAACCTACAATTCAAGTACAGTGATAGATCTGCACTAATATAGATCTCAATCAGCAGTAACTTCAACAGCATGAGGCAGTTAACTCTTTGTAAGAAATACAGTCAAGTCTAATAAAAGCTTAGAAACTACGTGTACTTTGAACAATTGTAAGGTGTTCAGAGTTAACCAGAAGTAAAGGTCACCTAGGGTCACGACTTTGTGAAAGATCTCCACAATTATAAAGAATATCTAAATTCCAATAAATTCTGTTAATTCCAAAACATTCTCAAGTTCTTTAAAAAAAATACATGTAACATCAACTTTCTTTAAAAAGGGACTCTAATCAAATAATAATTGACCTCTCTCCATCTTGAGAAGTCAAATGATAATAATTGACCTCTCCCCATCTTGAGAAGTCAAATGATAATAATTGACCTCTCCCCATCTTGAGAAGTCAAATAATAATAATTGACCTCTCCCCATCTTGAGAAGTCAAATAATACACTGACCTCTCCATCTTGAGAAGTCAACACACTGACCTCTCCCCATCTTGAGAAGTCAAATAATAATTGACCTCTCCCCATCTTGAGAAGCCAAATAATAATAATTGACCTCTCTCCATCTTGAGAAGTCAAATAATAATAATTGACCTCTCCCCATCTTGAGAAGTCAAATAATAATTGACCTCTCTCCATCTTGAGAAGTCAAATAATAATAATTGACCTCTCTCCATCTTGAGAAGTCAAATAATAATAATTGACCTCTCTCCATCTTGAGAAGTCAAATAATAATAATTGACCTCTCTCCATCTTGAGAAGTCAAATAATAATTGACCTCTCCCCATCTTGAGAAGTCAAATAATAATTGACCTCTCTCCATCTTGAGAAGTCAAATAATAATAATTGACCTCTCCCCATCTTGAGAAGTCAAATAATAATAATTGACCTCTCTCCATCTTGAGAAGTCAAATAATAATAATTGACCTCTCTCCATCTTGAGAAGTCAAATAATAATAATTGACCTCTCTCCATCTTGAGAAGTCAAATAATAATAATTGAACTCTCCCCATCTTGAGAAGTTAAAAGGAAACTAATCAACATATGTGTTATCTAAACAGTAAATATTGCACAAAGTCACTGTCTCCAAACCCCTTTTGTCTTAAATTCAGAAATGCCTAAAGCTGTGTTCGCACTGGACTTTTTTTGGTAAAACTAACCGAGACGATGGGTACTTTTCCCATTTTAAGTCCAGCCTGGGACATTTTCCTCTCAGTTACTTTTCCTGAGTCCAGCGGTTACTTCTACTGGCCAACTGCTGCCCAGGAAAACTAACCAGGTAACTTTTCCCGAGACGATAAGTCCAGTGCGGACAGTGCGAGTCGGTAAAAGCGGCTCAGGAAAGCGTACATCCGGCCCGAGCGCAAGGTCGTGCTACACAGGGACACCACGCATGCGCTTTGCATTGTTTCACCGCGCGGTGGGGGCGGGCCGGGCGCATTTAATGCATGTGCATGTGTAGCAAGTTTTCTGTGCGTTGTTGGGTCAATCGGGTCAACGTAGAAAGGTCACGCAAAGCGCCCTCATGAGTCATACTGACAGCTCGGTTACTTCTACCACAGTCTCGGTAAAATTTTCCCGTGTCGAAAGTCCAAGTGCGGACAGAGGTCACATTTGACCATTTTTCATTTTACCATCGTCTCGGTAAAACCTTCCCAAAAAAAGTCCAGTGCGAACACGGCTTAAGGTCCACTGGGGTAAAATACATTGCCTTAATTCTTTCATTTACAAGTCACCTACATGTAACTGATGTTGCTTTTCCAAAGTCACCCTTATATGTATATATGTACATTGGACAACATCCCTCAAGCACTGACAAATTGTTTGAATAACACTGGACATATCAGCTGTGTTGTAAGCATAAAGGCAAGAGGTGCAATTTGTTTTCCCCAAGTGAACCCGAGGCTTTTTCTGAATTTGAGATTTCCAGAATTGTGATAATTAAACTCATACATGTAGGTTTCCTTATGTCACAAACTCTATGGGGAAAGGTCAATTAATGGTATTTGCTCAGGGCACTTCTTTAAAAAGAGGTGTTCAAACACTGGAAAAAGAGAGAGTATCTCTGTACAAAGCAAATGATTCAATTCAATTCTAATATGTGTGGCGGTCCAGGAAAACCCAACATATGGTCAAATTTTTACAATTCTTGTTGAGCATTTAATCAAGTAATAAACCCTTTACTGATCTCATAACAGTTTTAATGAGTTCAATATTCAATCCACAACTAAAGTTATGACCTTTCAAAGACGGTTTATTCTAAAACCCACAAATGGAGAAATTAGGCTTCAAAGTTGGCTATGCAGTAAACGTAAATCCCTTGAACTATTAATAGGACAGGATCAGGACTAGTGTAGAGCTTTCCATTGATGGGTTATTCATAGGGGGGCGTGCTTGGGGAGAATTCATGAGCGTCGGCCAAAAAGTGCATTGTTTTAGAGTGAAGTTTTTAAATTTAATTATTTTAAAATGCATTCGGTTCAAAAACACCCCAAAAATACATTTTATACTTTGATTTTCCTTAAAAAAATTTTTAAGAGGAAATTTAAAGACAACCACTTCCATTTGGAACCAAAATCTCAAAAATGACACTGTGGTCAATTTTTACGTAAATCGGTCCATAATTACAAAATGTGCGTGGCGACTTCCGACAGGTTTTCCCCGACTGCCATACATACATGTTATGTTTACATCCGCTTTATGGACATAGCATAGTTTCATGTCTTAGAAATGTTAAGATAAATAGAATAAATCTGATGCAATGCAAATGTTGCCTTTTACTCCATGAATGTTACAATTTATTCCCAGGTAACATGCTACATACTCAGCTCCCTCCTGATAAATCAAATGTCATCTGATCATATTTTCAGTATTCTCCTCGGCAAAAAAGCCCCGGAGCAAATATTCCACATACAAATAAAATGCCCAGCCTGTACAAATAAATAAATATCTTTTCACCATGAGGGAAAATCTATTGAAATAGATGCAGGCCATTTTTCGGTTTTTTTATTTTCAAAAGTAGGTAAAGGTATTTTGTTACCATGTGAAAAAAATACATGTACTCTTATCTCCTTTAAGGCACAGACGCCAAACAAGTGAACTAACAAATTAGCAGCACACTTTTAAGTCCTATGGCAGAAAACAAAATATTATAAATATTATAGTACAGGCATGTGGCATACTGCATGTACCGATCAAGGCATACTGCATTTGTTATACCTTTTACATGTCGTGCTCTTGCCTATAGATGCTATGCATAATTTAAGTTATCTTCGTGTGATTTGACAAAAGTAAAAAACCCCAACAAATAAATGGGTCTCCCTTTGGTCTAGAGGACAAACCCCCTTGAATCTCCTGAATGTTTAATTTTAATCTCTTCTTTCAAGAAAATTTTGAGGCAAAGGACGATTTGTTAAAAATTATGAAGTCAGGAAAAATCCTTTTGTCTCATCTGTGATAACCAAACATTGCTGAACCCAAGCATATTTTGATCCCTCAAAAACCCTATGACAGATGATGGGTTTTGAGAATAGAAGGGTTTTAATTCTGATAACCTCAATAAAAATGCTACAAGTGCAAGGTGTCAAGCCTTTTATGGGACTCTCTATACATAATCAAATATTGGCATGGTGGCCATGACAAGTCCAAATTGAGCTTAAATCCAGCCCATCCTGAAAACTCAATAACGCATTGCCAAGTCTGTAGTCAAGACATTTCTGTCTTGATATAGTGTGATATAAGACTTCATTTGAACAACTATTTTATGCTGTATGCATATCGCATGCAACCATAGAGTCTATCTCCACTCGGTCATGCTGTAGTAATTTAGCCTCATGAGTAACTTAACTAATGTTCTAACTAATTACTACTCAATTGAGATTCCACATGGTGTCACCGCAATTAGTCTTACTTAACTAATGTCAATCACTTAAATTCAGGTCCTTATTAATACACCTTTTTACATGTCGTGCTCTTGCCTAATGCTATGTACATGTATAATTTAAATTATAATTCAGAGGTGTGATCTGACAAAATTAATAAATCCTGAAAAATGTGTAGTGGGCCTGGATTTCCCTTTGGTCTAGAGGACAAAGCCCCCTGAACCTCCTGGATGTTTAATTTTACAGACACTCCACATCCCCACAAACAAGAAACTAGAGGTTTGGACACAATACAGGCTACTTCTTTCTTTCCTTGGTAGCTACTTCTCTTCTTTCATGAAAATTTGGAGGCAAGGGGAGATTTGTAAAAAAAAAATTCTGTAATCAGGAAAAATCCAGAGAAATTATAGGCCTGATAATTATTGTCGCCTTTTTTTTTCTTTCAAATAGTTTACGCTCAACACAAACATTTGGCTTGACAGGCTCTGCTGTAATACATAGTCAAATACAACTGACTGCCAACCTGACATTTTAGGAATCACCTTAATGCTTTCATTGACCACGTAAACATATTTCTGAATTTTCCTAACTATGCTTGGGATCTTCCCATAGCCAAATTAAAGATGTGTGGATTTCATGGTTGCCATAACAACCATTAATTGTACAATGGAAGCCGCCGGTACCTGGCATCAGTCATAAGCATCACCATATTGATGCTTACACTATAGATGAAACTACTGATTATGCTAAGATATTGAATATCCAAATCTATACAAAATAACATTGTGGAATTGTTGAAAAGAAAATAATGTTTAGCAGAACCATTTCAATATATATATATACTACTCAAAACAATTCAGGGAACACCGGAATAATCTCAGTTAAAGCAAGATCATTTATTTCAGATAAACACAATGTTTCACAGAATTGATGAGAAACAACTGCACAATGAAACAGATGACAAAGGATGCATGTAGTGATTACACATTTCATGACATGACTACTGAAAGAGAGAGGAGGGTTGCAAATGAAAACCCCGGTTCATGGAACATTTCAATAACGGGTGTGACCACCTCTTGCAGTGACATCCGGTGTTCTCTAAATTGTTTTGAGTAGTATTGTTTGTATCACATTCAAATTAGCTGATATTGAGAGCTAACCCTCCTACAATCAGTGCAATTTTTGAAACAACCCATTCAGGCCACTCCAAGCCATTAGCTGTTGCCAGTGGCCTCCTATGGTTACCCTTCTGTGCACTGTCACACCACTGAGACTGCAGGGTCAAGTGGTCTCCCATCGATGCATTGTAGGCCAAACTAATATGTTCAAACATTTACAGTGGCCTAGGGTGGCACACAGTTGATTTTGTATAAGATTACTTGGAAAGGACAGCAGGCTTGTACATGTATGTACTGAAGGTTGCTCAAGAACAGAATTTTGTGGATCAGAGTGGCCTCCATGTGTAGGAGGGTTATTTGGCACAAAAACACGATCAGTTAAACCACATACTGCACAAAGTGTACATCACATACTTTATGTACTGAAATAACTACATACATGTATTTGACCAATATTTACTGACCGTGAATGAGCAACTTGCAAACTATGAAGGGAGAAACCACAATGTACATCAATCACAGTCATAAATGAAGAAGACAGTTCAAACAATGTGATTGGATGAAATGTGATCACATTGGGTACAACCCTCCTACTTTTGGTGCCTTTTTCAGACAAGTTGATGCACCATTTGAAACCATTCGTTTTGTGAAACACACCAAGGTGTAGTGTATCCAGCATTCAAAACCATTTGAATGATTTATAAGCCACTGTGTAGTACATTCACCATTTGAAACCATTCAGCTATGGAAACACACCAAGGTGTAGTGTATCCACCATTCAAAAACCATTTGAATGATAAGCCACTGTGTCGTACATTCACCATTTGAAACCATTCGGCTATGAAAACACACCAAGGTGTAGTGTATCCACCATTTAAAACCATTTGAATGATTTACAATGTATAAGCCACTGTGTAGTACATTCACCATTTGAAACCATTCGGCTATGGAAACACACCAAGGTGTAGTGTATCCACCATTTAAAACCATTTGAATGATTTACAATGTATAAGCCACTGTGTAGTACATTCACCATTTGAAACCATTCGGCTATGGAAACACACCAAGGTGTAGTGTATCCACCATTCAAAAAACATTTGAATGGATTTGAATGGTAGTAAAGCTTGCCACCAACACTTTTCAAATGGTATCACCATGTACTGTGTACAAAACCAATGGCCATTTTGGTTAGTGGAAATTTTGAATGGTTTCAAATGGTCAAACAGTAGGAGGGTTATAATGTGGTTACAGACTGGTCTTATCAATATTAGAGTGGTGTGTATGCATGTACACTGCATCCCATCTCTTACATGTACATTCAGTTGATGCGTGACACGTGATGTACAAATATACCAATCAGAGTGACAAACTCTGTTTTTCTTCATGCTGCCCCACACACTTTTTAAGTATTTCATGTGTCACCACAATGTGAATTTGCCCAGGATTTATATTTGTTCAACAAATATTTCTCAATTTTGAAATTTTTAAAACAAAATTGATACCAGTATTTATGAATTTGAATTCAAGTTTGATACTTGGTATTTACTGCGGGATAATGAATGGTTTATTATCGCCCATGGCCATGACCCAAACCTGTCCTTATGTGGACCAAGTGACAAACATGTATTCCATTAGTTTTAACATGATTGTTAGTGTGTACATTTAATATCTCAAGCCAGTGTACTTAGTATTATAAGAATCAAGACATACATGTACCAGTAGCAGAGTGCCATGGTCAAGCGGTTTAGTGCATCGGATTTGTGTTCTGATGGCTGAGTCGTCAGAATGTGGGTTCGAATCCCAACCGCGACCATGGTGCTTGTGTCCTTGAGCAAGACACTTTACCATAATTGCTTCTCTCCACCCAGGGGTAAATGGGTACCTGTGAGGGCAGAGTTGGTTGTTGTGTTTGATTAGCCCTATATGCGCTGTAATGGCAGCAATTGAGCTGTATACTCCCCAGGGAGCTGAGATGGTTTCAGGAATGATTTATGAGCCTGATGAGCAGGGGTAATAATATAATGCGACTTGAGCACCAGTTTGGTGGATACGTGCGCTATATAAGTCCACATTATTATTATTATTATTATTATTATTATTATTATTATTATTATTATTATTATTATTATTATTATTATTATTATTATTATTATTATTATTATTATTATTATTATTATTATTATTATTATTATTATTATTATTATTATTATTATTATTATTATTATTATTATTATTATTATTATTATTATTATTATTATTATTATTATTATTATTATTATTATTATTATTATTATTATTATTATTATTATTATTATTATTATTATTATTATTATTATTATTATTATTATTATTATTATTATTATTATTATTATTATTATTATTATTATTATTATTATTATTATTATTATTATTATTATTATTATTATTATTATTATTATTATTATTATTATTATTATTATTATTATTATTATTATTATTATTATTATTATTATTATTATACAGAAACCAACTTGTGAGAGTTTCACTCTTTATATATTGTATCAAGAAATTGTGACGATACATTCAGATTTGTTGCATTCATTTTAACATAGATTTTTTTTCTCATGAAGTCGAAAATTCAGTTCAGGGGATGTTTGATACCACGATCGACATTACAAGTTTTATGTAACTGTGATCAATTATTATATATTTTTTATAATAGCTTTAACCCTAACCACCCAAAATCCTGCAAAATCCTCCAAGGGGCAATTTTTGGGAAAATTCAGCCCTGTTGGAAACTGGTACTTTCACCTCTTCAAATGGGACAAAATTACTACCTTGCAAGAAGTACAGGCCATAAGTGCTGAATATGAAAGATCAACAAAAATGCATGGTGCATTTTGAAGATACACGTAAGGGCATGTTTCCAAAAGTACACTGCTGGATTTTGGAGGATTCGGGTTCCTAGCCAGAATACCTAGGGGGTTAGGGTTAACGGTGTTGGATTCATTCATGCTTGGTATTTTTGAGAGCAGAGACCCAGCCACTGCTGCTTGTGATGATTGGTTGGTGTGAGATAAAGTAAAGAGGATGTTTCCCATGCCCTAAGAGACATTACTCAGTAGTATAACCCGACAGGCTTGTTATGTCGGCGAGTACCACAACCATATCATATGTGACAGCAGTACTGCTTACTGCAAACCACACTCAAAAATCACAACAGGGTATGCCTGACAGATCACTAGTGTCTCATCAGTATAGTCATCAATACATTCCTTATGGAAATCACAGGTAAGAACTCTTCACATTCGGATGTCGTCTACTTTGAATTCAAGTGCCAAACTCAAGACACTTAATGCACATATCTACTGTGTTTAGTGTTCATGAATTCAACATATGAATGCCTAACCATAGAGCACATGGTATTATAACTAACTTACTGTACACCATTTCCTACTTAACCAGTTCGCGTCGGAGGCCGTGTATACACGCAATTTTTGCACCACGGATCGGAGAGCGTCTAAACACGCCATAGGAAACTCTGATATATTTGTATGCATGCTCGGTTGAGCCACGCGTGTACGGTGACATGCTCGGAAGACGTGGCCACGAGCTGTGGAAGCTTCCATTAACGTGTGTGTGTGGGAAAAAGAAACCCACCACAGGGGCCCAGAAAAACGTTTTTATTCCCGACGCGAACTGGTTAAATATCAAACTGACACTCTACCAACTGAGCTATCCAGCCCAATAGTTGGTGTTCTGCTCTCATTGTCAATATTTGTGTGCAGTGGGCACTACTCAGAAGGTTCAAATCTTGCTTCGGTTAAAAACCAATTTCTTTGTTCAGTCCAAAAACATGATTTAGTACTAGTCAGTTTTCCCTTGTGGATTATTTGATATGTAAAAACAGCAGCATCCTGTCTGCAGAGTGATATCCCCCACTGTTGCTTCCTTCTCATGTTAGTATTGTATACTGGGGTGTGTTCTCTACATGACATAATTATATTGGGTTTCATAGCTTCACACCGGCACAAAGATATTAACAATTGTGAGATTGCCAACTATATTGATGATAGGAATAGATAGCTCGGTAGGTAGAGTGGCATAACAGTTGAATGAAGTCACAGGTTCATATCCGACTTTAATAACTTTGTTGCTGTTAAGATGTACATACATGTATATGGGTGTACATGTGTACCAACATATATGTATGTATACTTGTGTATATATATTTGATTAACACTAACTCCCTAGGCCCATTTGCTTACACATAACCTGAATCCTCCAAAATCCTTCAGTAGGAAAGCAAGCACATGACATGTATGCACAAATGTGTTTCTAATCTGTGATACATGTACATGGCCAGGGACACTCCCTGCATGCATGGAGCAATAAACAGTGTCCACTGACCCAAGCACTGACCTTGCAATCACTACAACAAACATGGATGTACATGTACCATGGAAAGGCAAGTATGCCTAATAACCTCAATCCTTCAAAATCCTTCACTTTAGCAAAGAGCATGTAGCATGTAACCTCAATCCTTCAAAATCCTTCACTTTAGCAAAGAGCATGTAACCTCAATCCTTCAAAATCCTTCACTTTAGCAAAGAGCATGTAGCATGTAACCTCAATCCTTCAAAATCCTTCACTTTAGCAAAGAGCATGTAACCTCAATCCTTCAAAATCCTTCACTTTAGCAAAGAGCATGTAGCATGTAACCTCAATCCTTCAAAATCCTTCACTTTAGCAAAGAGGATTTGGGAAGGTTAGGGTTAAAGAGAACGGAAGGTAAAACATTGGCAATTACCAGATTATCAAATACCAACTCAGTGTTAAATTGAGATACGTATCAATCCTACTGTGAAATGTTTTTGTCTAAAAGTAAAAGCGCTTTCATCTTTAACCCTAACCCCCTGGCCCTTTTAGGTAGGATGCATCCTCAATCACACAAAATGCTACAAAATGTCTTCATAAAATTTGGAAGGTTCCTGAATACTCCAAAATCACCCAATATATTATGCTGTATTTCGTGTAAGCCTGTGACTCTACGTTTAATTTACTATCCGTTTAAACGAAACTTTTCTAAACGGTTAAACGTTTAAACGTTTGTCGGCGGCAGGTAAATTTTTTCCAGAAATACAGTACTACCAAAGACATGTTTATTTAAGGCTTAATGTATCAGGGAGTCCCAACATGTTTTGACTACATTGTATTACTTACTACAATGAATTAATATTGTGACTGTACTTGCGTCGGTAATTTCCTGTTGCATTGTTGTTTCTGAAGTCCAAACCAAAATCACTCCAAAATTATCGGCATGACACAGTGTGCAGTAGCGTACAGGATTATTCCATTGTCAAATAGGTAATATTTCCTAAGCTCTTATTTTGTTCTTCACTTTTATCAACGATTCAAAATTTAAAAAACAAGATAAGTACAATCTTCAACTAAATCAAATGACTTCAAATGTAATAGAGGTGCAATGTTTCACCTCTACAGTGTTTTTATTACATTTGTGAAAGTAAACTGACTGGGCAAACACGATCGTTGAAATATCTACCTACGGCAGATTTGAATGTCCCGTCCCATCCACATGCAATGTTTATTTCCTGTATCGCGCTCCAGCTACGTGTACATGTACATGTACATACACGAGTTGGTTGTTGGCCCATTGCCGGACCCTAGCTGTTACTAGCACGTGAACACGTGCTGCAGAAAACAATATTTCAGTCCACGTGCTGTGTACATGAACGATCCCGGATGACCAATCACAAGTCATACATAATGCAACAAAATGAATATGTATAAGCCGACCGATCCTCATGTATTGAAATGACTTTAGAGTTGTGGTCAGCCACTTACACCCTTATGGCCCATACAAAATCGGCAGCTTTGAGAATTACCCTTTGCGTGTGTCAGTAACAGCCGGCCGCAACCATGTGAAGCCTTAAGCTTCATTGGTGGTTGCGTGATGAGAAGATGTCATAAAGCGAGGTGTACATACTCTAAAACTTTGTACAACGGTTTTCAGTCGAATGCAGGAACAAATTAAAGCACTATAAAAAAGAGAACTCCGAAGTAAATGCAGCTTAGAGAAAACGGAACGCAGACGGAATAAAAGATCGAGGCTCATGCGACCGCTGAACACAGAAGTGTGACTGAGCCAAGTGTTTCAGAGACAAACAACACCCCTCCTTATCCAATGAAAAAAGCTTTGAGTCTTGTAAGATTTTTATTGTGACCTAAGGAAGAGATTTTAAAAGCAGGCCGATCATCTTTGGCATCTCTAAAGGAGCGGTATTGTTTGTGATCCTATCTCACGTCCATTGTCAGGGGTTCCGCTGAGCTGTGCCAATCACGCGCGCCCACAATAAAGCTCTGGAAGCATACAGCTGGAAACTTGTAGGCAAATTGAAAACCACAGACAAGTAATTGTTATAGTCTTTGGGTTTTTTTTTTCGCAGGAAATAAAAAAGTATCGGCGACTTGGTAATAGTTGTCGAGCTACATGTAGTCAACAATACTTTATTGTATTACACAGAAAAATAAAGTGACAAATGCAACAAAAACACAAGGCACATTTTTTATTTATTTTTTTCGTTTAAACGGTTACTAAAGTACTGAACGGATAGTGCTTTTGTAAACGTTTAAACGTTTAAACGTTTAACCGTCACAGGCTTAATTTCGTGTGTAGTGTGCCCACTGCCTCAATCACACAAAATCACACATACCTGTACCCTTTGCCTTTATCCCTTTATTATGAACAAAAAATGTGAACTGGGGATGCGCAGCAGTTTGTACTCACATTTATAGGAAAGTTTAACAAAAAATTATGTTATCTTATTTGAATATGAAAAGTAACTCACCTGGTATTGTATTCCTAAATTGATACATGGTGTGAAATGTATGCAAATAATGCCATTTTATTATTACCAGTGCATAAAACTTACCTCAGTATAAATTGAATAGTCTGTTTGCTGGCCAAGTACAGTTGTATGAGTTGAAACAATACAAGTAGTTCCATGGAATATCTTACCTTTCCGATGCATTACAGCATGGAGCTATTCAACCACAACATAGCCATCCTATCTCAATCCTCCACAAATTCACACAGCACATGGCCATCCTACATGTATCTCAATCCTCCACAAAATCACACAGCACACATGTACATGTAGCACCTTCCTCAATCACCCAAAATCACCCAGCACATATATCTAGCATCCTTCCTCAATCACCCAAAATAACACAGAACAGATATAGCATCCTTCCACAATCACCCAAAATAACACAGAAAATATATAGCATCCTTCCTCAATCACACAAAATGCTCCAATACCTCATAGAGCATTTTGTGTGATGTGGGGTGGTTAGGGTTAAGAGAAAGGAATTGTGTATTTTTGTTTTCATTCAGCAACTTTTTGTTCATCATAAAAACATAAAAATCATGTAATTATTTTGGTTGCTTTTTCAAAGGTAAGATAAATTTTTTGAAAACTTTACTTTAAACTAGAGGGTTTGAATAAATGTAGATAATTTACTAATGTTACCATACATTTATCTTTCCTTTAATAATTTACACTAAGTATGGGATCTGATGATGATTTTTGGACTGTTAATTGTCCAAACTTGCCTACATGCTTACAAGATGCAGATGTTTATTTCTAGAGTCTAGTGCAGTATTCAAATACAGATCCAGCATCTAACATCAAATATAGACAGTTGACTCCTTAGCATGTGATGAAGGTTCTATTGATGCAAGTATTGATTGAGATACTGTTGTTACCATGCAACTATTCCTGTTACAATGAGTGTACAATTTGCATTCAACAGTGTGACAGTATAGAGACATGCATATATATATATTCAAGATAATCAAACATGATTTTTAATATATCTTACACAACAGATACATGTACATGTATAAGCAGTATATCTTTCTAATCTAAATATTGAGCCAAGAGACTATAAGACTATTAGATTACAATACAGTCATGATGATGGCTTTAAAACAATATTGGCATTGATAACACACATAATGACACTTCATATTATTGTCTTGTTCATCTCAAGCAATAACAACTGACATATTAAACATGTCATCAGATACATATGTATCAGAACAATGTTAGTCTGAAATTAAAAAATTAAAAAAACCTTGTCTATGTACTTAAAATATAATATTACACAACCTAACCTTCCCAAATCCTCTTTGCTAAAGTGAAGGATTTTTAAGGATTGAGGTTACATGCTACATGCTCTTTGCTAAAGTGAAGGATTTTGAAGGATTGAGGTTACATGCTACATGCTCTTTGCTAAAGTGAAGGATTTTGGAGGATTGAGGTTATTAGGCATACATGCCTTTCCATGGTACATGTACATCCATGTTTGTTGTAGTGATTGCAAGGTCAGTGCTTGGGTCAGTGGACACTGTTTATTGCTCCATGCATGCAGGGAGGGTCCCTGGCCATGTACATGTACATGTATCACAGATTAGCAACACATGTGTGCATACATGACATTGTCAAGTGCTTGCTTTACTAATGAAGGATTTTGAAGGAATCAGGTTATGTGTAAGCAAATGGGCCTAGGGAGTTAGGAAGGATTCAGGTTATGTGTAAGCAAATGGGCCTAGGGAGTTAGGAAGGATTCAGGTTATGTGTAAGCAAATGGGCCTAGGGAGTTAGGGAAGATTCAGGTTATGTGTAAGCAAATGGGCCTAGGGAGTTAGGGAGGATGCAGGTTATGTGTAAGCAAATGGGCCTACTAATGACACAAAATTTATTAAAAATTAAAAATTTCAAACACTCCTTGATTCTAAATTAATGTACATTTATGCATTGAGTAGAATTGTTGTACAATGTATGTTCAACAAGTTCATTAGTTTGTTTTGACACCGACTACAATTCACAAACTTCTTTTTTAAACCATTATGTGGACAAAACCCCATATTTATAGGGAAATATTATATAATCTACTTGTAACAACACCTGAAAACTCAACAGATATCTTATGGACCTACATGTATTTGCATTCCGTGATTTCAAATAAATTAATAATTTTGATCTCAAATACAACACTTTGATCTTTGTCACCACAATAATGTAATAATAATGATAATATTTCATACGTATGTACAAACTTCAATTTCAAATTCAACAAATTTTGCATAAATACCTAATATCATTTTATAAAATCATGATTATGTGGTCAAATTTTTTTTTTTTTTTAAATTTTAAAGATTTCACTCAAATGAGACGAAGGTGATAGATTAAAATAAAAGTCGGCATGACACTAGCCACAAAATCTAGAGCAGGCAAAATTGACATCTGGCACATTGGTATGACAAAGAAACGAGTGAGACCGAGCATGCACAGCAGTATAGCACAGCAGTATAGCACAGCCATGCTGTGAGCTGTAAGTACTAAGGGTAATAACCTAACCTACTACAAGCAAATCTATCTCACAGCAATATCTAGAGCAAGGACCCTCTGATCCATGGCAAGTCAAGCTACTTTACTGAATAAACAACAACTCACATGGCTTGAATAGGCTAGGTGCTACAATCCAAACATTTTGTTTCATAATGCAGTGTTGTTAATGCACTCAAAGTATTTACACTAGGCAAAATTTAGCTGTGCAAATAATACTCATGAAATTCAAGTTTTGTTTATGTAACAGTGCTACATTAATAGGTATGAAATAATTTTACTTGGAATATGTTCAGTACAATGTAGACTGTTAACTCATGTAAGGTCATTGCAATGTGTATACAAAGTCTCTAAAAACCACACCTTGTCCACAACAAAAGGATTCCCGTCATACATACATGTACATGTACACCGAACAAACTCCCTTTATCAAGGGCGGGCCTAGCGTACATGTATGTATGTATTCTGTGAATTATGCAAACCTGAAACACATGTATACATCCTTTAATATGGTCAAATGAAGGAATTGTTATGGGTGGATCATATTGGTGCATCACACTCTAGGCAGGACATAAAAAGAACAAAATGCATATTTCCAGGGTTTGATATATGAAGGGAAACCAACTCAAAAGACAAATAACGAAGAGTAAAACCTTCCAGAAACATCCTTTAATTGTGAAACTATGATGTACTAGGGGCACTGACCATGTAACAGCGTAGAGGATAGTCATCATGACTGTTTGCACAGTGTTCTAATGAGTTCAATATTTCATCTTGACATTACTGGTTATAAATGGGCAATGCTGAAAAATGATACAATACTGCTTGCTTAGTCCAGACTAGTAGGAACCACTTGCCTTATCATCATGTAGACCTTAGCCCATGCTAGATTAAACATCACTTAGCCATTAGACTTGTTCACACGTAGTGTTGACATTCTCCATCACTAAGTCAATCTCATTGTTCTCAGGACAGCATACAGTAGTATACAGCATATCTGCAATCATTCTACTACACTACTCAACTAGGAATTACTACTATCATTCAATTATCTCACAATGATTAGTCAATGTAATTTCATCAACAAATGCTGTCCATTTCGTCTTCATTCATTCTTACAATCCAAATCAACATTAGATGCCTATACTCAGAATTTGCAACGAGAAAACGTATCATCAATTAAGAAAGGCCTCATCAATGTTGTACAGTTAATTGATACAAGTAGGTGCCGTACTGTGATCAAAGCAATCATTAAATTCAAACCAGTAATTACTCTACAGCTTTAATTAGGAACATTTCAAAATGATTAACCCTAACTCCCTAGGCCCATTTGCTTACACATAACCTGAATCCTCCAAAATCCTTCAGTTAGTAAAGCAAGCACATGACATGTATGCACACAGTGTTTCTAATCTGTGATACATGGCCAGGGGCCAGGGGCCAGGGGCCAGGGGCCAGGGGCCAGGGGCCAGGGGCCAGGGGCCAGGGACCCCCCCCCCCCCCCCCGGATGCATGGAGCAATAAACAGTGTCCACTGACCACTACAGCGTCCACAATCACTACAACAAACATGGATGTACATGTACCATGGAAAGGCAAGTATGTCTAACAACCTCAATCCTCCAAAATCCTTCACTTTAGCAAAGAGCATGTAGCATGTAACCTCAATCCTTCAAAATCCTTCACTTTAGCAAAGAGGATTTTGCATGTAACCTCAATCCTTCAAAATCCTTCACTTTAGCAAAGAGCATGTAGCATGTAACCTCAATCCTTCAAACTCCTTCACTTTAGCAAAGAGCATGTAGCATGTAACCTCAATCCTCCAAACTCCTTCACTTTAGCAAAGAGGATTTTGCATGTAACCTCAATCCTTCAAAATCCTTCACTTTAGCAAAGAGCATGTAGCATGTAACCTCAATCCTTCAAAATCCTTCAAAATCCTTCACTTTAGCAAAGAGCATGTAGCATGTAACCTCAATCCTCCAAACTCCTTCACTTTAGCAAAGAGCATGTAGCATGTAACCTCAATCCTTCAAAATCCTTCACTTTAGCAAAGAGCATGTAGCATGTAACCTCAATCCTCCAAACTCCTTCACTTTAGCAAAGAGCATGTAGCATGTAACCTCAATCCTTCAAAATCCTTCACTTTAGCAAAGAGCATGTAGCATGTAACCTCAATCCTTCAAAATCCTTCACTTTAGCAAAGAGCATGTAGCATGTAACCTCAATCCTTCAGAATCCTTCACTTTAGCAAAGAGGATTTTGGAGGATTTGGGAAGGTTAGGGTTAATGAACGCTTCTAATTAGTGAATGGTTTAAAATATTAAAAGACAAATGAATACATGCATGTACATGTATATGCAGTGTCAATGAGTATCATGTGTTGCTCTTTTGCACAGAGGTTACGTTCATAAGTTCAAGGTTTCCTTGATAAATAATACAGCATTTAACTGAGGCATTTAATTATGGACCCTTTATTGGTCGGTGTGTAAATGAAGGTAATAATTACAGTTTTGTCCTGAAGTCATTTTAATTTGAGTATTTTATCAAGATGAATATATTTCCTTATAATATTGTTGTTAATGGTATGCTGTTTTAGTGAAAGAGTTAACTTTAAGAGCTTTAAAGTTGTGTATTTATGATGTAATAAATCCAATATAAAAAGGTAATGATTTTGTATTACAATGCATGCATATCATTAACTGCTGAAGCTTACTAGGTATTGATTTTTAAAAATAACAATTTAGCCAGCTACATGTATATTACACTCAATGCGTGTCATCATACTCTCATTATAATATACTTGTCACAATCACAAAATGTTATACTCAAAACAATTTAGGGAACACCGGAATAATCTCAGTAATAAAGCAAGATCATTTATTTCAGATAAACACAATGTTTCACAGAATTGATGAGAAACAACTGCACAATGAACAGATGATAAAGGATGCACGTAGTGATTACACATTTCATGACATGACTACTGAAAGAGAGAGGGGGGGTTGCAAATGAAAATCCCGGTTCATGGAACATTTCAAACCTATTTGATGTTACAAATCCGGTGTTCCCTAAATTGTTTTGAGTAGTCTATATGTGTACATGTAGCTTAATCCTCCTACTACTACAAGGGTCAAAATCGGTCAAAATCAGTCAAAATGTTGATATACACATGTATACTCACGGAATTTAAAAACGCATCATCCCAATATTTCACATTTTTTTCAACAGCAGATATTTATGATATTTTAATCAATACTTTCTCAGTCAAGCATGAGCGCAAATTTTCACATCATACTGACACAATAAAAGTGCTACGTACAATTATGGCTTCAATTTATCACTGCATATAAGTTATACATATTTATTGAGAAATATAAGTTGATGCATTTTTAAATTCCGTGAGTGTACTTGCCAAGGTAGGCCTACATTGTATATCTAGTGTGCTTAAAAGTCAAACACTGTCAAAATCGTACATGTAAATTTACCGGTCAAAATGAGTCAACTGTTTTTGACCGGTAAAAGCATTGTCTGGTATTGTTCAGAGTGGTCAAAATGACAGTAAAAAAACAGTCACAAATGCCTCTGTGTGCACATTTGGGTCAACAGTCAAAACAGACAGTTGACTGGTTTTGACCTCTGTAGCAACTTCCCACTGAAGTGCAGCAGTAGTAGGAGGGTTAATACATGTTCAATCAATGTCATCAGATACTAAGATACATTTGCCATTGGCTCATTCAAATGATTCCATGATGCAGTATTTGATAATACAACATTAATTGTGATGTAACTATGCAGATACATGTATACTACAGCAGTCAACACACCTTTCTCTATGCCTAGGCTGACCAGCAAGTTTTACACCTGAGAATTGGTTTGTCTAAAACCACACTATACTACAAGTTTACAACTTGAGTTTATCAATTTACTTGTTCACTTTTTGTTTACATTTAGTCTTCCCTGAGGTTTGTTTGATAAAAATGGCAATACACACAAGTGCACAGCGTGTGTTTTATCATTGAGAAAGGACCTTTTCGTAGGGGGAGGGTGCACTGTTTCTACTTATATTAATTTTTAGGTTTCATGGTGATGTGAATGTAATTTTGTCACGCAATCATATTTTACTTTATATGTAGAATAATTCAGCGTCAATAACATGCAGAATGTACAATGTCTTTATGTGAAGAAATGTCAAGCTTCAGTGACAGACATTAATTTCATCCCTAGCCATGATGTAGTTCATGTTACTAACAGTTGTTTAGTATGGCGGCCCAAATCACTAAGCCTAGGTTAATGGATGGCAGCACCATAGGTTATTACCAATGACTCCTGTAAATCTAGCCTCAATTCTCAGCTACAGTAATATGAGCTACACCATGGATATGGCTTCTACAGTTTATATACTGCACCTTACTGATGAGAAATTGGAGTCATATCAATATGTACTTGACAGATCACAGCATGAAAAGATGTAAATCTATAGTCACTCACTGGATGAATTATCTATAGTCACTCATTGCACGAATATATGTGAATCTATAGTCACTCATTGCATGAATATATGTGAATCTATAGTCACTCACTGCATGAATATATGTGAATCTATAGTCACTCACTGCATGAATATATGTGAATCTATAGTCACTCACTGCATGAATATATGTGAATCTATAGTCACCCACTGCATGAATATATGTGAATCTATAGTCACTCACTGCATGAATATATGTGAATCTATAGTCACTCACTGCATGAATATATGTGAATCTATAGTCACTCACTGCACGAATATATGTGAATCTATAGTCACTCACTGCACGAATATATGTGAATCTATAGTCACTCACTGCATGAATATATGTGAATCTATAGTCACTCACTGCACGAATATATGTGAATCTATAGTCACTCACTGCATGAATATATGTGAATCTATAGTCACTCACTGCATGAATATATGTGAATCTATAGTCACTCACTGCATGAATATATGTGAATCTATAGTCACTCACTGCACGAATATATGTGAATCTATAGTCACTCACTGCACGAATATATGTGAATCTATAGTCACTCACTGCACGAATATATGTGAATCTATAGTCACTCACTGCACGAATATATGTGAATCTATAGTCACTCACTGCACGAATATATGTGAATCTATAGTCACTCACTGCACGAATATGGGTCTATCCACACTAATGCATACAACTGCGCATCATTGACTTATCGGTCGCAATTTAATGTGCTCTGACCACAAAAGCGAACCATAACTGTAGTAGGCAGTATTGTATAATGATCAAGAAATAAAATAAATATTTTTTAAAAGGAGTGTACTTTCATTAAATGTTTATAAGCAATGTTTTAAAAATGTCCTGATATATATGGGGGGTCCCTGTGGGACACGATCGGGCCGGTTAAAATCGGTCATTTTACATCGTGAAAATACATACTTTGGGGAAGCAAAAAAATACTTTTCTACTGGTCAGTCGTATCTTAAAGGATAGACTTTTTATTTTTGTTGTCATTTGCAGATGATTTGTCTTTCTTTTATCCCCAAATGGACGTTTAAAAATAGATAACGACGTCGCCATGTCTGTCCACAATGTGACGAACGTTAAACATGCCACGACGACACCAACTGAGCACTTTAATTGTACATAAAAAGTGTATTTTAACTGTAAAATACAATATTTTTCATGATATCCACAATTATTTCACTTTTGTATTCTTTTCGTTTGAAGTGAGGGCTTTCTTTTGAGGGAGGCTTGATTCTGTCCATTTTTCATAACGTACATGTACGTCACTGGCATTTTTCCCGCCAGCATTCTACAAATTTCCAGATCTAAGTTTTCACCCGCGCCTGTATACTTTTCTAAGCGAACTGCAATCCGTCAGTACAAAAACAATTATAGAAAACACGTACATGTTGTCTTTGACGAGCAGAAAGACGTCCGTCGTCTCCGGCTCTTGGGCAGAAACGAACGTTAACACACCTTTTCATGTGACGAACGTGACCAAAAAAATTTACTGAATGCAAAATTTTACAGTCCATCTCATGGCAACAGTTGTTGTATGAAAAGTGAAGTTAATATGTTAATTTTTGAACAAATTCACCGCCCTCCTCACGCAAAACAAACTTCAATCATGTCTGTACATGCATTTTTAAAAGTTAGTTGACAGACTAAGCTATTCATCCGCCATCATGGTACGTCTCGCTCGGAGACAGACTCCGACTATTCTGTGTGTATACACGTACGTCAGTAAGACGGAAAGTGCGTCGTCTGTCGACGTGACGTACACATAAATAAGCACATTTACTTCTGCTCATGCTTGATGAATGCACCAAATCAGTAGTCACGGGGACAGAGAAAAAGACCTTATTACAATTTTTTGTCTAGTAAAACCTGATAATGGATTTGGCCGACCTTGGCACTGTCACCCTTTACAGACCGCTGGGCTATCGTTCGCGAACCACACCGCGATCGACTGCCACCGACTGTTTTTTTTTTTTATACGTGTACACTTGTGACACTCTGGGGAAAAACACCTCAAAACATCACCCAAATTGCAGTGCTAGTTTATTAAGATGAAATACAGTAATATATCGTGGTAACAGAGCATATTAAGTATTTGGGATTGCTTTTAATGTATACATGTTTTGAGTTTTTGGGGGACTGTGGAGAAACTACAGTACGGAAAACAGGGAAGCACAGAGGGAGGAAGTGCCACTGAATGCAGTTCGTGATGTACAATGGAAGGCTTTTTTTTATGAATGGTTAGGCTATCGCGGGTTTAGAAATCTGCGCATGCGTAATAAAGTACCTTGCCATTCTATCACTCATACTTACTCCTACTGTGTTGTACATGTTAAAGGTTTTTTGCGAGAGATTTTTATATTTATTTTTTAACAAGCATCAATGAAAAAAATTAAATCATAATAATATAAAATATAAATAAAATCTACGTACCAAGAAAAAAGCAATGACTTACCTCAACAACAATGATGTTTCAGAAGAGCATTTCAGATGGATGACAATTTTTTTTAATTTAAAACATTTTTTTGTTATACACAATAAAGCCCCATATAATCATTAATATTAGAGGTTTTTGGGTTGTCTAAAAGTGAAGGGTAATTTTAAATTTGTAATTTAGTTTGGTTAACATAAAAAATTCCAATAATTGTTTTTCTTCTGTAAGTTGAAGCTGTGTCCACCTGTCTTCGATCATGGTGATGATGGCACACTGCCACTCTCAAAGATGTGCACATGTGACTCGTTGATTTGTTTCAATTGTTTAGGATTCTGGATCACTCTTTAAAAGTTATATTATGCTTCTAATGTTTTAGATAAGAGACCTTACATGTATGTTTCTTTATTGTTTTTCAATAAACTTTCTTTATTGCCAAATCACTTCCATCTCATCTTTGTTGTTTTTTATTTGCATTGAGAGAATTATAAAAATTCACATACAAATATTATTTGATTGGACTATAAGCATCTGAATAAAGTAAATTTAGATACAATAAATGTGACCTTTAATAAAGCATCTGCAGTATTTTAAAGAATACGACAATAAATGTCTGTCCTTGTGAGAAACGTTATTTTGATGTATACATAAAATGCTGTTGGTAATGTTCCAAAAACTAAATTTTTGTCCTATAGGATTATAGGATTTAGGAGGACAATAAGACAGAAATTCAGTAAATCCTATTCACATTATTTTTTCTTTTCAGTGAGTTTAGAAAGAAATGTCTGTCAAAGTGACAAACGTTAATGTTTATTTGGAAATAAAGTCTGTCCATGTGACAAACGTTATGATAAGGAATAGCCCATACCTATATTTTCTGAGATGTTTCAAAACAAATACATCATATAGAAAACTTCTACAGGGGGTTAACAAGATTATATAAGATAAAACACAAATAACTTACCGCCTAAGATGTATTTTTCAAGAAAAGAATGATATTGTCTGTCCTTGTGACAAACGTTACCTTTAAGATGTTCTCCACCCAGTAACTTCTTAAGTAATAAGGCAAAGGCACAGTAATGTTATTGAAAACAATCTTCTAGGCTTTAAAATGTTAACTGGGAAGATAATTTAATTTAAAAAAATTTTTAGTTAAAATTTAGACAATCCAAAAATGTGTCTGTCCATGTGACAAACGTTATATCTTCAAGAAGATCGCCTCGTTTTTTCTTAAATATTTATTAAGATATATCAATTTTCAGTAAAAACATGCCCAAATTTGCAAGGGATGCATTGGTTAAAAAAAAGTAATACAAAATTAGCATTCATTTTCTCTTCACAATGTCCCCCAAATGTATGCATTAGTGTGGAGAGACCCATATATGTGAATCTATAGTCACTCACTGCATGAATATATGTGAATCTATAGTCACTCACTGCATGAATATATGTGAATCTATAGTCACTCACTGCATGAATATATGTGAATCTATAGTCACTCACTGCATGAATATATGTGAATCTATAGTCACTCATTGCACGAATATATGTGAATCTATAGTCACTCACTGCATGAATATATGTGAATCTATAGTCACTCACTGCATGAATATATGTGAATCTATAGTCACTCATTGCACGAATATATGTGAATCTATAGTCACTCACTGCATGAATATATGTGAATCTATAGTCACTCACTGCACGAATATATGTGAATCTATAGTCACTCACTGCACGAATATATGTGAATCTATAGTCACTCACTGCACGAATATATGTGAATCTATAGTCACTCACTGCATGAATATATGTGAATCTATAGTCACTCACTGCACGAATATATGTGAATCTATAGTCACTCACTGCACGAATATATGTGAATCTATAGTCACTCACTGGATGAATATATGTGAATCTATAGTCACTCACTGCATGAATATATGTGAATCTATAGTCACTCACTGCATGAATATATGTGAATCTATAGTCACTCACTGCATGAATATATGTGAATCTATAGTCACTCACTGCATGAATATATGTGAATCTGTAGTCACTCACTGCATGAATATATGTGAATCTATAGTCACTCACTGCATGAATATATGTGAATCTGTAGTCACTCACTGCACGAATATAAGTGAATCTATAGTCACTCACTGCATGAATATATGTGAATCTATAGTCACCCACTGCATGAATATATGTGAATCTATAGTCACTCACTGCACGAATATATGTGAATCTATAGTCACTCACTGCATGAATATATGTGAATCTACAGTCACTCACTGCATGAATATATGTGAATCTATAGTCACCCACTGCATGAATATATGTGAATCTATAGTCACTCACTGCATGAATATATGTGAATCTATAGTCACTCACTGCATGAATATATGTGAATCTATAGTCACTCACTGCACGAATATATGTGAATCTATAGTCACTCACTGCACGAATATATGTGAATCTACAGTCACCCACTGCATGAATATATGTGAATCTGTAGTCACCCACTGCATGAATATATGTGAATCTGTAGTCACTCACTGCATGAATATATGTGAATCTATAGTCACTCACTGCATGAATATATGTGAATCTATAGTCACTCACTGCACGAATATATGTGAATCTATAGTCACTCACTGCATGAATATATGTGAATCTATAGTCACTCACTGCATGAATACATGTGAATCTATAGTCACTCACTGCACGAATATATGTGAATCTATAGTCACTCACTGCATGAATATATGTGAATCTATAGTCACTCACTGGATGAATATATGTGAATCTATAGTCACTCACTGCATGAATATATGTGAATCTATAGTCACTCACTGCATGAATATATGTGAATCTATAGTCACTCACTGCATGAATATATGTACATGTATATAAATGTGAATCTATAGTCACCCACTGCACAAATATATATATGTGAATCTACATGTATAGTCACTCACTGCATGAATATACATGTATGTACATGTACATATGTAAATCTATAGTCGCTCCAATGCAACATTGTATAGAGTAACTCAACATTGATCATTCCAGTTAATCAACACTCGTGAGTGAAATACAAATGATGTAGTCAACGATAATATCATTTCATCTCAAATTCTTCAAAAAAAGGAAAACTATTTTATATTTCATCTTCTTTCATACAATACGTTTGGATGATTGAATTTGTATAATTTTAAGATAATAATAATAATAATAATAATGTGTGAACTTATATAGCGCACGTATCCAATCATAAGAAACATTGTGAAGGAAACAGATGAATTAGATGAAAGAATACATGAATGCATGGAATTAAATGTCATACCCTTAATATGAATTGTCAGCATTACTTTAGAACAAAGTTATTCATTTTTAGGAATGAAGGAATGATCACACTGAATTGTGTTTTTTTTTCAGTTGGAAATTTCAATAACCTGAGGATGATTGTTTTTCCCAATCCTCATATCATAGGGAAATTAGTGATTTGATAAAGATCTCTTAACCATTCTATCAGTTAATGCCACTGGAATCAATGTCTGCACAAATTGTACTTAAAAATAAAACAGCACTACAATGAGTGTGTAGTTTGGATATTTTATCCATGGTTTTGATTACTGAGAAAAAGAGTCAGTATTTTTGGTACAAGACCTGTGCTGTATTGGGCATGGATGTTGCTAAGTGTATAAGTTGACTTGGTCAGTATAATGTCTGTTCATGTACTGTATCTGTATCATCCTGGTGGCGTCACCCATTACAGCATTTACAGCAATAAAGATATACTGTACATAAACCTTGATGCCATCCTATGCATAGCATCAACCACATCTTATCATGTCTATGTATCTCTGGGTTTGAGCAATCTGATCAAAGTCACTATAAGATTCACGGACATGGAGGCACCAAAGGGTTTAAGGACAGACTAGTTTACTGCAAACTACAATCAATATTTTATGGTGATTGAAGCTAGAGTAGACCAGGTAACTCTGTACACCTGTCTCATGATGGCTAGCGAAGCACAACAGCCACAAAATACATTGATTCTTAATGTTGTTACTGCCCAGAAAAGGTGGCCAACAGAGAAGAATGTGATTAACAATCAGTCTACTCACTGTGTTCATCAAACTATCAAACAAGTAACTCCTTCTACATTATCAAAACAAGTGCAAAACATGTACACTGCATTGAATAATTTACAATGTAAATTCAAGTATTTTAACATAGAAATGAAACTGACAAAACCAGCAATGGATGCAATAGATACAATATTCAACTTATAACATACGTATTTCATGTGAATCCTTTAGGACCTTACAAAGAAAACAAAAAATTATTTCAAATGAGCCATTTCAAAAGAGTTAACATGCAGTGATCAGTTCATTACGAGTTAAATAATGTCACAGAAATATAGTGCTTGAAGCACAAACATGTTAAGTGCATTTTGTTAGCTTTGAGAAAAACCGCGATTCAAGGTTTGGACCATTGTCAAAAATCAGGTTGTTATGTACAAATGGAAATCTGCACTTATTTCTCATGCAATTTTCACCATCAATGCATGTCATTGCCATGGCATTTATCTGATGTACATGTATACATCACCTAGAGAGTGTAATATTACATCAGATTATACTAAAACCCCAAAATCACCAAAAATGAACTTTAACATGTTTGTGCTCTAAGCACTCGATAGTCGATATACATTGTACGCATTATATCACTTGATCAAATCATAACTATTCCATTTAATGAGGCAAACAGAAAAGATTTACCTTATAACATTTGTTTCCCAATTCCCTTTGCATTCTTTAGGAATGTTTTCCAATAAATGTACTTCGGGCAATTATTTCAAATGATTATTGAAAGTATTTATTTATTTTGTAGTAGGAAGCATACCAAATAAAAGCATTTCTGGTCAAATAGCAAATACTCACAGAATGCAATCATTTGAAACAAATTCTATTTTCTAAATTAACCTTGAAGACTGTGGTAGCAGATATCTTGGGATTTCGAAATAGGACTACACTGTACAGTCATGAATACATAGCTACACAAGTACTCTACATAATGCCAATTATTCACACTATTTTGGCTTACATGGCAAATCCTTCATTTAGAAGGGCAAATGTTTCAAATAAGGTTGACTGCAAATTAGATTGTTAAGAGCTAGCCTAATATGTTGAGGAATGTTGATCATTAATAAGCATCCTGGTATTGCAATCATCAAGCTGGTCATTTATAAGGAAAAGATTGCTATCTTCAAATGAAAAGGTCTGCTGCTAGTGTATCAAACACTACAACATTGACAAGCTTGTAAACTCATTTTTTTTAAAGAATCTTGAAAGGGTTTATTTTGCATGCACAGATGCAACTCTGAAGATTGTGAATTTATTTGACCAACAGTAGTACATGATTGATGTTCAGCTAATAATGCATATGACATAAAACACTATAAAGGGGGCCACTTTCCTACCGTCACGTTAGCAATTTTTCTAATGGTTGTAATTTAAAAAAATATATATGAAACCACCCAAAAAGAATTTCAACATTTGAATAGACATGCATGCTTATCCTAAAGATAATTTGAGTTGATTATTACTATTATTTTTTTAATTACCCTAAAATTTCCATCAACAAATGGACGGAAAAGTGAGGTAACTTTTTCCGTCCAATTTTTATGGAAATTTGAGGGTAAAAAAATAAATAAAAAAATTAAATAAATCAACTGAAATTAGTTCTAGTATAAGCCTGCATGTCCATTCACATGTTGAAACACTTTTTGGCAGGTTTCAAGTACTTAAAAATAAATAACAACCATTGGAAAAACTGCTAACGTGACGGTAGGAAAGTGGCCCCCTTTATTGTGTTTTATGTCATATACTGTTTGGTGCAATGTTTAATTTATAAATCAATGAGAAAAATGATACTGATAAAAATAGAGAGATTATTTTGTTTGCATGTGTATGAGATAGGGTTCCTCTGCTGAAGTCAAGAAGACACTTTATTTCAATCAAGTCACTGTACACTTTGGTGTTCTTGAAAAACCTAAATGACAGATTTACATGAAACATGGAGTGTCGTGGCCGAGCGGTCTAGCTTACCGGACTCAAGTTCTGGTGTTAGCAGCAGAATGTGGGTTCGAATCCCGGCCGTGACACTTGTGTCCTTGAGCAAGACACTTAACCATAATTGTTTCTCTCCACCCAGGGGTTAAATGGGTACCTGTGAGGGCAGAGTTGGTTGATTAGCCCTATAATGGCAGCAATTGAGCTGTATACTCCCCAGGGAGCTGAGATGGTTTCAGGAATGATTTATGAGCCTTATGAGCAGGGGGTAATGATATAATGCGCCTTGAGCACTACTTAGTTGGTGGATACGTGCGCTATATAAGTCCACACATTATTATTATTATTATTACAACTAATCAAATTATTTTGCAAATAAACTTTTGTCCTCAGGACAAATAAATTTCATGTTGCAATGAATACAAAAATCTCAACATTTTCACCATTTCCATGTTAATGAAACCATAAAATATGTTGGAAAATTTCACATTAATATATCATCGTGTCAGTGCAACAATGTCATATGTACACAATGCAATAAGGTCGTATGTACAGCGCGTCGTCAATCTGCATGAATTTACATACATTAACCCTCTTACTTCTGGTACCTTTTTCATACAAGTTGATCCACCATTTGAAACCATTCGCTTTTGTGGTTTTGAATGGTGACATAACTGTGTACAGTATTGATTCCCCCAAATGGTTTTGAATGGTAGTACAGCTAATACAAAACCTTGTTTGGATACTTCTAAGTGGTGAATCAATGGACCCTCTATGCATTTGAATGGATTTGAATGGTAGTAAAGCTTGCTACCAACACTGTTCAAATGGTATCACCATGTGTGTACAAAACCAATGGGCATTTTATTAAGTGGAAATTTTGAATGGTTTCAAATGGTCAAACAGTAGGAGGGTTAAAACATGTTTGTGCAACAACGTCGTA
Organism: Zoroaster sp. YZ-2022; assembly: GCA_029582265.1. Taxonomy (NCBI): domain Eukaryota; kingdom Metazoa; phylum Echinodermata; class Asteroidea; order Forcipulatida; family Zoroasteridae; genus Zoroaster; species Zoroaster sp. YZ-2022. The sequence continues at coordinate 89,441,043 of CM055816.1, forward strand.
TCCCAGCCATTGTTTTTGTGCATTCATCCGGGAACTTGTTACATACGACCTTTTTGCACCGACACAAACTGGTTTTGTGCAAAAACGTCGTAACTCGGAGATACGATGTTGTTGCACTGACACGACGATATGTTGATTTTTATAAGGCCAAAGAAAAGACTCCGGTGTCTGCAAGCATCGACTCAGACCCACGCATCGGCATTTTTACTTTTCATTTTTTGCTATGAAGCGATGTCCAATTGCAGCCAAAATTGCTGGATCGATTGGAATTCTGCCATGTTGTGTTTTAAATGACTTTTTCACATAGGGGTATGAACGTTTGCCCAATTTGTGAGGCCTCTCTTAGCCACCATACTTTTGTGTATGGGAAATTTTGTCTGGTTCCAATAACCGTTTATGTTAACATGTATCACTAAAAAATAAAAAATAAAAAAATAAATTTAAAAAAAATAAAATAAAAAAAACCACGGAACCGCGCTGATTTTGAAGCTGACCTATAACCAGAAACTGGAGACTTTTTGGCCTAAAGAATGGATGTATTTAATTATATTTTTACCAAACATGTATATTAGCCTTAAAACAGATTGAGAATCAGGACTTTGCACACAAGTGTGGCGAATTGCTCATGGATAGAGTGCAATGTGCACTTGCATTTTCAAAATTAATCTCCCTTTCAAATTGCAGTCATGCAATTCAAGAAACTGAAACACTGATAATTCTTACACAAAACTGATTTTCAAAACATAATTATTTGTTTTGTTTCACAGCTGTAGTGGGCCAAAAGAATTGACATTTAAACTTCAAGTGTGTGTTTCAGAATATTAATATTTTCTTGCAAGTTGTATTGACAGCCCAAGACAGTTGAGACAATCACGTAATCATGTTAAAGTGCATTAACTGCCATTCAAGAACTTATCATTGATATGTCAACTGCCAGCTATTATTAGGCAAGTGAAGTAGGACTGAACCAATCCAAGTGAAGAGGTTTGTATTCACATCATACATACTCGCAGGCTAAGTTAGAATTTCACCTCTTTTTTTTCAATACAAATTCAGAATATTGAAATATTTGAAAACAAAAACGAGATGGGCATTTATGAATGGGAATATGAGTTTGAGATGCTTGGTCTTGACTGCAGGATGAAGGCCACTGGTGATAAACGACTGAATCAAAATTGGCCATGACACATTGAGTAAAGACTGCAGTAAAAAACCTGAAGTAAAGATAGCGCGACTAACTTTTATTCCCCTTGTATTAAAAGTGTTCAGCCCTTTTCACACGAGCACCGATAACAAAGGTCCTTGGTAATAGGCGCCAGTTGTCTGTCGCCTCGGTCATTTGCGATTTTTTAACAAACGTTCACACGACTTGCAACAATTCCGACAGATTCACAGAGCCAGATTTCTAACGTAAGGCCATCCAACGAGAAAAATAAACATGTCCGGGCCAAGAAAGTCTCTTGGAGTTACGATGAAACCGTTTCATTCACTGATCAACGTGACGCGTGATGGGGACGTACAAGTTGTTCACCAACACACATCCGGGATTATATTGCAAGCTGATCTAGTGACGCGTTCTGCGCATGCGAAATAATACCGCCAAAGCAAGGGTCCCCTGTTTGGACGCACGAAGCGTTTCACACGACATATCGCGATTTTAACATCGTTACGATTTTTTGGAGGTCTCGATCTCTGTTATAAATAACAAGGGTCCGTGGTAATTATTTAACAAGGATAGCTTTCACACGACTGGGATTTGCTATTTTTTAACATGGATGCGATTTATAGTCAAGGTTCCTTGTTAAAACGGTCTCATGTGAAACGGCCTCAAGTCCTTTGTTAAAACGGTCTCGTGTGAAACGGCCTTTTGACTGATATCCTTTGAACTAGAGAAATAAATACCTAAATAAAACACAAATTAAAACTTACCAATAGAAATAAGTGGAAATATCCAAAGCAAGATAACTATTCCATAGAGACTGGCTTTGTTGTTGAACCTATCATTTCCAAGTAGAACAAGCTTCATGGTATATTCAATATCTGATGCTAAATGATGTAGTGTTGACAACTTGTAGTATCTCCTCAATAAAATGTCTAAATCAACAACTATTCCCACAAACTGGGAGCAGTATGTATCCACAAGAAAGTCAACTACATATCCTTGGTTTGCTATATAACTTATGTTCACACTCAAACTGAGCTCATACTGTGATCAACTTATATGGATAATATGTCCCAAAAGCAAGTAGCAATCTTGACCACAGAGCAAGAATTATCTTGACTGACTGTGTTTGAAATGTGGCTACTTGTGATGAACCATGGTCAAATGATTAGAGCTCACACTGCTATGAAGCCATGACACTAAGTGTGACACAAGCAACACTGAGCTGTGGAATGCCTACACATTATAGACTGCATGCTGGTAGCTACAGCTCTGTGTCTGCCTTCCTAACTGCCTACCTGCCTGCCTGCCACATCAAGACTAGCTCACCACAAAGCAATACCACAGGTCACTTCATTCTACAGTAGGGGTAACCAACACGTTTATCATTTGTTGCCATTTTTAATGGAGGCTATATAAATTGTCAAAGTAACCAATTAGATTTTTAAGTCATTGCTACACTACAGTGTATTGAGCTGTGATACAATGTTAGCCTAGTTTATTATTTGAATAACATCAATCCATCCTTTACATACACACATCCTAGCAGTTGCAGGTACTTGTTTTCATTATCCATTCATTAAGTCATGCAAATTTTGTTGTGGTTTATGTTCAAATATGAATTTTGAAAATGTTTTTTTAGATGCTTTTGTTGCATTGAATACAGAGCTTTGCATGGACATTTGTATGTTGTATGTGTATGCCGACTACCAACAGTGCCTTGTACAGCATAAATCAGCAATAAGTAGGATCCACCCAGACATTTTCTTGACCAATGTCCTTCTGATTTCATGTGAACTATATTTCATCTTATCTTATATTATTGTATATTGTCAATATGAAAACACAAGTATATAAATGTGTGTGTCTGGATTGGAATTAGTGTGTTACCTATCCTCTGTCTCAGTATAGCAATCTTGATAACTGCTAGACTATGATCAAACATTAATTCATTCATTTACTGAGTGCATGCTGCTGATTCACTAACATTTGTGGTGAGATGAAATGTTTTAATGACACAATGTATTTGGGTCATTCCACCAGGTTGGGGCAAGCTTTGTGACATGGTGTCCTTGTTATGTAGTAGATGTACCATTCATTATCCTTATTATGAGTGCACATTCTTGGGTCATTCCACCAGGTTGGGGCAAGCTTTGTGACATGGTGTCCTTGTTACGTAGGTAGATGTACCATTCATTATCCTTATTATGAGTGCACATTCTTGGGTCATTCCACCAGGTTGGGGCAAGCTTTGTGACATGGTGTCCATGTTACGTAGGTAGATGTACCATTCATTATCCTTATTATGAGTGCACATTCTTGGGTCATTCCACCAGGTTGGGGCAAGCTTTGTGACATGGTGTCCTTGTTACGTAGGTAGATGTACCATTCATTATCCTTATTATGAGTGCACATTCTTGGGTCATTCCACCAGGTTGGGGGCAAGCTTTGTGACATGGTGTCCATGTTACGTAGGTAGATGTACCATTCATTATCCTTATTATGAGTGCACATTCTTGGGTCATTCCACCAGGTTGGGGCAAGCTTTGTGACATGGTGTCCTTGTTACGTAGGTAGATGTACCATTCATTATCCTTATTATGAGTGCACATTATTGGGTCATTCCACCAGGTTGGGGCAAGCTTTGTGACATGGTGTCCTTGTTATGTAGGTAGATGTACCATTCATTATTCTTATTATGAGTGCACATTCTTTGGTCATTCCACCAGGTTGGGGCAAGCTTTGTGACATGGTGTCCTTGTTACGTAGGTAGATGTACCATTCATTATCCTTATTATGAGTGCACATTCTTGGGTCATTCCACCAGGTTGAGACAAGCTTTGTGACATGGTGTCCTTGTTACGTATGTAGATGTACCATTCATTATCCTTATTATGAGTGTACATTCTTGGGTCATTCCACCAGGTTGGGGGCAATCTTTGTGACATGGTGTCCTTGTTACGTAGGTAAATGTACCATTCATTATCCTTATTATAATTAAAATGAAATCAATCTCTGTGCCTTGAATAGGAAGTTGCTATAATATTAATTAGGAGTCATAATAAATGATAATAAATGGAACATTTTACCTACATAACAAGGGACACCTATCACAAAGCTTGCCCCAACCATAGAGCAAGAACCCTATTCCTTGAGACACCAAGACCCATCTTATAAATAATGCATTGTCCAATCAAAAGCATGTAAGTTTGTAAGAACTTGGGGTGTGCGTTTTCGGATTTATTTGGAACCGGATACCCGAAATCAGGAAACTTCGGATACCCGGATACCCGTTTTCATTTTTGTTGAAAACATGCCTCCAGTGGTGTACAAATACATGTACTGTAAATGGTAACAAATTGACTTTTATAATACAGAGGATACCATACTATCGATCTTTTCTTTATTGGAGTGCAATCTCTTGAATTTAAAGATAATTGTCTGTACAAGTGCATTGTTCAAGAGTCACAGATTTCTGTTTGCACCGCTCAAATGTTCAGTTCGAATTTTAAAAAGCCGTTTACGGGTAAATGGAACCGAAAAATGGAACCGGGTAATGACCGTTTCGGTCGGGTATCCGGATACCCGGGCACAGCCCTAGTAAGAACAGATTGCATATCATGTTTGAATGCAAGCATACATGTTGGCATAACTGCATTTACAAGCATGCTCATTCTCTTTGAATCCAAATACTGACAGATTTTTCAGCTTATTATGTAGTGTTGTTAATGAAAATAATTGTGAAAATGTAATGATTTTTATTCATTTTAATGTGGATTTTGAGCAAGAGTACTATTTCTAATAATAATAATAATAATAATGTGTGGACTTATATAGCGCACGTATCCACCAACTAAGTGGTGCTCAAGGCGCATTATATTATTACCCCTGCTCATAAGGCTCATAAATCATTCCTGAAACCATCTCAGCTCCCTGGGGAGTATACAGCTCAATTGCTGCCATTACAGCGCATATAGGGCTCATCAACCAAATCTGCCCTCACAGGTACCCATTACTGATGTAATTTCATGAATGTTTTTGTTTAATACCAACACCTAAGACAACATTACTTTGGGGGGACGATTGGTACCTTCATCAGCAATGAGTTTTACATTAAAATTTGTTCATCTATTTTTTGTTTTTATAATTTACTAATAACATACACTTACATGTATCTTGAATACATGTTACAACATTCTAATCACTAAAATGGTATGTGGAATCCATGTATCTATTGCAATGTACAATGTTATGCTGGGGCAGAAGTAAGGCATGTGTAACAAGTCATCTACAAAGGTTTGTGTCCAATAACAGTGCATGTACACAACTGTACTACAAATACCAAATTCAATTTGTTATGGTTCAAGACATACTTTATCTTTTGACTTTTTTCCCAGATTGTCTGATAAATATCTGGAGTCAAGGTCAGCCAAGGTTCCACACTGAGGGTATACAACATAACCATCGCTGATTGGACAATGCTTTGTATGACTACCGGACAATTATCTACTGTTTATCCGCACCAATGGTTACCATCCGGCTGACACGTGCCTAGTAAACGGTAGTCAAGCACTAAAGACTTTACCACTGATGGTATTCTAGGCTATATTTATGATTTTACTTTTAGTTCTTAACATGTACGCATACATGTATTTACATGTATAGACAGCGCTTATTGTACACAATTAACATGCAGTGTTTTATATGTAATGTACGTGTGTAAGCAGGAGGTAAAAGCCTTATCAGTGGTGTGGTGTGATTTGACAAAAGTAAAAAATCCTGAAAAATGGGTAGCGGGCCTGGGTCTCCCTTTGGTCTAGAGGACAAAGGCCCCCAGTACCTCCTGGATGTTTAATTTTGGAGGATTTATTTTGCGTAATCCCCACAAACAAGAAACTAGAGGTTTGGACACAATACAGGGTACTTCTTTCTTTCCTTGGTGGCTACTTCCCTTCTTTCAAGAAAATTTTGAGGCAAGGGAGATTTGTAAATCCTAAAATAAGGAAAAATCCTGAGGAATCAAAGACCTGCCTTATGGAAGGGGTTAAATACATGTACATGTACATGTTCAATGCAGTCATTCATAAGCCATATAATTAGTTTGTTTCTACATGCATGTGACCTATTTACTGAGATTATACTTAAAGAGGCACTCTAAGGTCAAATTCAGTTTTGTGATGCACTCATTTTCCAATAGATAGAGTCCTTATTAAAGTGTGAAAAAATTACAAGTCTCTAACTTCACTTTAAAGTGGTGTAACATATCATTTTATTTGATACCCTTTCAGAGCGATATTTGAAACATGACGTCACTATTTTCTTACGGTAAATGAGTCTGTAACATTCCATACAGGAATTTGTTTGTTTGTCAAAAAGTCAATTTCAACGCCGATTTGATCAAATATTGTGGAGATTCAGGAATGAACTGCAAATTCACCGTACAAAAATGTAGAGATCCATTTATTTGAAATGTGACGTCACTGTTGTCTTTGGATGTTAACAAATTTCACACAGGAAGGTTATCAAATAAAATTATATTTTACACCACTTTAACGTGAGGTTAGAGACTAATTGTTTTTGTAATTTTTTTCACACTTTAATAAGGACTCTAGTTATTGGAAAATCACAAAACTACATTTGACCTTAGAGCCCCTCTTTAACCACTGCCTTACCCATCCATCATGAGTGATGTTCCTGGTAATCAGGCTTAGTTCGTTCATGGTCTTCACTGTATGTGTTCATATAACAAGGTGATGATAGAATGTGTGCCATGACATGTTAACATCACCAGATGCAATGACTACTAAACAAAGACATTTTCTATAGATTCAACACAAAAATATGAAAGCTACAAAAACCTACAAATCTAAAATATACTTCAGAATGTTGATGATCTACAGTACCAACATATAATAATTCAAACAAGTTAATTGACAAAGTAACTTTTATTCATGTTTTACTGAATTAAGATTGAGTTTGAATAGTGCCATCATGTAATGTTAATCTCTTAAATGCATTGCCCATGAATGAAATATGTTGACAATGTTTCCATTATATTCTTCTCTCAATAATGAACCGAAACGATATCCTCGGATTGAATACACAGGAATCACACAGATTGTGGTTTGTATAAAAGGCCTGGTTAGATCCATTCAACATTAACCCATACACTGTATCCGCCTAACCGTGTAAACACACAAAAGACTGTATGTGCCTAAGCCCCCGCACAGAGATACATTGTTTTTGCACACAATCAGAAAGATTCCTTATTTAGAGAATATTCCAATCACTGACACAGACACATTATATACTGATGGAAAGAGGAGAACATGCACTTTATTATGATGTCAGATTTGTCTAATTTCATATCTATAATCATGAAATACAGTCATCGGAAAAACGTAGTAAATTGGAATTGGACAAAAACACGGTACGGAAAATCACGTAGGTCGGCGTTTGTAGCGTTTTACATATCTACGGGTTATCACGTAGATCGGCAGATATGGTTAACAACATCTAATATTTAAAGGGACAATATTGTCACTATCAGAGTAGACTTTCAACAGGGCATGGAATCGGTGTCCTAGTTTAAGATGAACAGTGACTGAAAATTACTGGCTCATTTTTGTTTTTTTCAGTCAATAAGTTATTCTATAACTAGCACTCTGATTCCATGCCCTGTTGATCGTGATGATATTGTCCCTTTAACCCTAACCTTCCCAAATCCTCCAAAATCCTCTTTGCTAAAGTGAAGGATTTAGATTACATGCTACATGCTCTTTGCTAAAGTGAAGGATTTTGGAGGATTGAGGTTATTAGGCATACTTGCCTTTCCATGGTACATGTACATCCATGTTTGTTGTAGTGATTGCAAGGTCAGTGCTTGGGGTCAGTGGACACTGTTTATTGCTCCATGCATGCAGGGAGGCTCCCTGGCCATGTACATGTATCACAGATTAGAAACACATGTGTACATACATGTCATGTGCTTGCTTTACTACTGAAGGATTTTGGAGGATTCAGGTTAGGCCGTTTGTTTTTTATTACTTGGATTACGGATTTGTAAGCTACAAAAAATGAGCGGGGATCAGGGAAAAAAAAAAAAAAAAAAAAAAGAAAATGATCGGGATTACGGAATTCCGAGCTCACGAAATCGGGCGGGGCGAAAAAAAAAAGAAAAAAAAAATACCGAAGGCACGCAGGCGGCTTCTAAAACACGTACATTATACACAATTTATGTAGACAAAAGCAGAAAGTCACTGAATGAATGTCGCGAGTGTTTAGGCTTAACAAAATGTTCTGTTTCCGGTTTCTGACCGACCCTAACTTTACGCGACCTAAACAAATTCGCACACACAGACCATTTGTTGACACAGCAATCGATTGCATGAGTTTGGGCCGTGAGGTCAAGTCGCGATGCACGTACATGTAGTTGTTACTAAATGGCCAATGTATGCACTTGGGCAAATAGTATAGTCTATAAACGGACTTGCACTTTTGTACGTGAATGCATAACATTGGTCTGGTTTCCATCATACATCGGCCGCGATTTTTTTCTCCGTTCACTGGCTCACGGTACGTGTACACATTTACTGTACATGTATTGTAGGGATCTTGTTGTATTTGAAGAAAATGTGATCTAAAAGTATTGTTTTGTACACGATGGTGTTTTGTACGCGATCGGTGGCACTGTTTTAAGTGTTGTGGATTTTTTTAATTTTTTTCAGAAACGCGATTTTTTCGAGCGGCGATTCCGTAATCCAAGTTATTAAAAAAACATGGCCTTATGTGTAAGCAAGTGGGCCTAGGGAGTTAGGGTTAAGCTTAGTATATGTACAGTACCAAGATATACAAGCCAAAAGGAATCATTATACATGAAGTACCTGTATTTATGTATATTTTTGGGGGCACGTTGACTGACTTGCACAAGGGTGATGGATCTTCCTGAAAACCAATAAAATCCATTTGTGATTTGTGTGAAGTCAGCATGCTCTCCATTACGCCGACTGCTATAACATGTTCATGGATCTCACGCTTGTTTTTTTTATCGATTTCAAATATTTCAGAAAGATGTGATTTTTTAAAACCTTTTGAAAAAAAAAAGAACATTTTTTTGGACTGAATCTGTATAAATAATTGTTTCCTGTGGCATTTCCAACATGACTACTGTACAATCTGCAATAACACAGAGTCCTAACATCACCATCTACAATACAGTCAATAAACTGACGATTCACATCTGGCCATCAGAACAACTTGTATTACTTCCAAGATATTTCATTGGTTTACACTTATATTCACCTTAAGTTTCCATTAATAGTGTACACTGCAATATATATACAGGGTTTCTACACTTTTCCTAATCACTTTAGCAGGACATTACTGGCAAAAGGAATGTCATATTGTTACAGTTTTCAAGACTTAAAAATATTAAATACATTTCAGGACTTTCCCGGAGGAATTTAAATTTCAGGACTTTGTAGTTTTTTCTACATACAGTATGTATACTGGACGCAATAGAAAGTTACCACTTTTTCGACCTTAAATTATCAGTAATCACAATGCACAAATGTGCACTTATTTTGGCAATGTGACCCTCTGACGTTTCGCGGTGAAGTGGATACAGATGGGATCGAGTACAGTGGACAAAACGTGGACATTTCCCCAATAAAATTTCTAATCCAAATTGTTGCGTTGTCTTATTTTGAAGCATTTCAATTTTATGCTATTCCAAAACAAGTGGTAAGTTTCTATTGCGTCTCAGTATAGTAACAGTGAAGTGAGTAATGTACATCAAGATTGCAGTTTGGAATCAAACATCAATGAATTACACACAAGCAACAACATAAACACAATGTCAGATTGTAAATGCCTTGCGTTGTGTCAAAGGGCATCTAGTCTTCTTCTCAAGCACTTGATCTAATTACCCTTGTTACCAGCTGGTAACAATAAGGGGAATGATATATGGAAGTATGGGTGAAAGAAGCTGATAGGACACCTTATGATGAGTCAGCCATATGACCTACATATACTGTACATGTATCTACTACAATGTAGGTTCTGGTTATAATGTGAGCCATCTAGAAATCACAACATAAGATAATGCTGTGCTTGAGAATAAATAAACAACACAGCAACATCAATCTCAAACTTGAATTCATCAAAGCCACCATAATATCATAATAATAATCAAAACAATGATGACAGTGTCAGAACCAAGTACAAACCTCCTATTCTCAAAACTCTGTCATAGGGTTTTGAGGGATCAAACTATTATACAAAAAGGAAATTATTAATCTGCACAGTGTTTACTGAAGGACCAGTCAGACAGTCATTAACTGTCCCGGGCATTTATGTACAATCACAGCACATTATATTATTGTACAGGCACATTATAATAATGTACCATATTATTGTGCCTGTGCAGGGTAAAAGGGTTCGCGGATACCCAACTGTTGAGTTCAATACCCGGTTCCTTTTTACCGGTTCCTTTTTACCGGTTCCTTTTTACCGGTTCCTTTTTACCGGTTCCTTTTTACCGGTTCCTTTTTACCGGTTCCTTTTTACCGGTTCCTTTTTACCAGTTCGGTATCCAAACCTTTTAAAATCTGATGTACAGTACAGAAACTGAATGCCAGTCTTTGATGAACACTTACCGATCTTCCATGTTTATAATAAGGTTTCAGGTATTTTGTTTTATTTCATAAAATTCATAAGAAAAATAAATTATAAATTTCGGGGGTATTTTTTGGGTTGTTATTATTTTTTATGAATGTACAAAGTAATGGTAATGAACAAAATGGAAATGAAAGCCACTGTCTTGTGCTGCATTAAGCCTCATGCATCACACAAGGATTTACCAAACGTGGCATTCCGCAGTGGAGAATCTGGATTCCTCCATTTGTTTACAGGTACCCAGGAACCGAACCATCACGGTGGCCGGGTACCTGGTTCTACAATTACCCATGGATGCACAGCACTACTTATTATTGCCAACTGGGCATATTACATGCAAACCAAATTGTTGAAATTGTGTCCAGTGAGAGTGCACCTGTGTTTGCCATCACTGTTATAGTGCTCAAGGGAACTATCTTGCCATACAGGTCATGGACCAGGCTATGGTATACACAATAATTACTAACATCAAACAATACACACAAGGCTTACAGTGTAGATGCATTCCATTATTAGAAATCCTCTACACATCCATGGTCATAAGAATATGATAGAGGTCTGTCCCAAGGCAGCTCAACAGCTTTACCATCTCTTACCTATTTACTTTATTATTACTTTCACTGACTTATTCAAACTTTCTGACATGATTCACAACGCTTCTCTATAAAGTGTGTGGGAACCATGTTGAGATGGACACCAAAGAGACCATCATGACCAATAACTCAATACACTAACCCATGCACACATATTGTGTACAATACGAAATTCATCAAGTGATGACAGACATGTAAAGCACTCTTAATTGGGGAACATGTTATTCTTAATTGAGGAACACGTTATTCTTAATTAGGGAACACTTCATTCTCAACCAGTTCGCTTCGGAGGCCGTGTATACACGAAAAAAAATTTTGGACAGCGATTCTCGGGAATATTTGTATAGATTCCCAGTCGACGTGGCAACGAGCCATAAGCATACGGTGGAAGACGCGGTCTCCCCGGTCACGCTCTGGTGAGCACCATTGGTCGTGTTTGTGCGGTAAAAATAAACCTGCCACGGGGTTCGGAAAAACTTTTTTATTCCCGGTGCGAACTGGTTAATTGGGGAACACTTCATTCTTAATTGGGGAACACTTCATTCTTAATTAGGAAACACTTCATTCTTAATTGGGGAACACTTCATTCTTAATTGGGGAACACTTCATTCTTAGACTGTAAACTGATGATGACACCTTTTTCCTGAGTAAATTATTGTCATTAATACTCACATTACACTGAATGTATGGATTTTAGTTGTCCAATTATCTAGTCCACCTGGGACATGTAACACTTGTTCACACTGCAAAACAGTTTGCCTTACATTGTTTATTTGCCTTGAAGAATCTGTTTGACATTTTGCAGCAATATTATGAATGTGCTGCAAGAAGTTTATTTATTTGACCTGACCATAAGCTAGGATATCATGACAGTAGACAAGCCACAAGCAGTAGTACTCCATCATTACAGAATGCTGTGGCAGATCCAGCAAGATACATGTATTGTGTGGAGACACTCCTATAGACAAGGTCCTTGTTTGGAGAAATAAATCACTAGTCTACTTTCAGCTGTTATACAACAATATGAAGGAAATCCTTAACAGCAAAGAGATATACATCCTCTCTGTCTACATAACTTGTATAGATTTGCAACTGCAACAGTTGTATGGGAGTCTTACTATTTAGCATGCGATTCCCATCATTAAAACCCTCCTACTGTTTGACCATTTGAAACCATTCAAAATTTCCACTTACCAAAATGCCCATTGGTTTTGTACACACATGGTGATACCATTTGAACTGTGTTGGTAGCAAGCTTTACTACCATTCAAATCCATTCAAACGCAGAGGGTCCACTGATTCACCACTTAGAAGTATCCAAACAAGGTTTTGTATTAGCTGTACTACCATTTGGAAAGATCCAAACAAGGTTTTATATTAGCTGACCTACCATTCAAAACCATTTGGGGGAATCAATACTGTACACAGTTATTTCACCATTCAAAACCAAAAAAGCGAATGGCTTCAAATGGTGGATCAACTTGTATGAAAAAGGTACCAGAAGTAGGAGGGTTAAAGCATTTTTTTAAATAAATGCTCTGTGCATTCTTAACTTCCTTCAACTGGGCCCCAATTTAGTCAATCAGTTGCATATTGTCATCTGTATACATTCAGTCATGTCAATATTTATATCACCTCAAATGGGAAAAAAACACTAAATAGTCAATGTTGACAAATGGCACTTGTAAATCTTACACTGAAAAATGGCATAGAGAACTATTTGATAAGAAATATGCGCACTGTGTGCCATTGATTCATGACTGACACGTCTTTGTTGTTTTTACAATGATGGCATGCTATTGCTAATAAACCATGCAAAGATGATGGAACGACAGAATGAGTCACTGGTAAGGAAAATATGCACATAATACTCGCATCAAATAATCCAAGAGTAACTGGGTTCATTGAGTCTCTGGGGATTCTAAATTATTACAGATAAACATTTATATACCATTCCTCAGTTCAGGATCACTCTCTATCAATAACACTTAACTAAATATTATTGTTTGTAGCTTTGACTATATCCCTGGGAAACAATAAAAGCTAAATAAAATAAATACAGTGTGTCACTAAATATCAGGAAGACGATGATGATACACAGATCAGAATTTGATGATTGGTTTTAAATGATTTGGTGGTCAATTCAGTGAAAGAACCTTGAGATTGTAATTACAGCTATACTGTAATGTTCCAAACAATCATCTTGTTATTGCCAATCTGCAGTTGTTTCAATGGTTACATTAGTAATTGTTGTCATCTCTACTCATAAACAATGAATGATAAACACATCTATGGTCACAGTTGGCATCAGATCAAAGCTAGCCAGCTGGTCTATGTTAGGCTTGGTATTTTCCGTTTAACCCTCCTATAGGTTTAACACTCAAAGACACTCAAAATTTGTATGTCTCTCTTAACCCATTGACTTTGTGCAGTGCACTCAAATACATGCAAACACATGTGGCTGTGTGATAGGAGGTCAAACCCAAAGACACTCAATTTGTATATAACTCCCAACCCATTGACTTTGTGCAGTGCACTCATACACAGCTCTGTGTGACTCTGTGGTTTGACCTACCAATTGGCAATGCACACCAAAATACTCAAGTGACTGTCTGTGGGTGCGGTGCTGACTGGGCCAAATTTCAGCCTGGGCATAGGAAGGCATGTAAATGGTATTATTTAACCAGTTCGCATCGGAGGCCGTGTATACACGCAATTTTTTTTGGACAGCGGATCGGAGAGCATCTAAACACGCCACAGGATTCTCGGGAATATTTGTATAGATTCCCGGTCGATGTGGCAACGAGCCATAAGCATACGGTGGAAGATGCGGTCTCCCTGGTCACGCTCTAGTGAGCACCATTGGTCGTGTTTGTGCGGTAAAAATAAACCCGCCACGGGGTTCGGAAAAACTTTTTTATTCCCGGTGCGAACTGGTTAATCCAAAGCACCAAAACTGTCTCAAGAAGTGTTAACCTATAAAATCTTAAGAAAAGCAAAATATAAGATCGGAAGCTGCGAAATAAATATCCCATGATCTCATTGGCATATTGAAAAGATCAGACAACTAGTTAGGTCTTTTTTATCTAAAGAAAAACAAAATACAATCACAGTAGCACACAATCCATACATGAATATATCAGATACTTGGCATCGGAAGTTTTAAAGTTGGTTCGAAAATGGCAATCTTTGAGAAATGCCGTAAAGTAACAATTGAAAAGATCATACAACTTTTTGTTGAGAATGAGATTGATAGTTTTCGAGTCACAGGGCAATTAACCCTCCTACACATGGAGGCCACTCCCAACCACTAAATTCTGTTCTTGACCAACCTTCAGTACATACATGTACAAGCCTGCTGTCCTTTCCAAGTAATCTTACAAAATCAACTGTGTGCCACCCAAGGCCACTGTAAATGTTTGAACATATTAGTATGGCCTGCAATGTATCAATGGGAGACCACCTTACCCTGTAATCTCAGTGGTGTGACAGTGCACAGAAGGGTAACCATAGGAGGCCACTGGCAACAGCTAATGGCTTGGAGTGGCCTGAATGGGTTGTTTCAAAAATTCCACTGATTGTAGGAGGGTTTTAAAAATGTATCATTTGAGCTTCCTGGGAATGTGATGTAATATTAGGTTACTGATTGTGCTTCGTGAAATAATGGAGAACGTCAAAAGATTGTGTAAATGGAAGGGTCCATTTTTATTTATAAAATCAGGATTCGTTTAAACATTTTGAGAATTTGGAAATGTTTAATATTTTGTTTTTCGTGTTCATGTGTAAACATCCCAACCTCAGTCTCTGTGTAGGCATTGGCAGAAAGGGGGCTGTAAAATCATTTAAAAAAAGGAAGAGAAAGGGAGAGAAAAAGATAGAGAGAGAGAGGGGGAGGGGAGGGGAGTACGCACTCCCATCCCCTCACTGTGCTTTGTTTTTCCCTCCCTTTGATTATTTCATTGTAATTTTTGTAGTACTGAAAAATAATTGTTTTTGATTCTCAGCCCCCCCCCCCTAAAAATGTTCTGGATCCGCCCATGGTAGGCCCCTAAAAAGTCTAATTAATTACTA
Source organism: Zoroaster sp. YZ-2022 (assembly GCA_029582265.1). NCBI lineage: Eukaryota > Metazoa > Echinodermata > Asteroidea > Forcipulatida > Zoroasteridae > Zoroaster > Zoroaster sp. YZ-2022. The sequence goes on from CM055816.1 coordinate 89,456,544, forward strand.
GTCTTTTCTTATGTCGGTTTTCTGAATGTTTATTTGTTTTGTTTTGTTTTAGGTAAAGACATCTGCAACCATGATAAAACCTGAGTAGTTCAAAGCTATATGAAGACATGGCAGGGTTTAAAGCTCATTTAGACTCAAGCTGATTAACTTGGGTTATCATTCCCTTCCTGATTACGTGGGTTTTCCATCAATATTTGTCTGAGGTTTTCCCTTCCACATCTAGGTTTCTTCAGTGGCGTGCTGAAGGCGCTTTTGAGGAATCCTTTATTTCATTACCAGACAGATATGCTTCAGTATCGCATACAGTCAATAGGTTAAATTAAATGACACCAATTTTTTTTTTTTTTACCATGGATGGATATTCTGTTGGGAATGCTGATGAATCCTACACCTACAAGATGTATGTAATAAAACCATCCTACTACCAAACCTAATTATCCTCAAAAATAAATAAATAAATAAATAAATAATGTTATTATAGTACAAATTATTCAAACATTTGGTGGATAAATTTGAGTTGCACACAGCTTGATAATGTATCCTCTCTAGTCTATTTATACATATAAACCACAGTTTTAGTTCAATTCTGAATCCCACGAAATGCTCATTTATTTACGGAGGTTTACATGAACAGTAACTACCTGAAAAAGATTTTCTTAAAGCTGATTTGGTCTTAAGATTTGCAAAGGTACGTGTACCAATCATCTTGAGAGGTTACTACATCTGATTTTAGTTGGAAGTTTTGAGAAAACATGAATAAATAAAATTCAAATGTGAAATGAATCACCAGCTGTTGATATGCTGAATACGTTTTTACTATTCTCTCAATAACGATAATTAATAATTGTCATTACTCATTACACAATCAACCCTCCTACACATGGAGGCCACTCCGATCCACTAATTATAAGTTCTGTCCTTTAGCAACCTTCAGTACATACATGTACATGTACTTAGCTTGCTGTCCTTTCCAAGTAATCTTACAAAATCAACTGTGTGCCACCCAAGGCCACTGTAAATGTTTGAACTATATTAGTATGGCCTGCAATGTATCAATGGGAGACCACCTTACCCTGCAATCTCAGTGGTGTGACAATGCACAGAAGGGTAACCATAGGAGGCCACTGGCAACAGCTAATGGCTTGGAGTGGCCTGAATGGGTTGTTTCAAAAATTGCACTGATTGTAGGAGGGTTAATTCAGCTCAAATGTTCATTGAGATGTTTGTGTACATACATCTCTCGATTCATATACAGTATGGGTATACTTACAGACATTCACCAATAAAGTACACACATTTTCAATAATGGATCTTCTGAGTTATAAATATTTTCGCTCAGATGCTCAGACCAGAATGTTTTCAGAGCAATGTGGTTTAAAGCTGACAACCAATAATGCAATTCATTTGTACATAAACCCTAGTAATGATTGAGATAATGAATATGTTGCTGGTAAGTGGTCAAGGACCGTGACACCATGGTGGGCCGTACTTAACTGCAGCTGCTGTATGTTGATATATTTCATTTACACTGATTCTTAGAATGCTTATTAAACTGGGTTATAAGACCCCATCAAGGGTCATATCCCAAGTCATAATGTACAAGCTTTGAGCAATGACCTATGGTACAAAGCTTGGATTGTTAAGGATTCCTGGTCTGTTTGATGCCTAAGGCCATATAGGCCCTGTAGTGAGTCACTAGAATGCTGCCTTGCGTTCAATAAGGGGGATCATGGGCCACACAGCCACGAGCATTTCAAGATCTGAAGAGGGCTTTTATGACACAAAAGCATCCACATTAATCAGAAATTTACATGTACAAGACCAGTTAATTACTTTTTAAATATAACATGATTTTATTTAGCGCCCGACAATATTTGTTTACCTCTTCGATCAGCTTTAAAATCAGTATATATTTACATAAAAAAATCCAAGTTTCCCTTTTATTTTATTTTAAATACTGATTTCACCAACTTCAGGTTTATTTCAGTCTACGTTCATTATCCTATTGTATAGCAGTCACATGACTTCAGAGCTCATGAGGTAGCATACCCCAACGTCTGAGATTTGTCTGTATATAAATGTAAAAGTTTAAAATCTGAACCCGCCCTAATAAACATACAGTACACATTACTGACAAAAATGGAATACCCTATCAGGAGCAACAATGCCTTACATACACTGTGTAATTTGAATGGTGAGAGTGAGTCTAGCCTTGCCCTGTAGAAACTAAACATCAGGTCAACCGTGCACGAATCAGATTAAGATTTCATATTGGAGTCTATTATTGACGCCAACAAAAGGCCTGTGCAGACACATTGCTACATGTACACTGTACCACTGGAGGTTAAGAACCTCATCATTTCTATAACAAAAGAAAAACTACAACAATGGTCAGTACGTGTACATCAACAAAGGTTTCCACATTATTACAAGCATTTACGTGGCAAGAAAGGAAAATGTACGGCATCAGAAGCTAGCTTTAAATATCTCCATATTCATAGACTGAAATAGTTTCAGCAAATATTAGTATTTGACAATGTTACTGACTGGTCTATTTACCCAAATATACCAAATTAGGATGTTTGCAATTCAGTGAGCACAATCTATTATTTCTCTTTGTCTGTCATATTTCTACGTGCACAAACATGGCATATATTTGTGTAAGGGCTGAGAAACATGAATCCATCGTGTTAAAAGTAAACTTAACACAGTGAGGGTTATGTAAAAGGGAGCAATCCGGTCACAAAATCCAACGCTTAGAAAATAAAGGCTCATTTAAAAGGTACGTTCTAAAAGCAGAAAAGAAATGTTAAGCATGCCCAGAGGGGTGCCTTGGCAGATATAAAGGCAAAGAAACTTGCCTCTGTGTGTGCTGTTTTCATAACCCCTGCAGAGGCTAAACCTAACAGAAAGCCTGCCAACTGCGGCTTGAAATCACTCATCAAAAAAGCATTACGCTGAAAGAGGATTAAAATGAATCAATAGAGATGCACTGAGAACTTGAACCTGCATGACTTCAAGAAATGTCATTGCACCATCTCTATACAAAATAAGTCTTTCAGTAGTTTCTCTCCACACACCTCCCAGCGTTAACCAACACCATAGTTAACCAAATATTCATTCCAAATGGAAATTTAAACAAACAACCAAAAATCACATGGCTATTACATATACATGTAAGTACAGTTGTTTGTTATAAACCCAATTCAAAAAGGTAGTATACACTGTAAATCAGGATTCAAATAGCAAGATCAAAATGCCAAAGAGACTGATCTTGTTTACCAATTGTAATGACAAACATTGTTAAACACAAACGTGTGTATACACCCATGTAGTATTCATTTTAAAGATGAATGAAATGCAACGTGGTCAATGTTTGGTGAAACTCTTGCTCTGTGGTGACATGCTACTGATATGTAGTACTCGTTCATCAGATAAATGGGATGGAATTATAAAACAATCCAAAATTATGTACAAACCCAACCCTCTATGTACATGTACAAGGAACAGATTAACCCTAACCCCTTGGGTACTAGAAAGTATCCTGAATCCACCAAAATCCACCAATTTTGTCACACACAAAATGCTGGTGTCCTGAATCCATCAGAATCCGCCAGTGTAGATATTGGACATATCCTGAATCCACCAAAATCCACCACTAAATTTTTGGTGGATTTTGGCGGATTCAGGATACCATGCTCACATGAAAATTTGTATAGTATGTTGCTGCATAGAATCCATCAAAATCTAACATATATACAGTACATGTAACTATAATCCATCAACCAACATGACCAAGCAGTTAAAAACTATTGAAATCTTGAATCCATCAAAATCCGCCACATGCTCAATGTGGAGGTATCCTGAATCCACCAAAATCTTCCAATACAGGGGGATGGATTTTGATGGATTCAGGGTGGTTAGGGTTAATGTCTGTACCCTTCCACTACACAATGTACAGGTTTTAGTTTATACCCTCCACCTATACAGTAAACAGAGATGCTACAGGCAGACCAAAAAAAATCCTGAAAGTAAACTTGTGCGAAGCGTAGCGAGCAAAGCGAGCGGAGCTCTCGCCCCTCACGGCGTGGGGTCCAGGGGCCCGCTTAAGGGCCCTGGTGGTCCAGGGCAACGCCCTGTGGGAGCTCGAGGGCAAGCCCCCCGAAGCTCCTGGGTTTCTAGGCTTAATAAACCCTTAGGAGGCCCTTCTAGAACATATATTTCACAGGATAAAACATACAAATTAAGACAGAAAATGCATGAGTTCAAGCTTTTTGGAAGTTAATTTTACCATTGCTTACCTGTTGCATAGAAGTAAAAGTTCATTTTTTTAGTTTTTTGGGTGCTGTCTGCTGCTCTGCATGCCTCTTTCTATTTTCAGTCTGCCTTATTACCATTTTTTATTTTTTTATTTTTTTATTTTTTTTAATTTTTTTATTTATTTTTTTTATATTTTTTTTTATTTTTTATTTTTTTCCGGAACTTTTCGGAGGTTTAAAAAAAAAACGGAATTCCGGAAAAATCCGGAAATGTAGCATCTCTGAGTAAACAATTAACTGTCTGTACCCACCCACCTTGCCAACCCACCCATCCTCTATACAATAAGGTGTTAATAGACTGTACTCAACTATGAAACAATCCAGAATGATGTAATACACACCTTGCCACTAATAAATACTTATAAGCAGTCAACAGTTTTTACCAATCTTGGTCCTGATACTCTGTCATCTTGCTCACATCTTAGTCTTGGACCAATCAGGTCTCAAAGTTTTGCTGGTCTCGAAAATTGAAAACCAGGAAAAAAGTGATTATTTGTGCATAGTAAGTTATTCCTCATCAAATTCTTGATGATACATGAACATGTACACATTACACTTACAACACAATGACAAATGAATCTCAGAAACAGAGTTTCATACTTGTCAAGTTTAGCCTAATTGTTATTTTGGAAAGGAATAGGGTTAAAACTCATGTAGGATATAACAAGATTATTCAGTAGATAGGCCTACTACATTGTATATGACATAAAACACAATAAAGGGGGCCACTTTGCATCCGTCATGTTAGCAGTTTTTCCAATGGTTGTTATTTATTTTTAAGTACCTGAAACTGACCAAAAAGTGTTTCAACATGTGAATGGACATGCAGGCTTATACTAGAACTAATTTGAGTTGATTTATTTAATTTTTTAATTTATTTTTTTACTCAAATTTCCATAAAAATTGGACGGAAAAAGTTACCTCACTTTTCCGTCCATTTGTTGATGGAAATTTTAGGGTAATTAAAAAAATAATAGTAATAATCAACTCAAATTATCTTTAGGATAAGCATGCATGTCTTTTCAAATGTTGAAATTCTTTTTGGGTGGTTTCAGATATTTAAAAAAAAAATTACAACCATAAGAAAAACTGCTAACGTGACGGTAGGAAAGTGGCCCCCTTTATTGTGTTTTATGTCATATCACTTAAAATCAAACATCATTTCTCGGTCTCTGATATACAAAAGTCTTGGACCAGTAGGTCTCGCTCTTGGGCCAATAGGCGCAGCAAGGATTACACACATTGTGTATGACAGCCCTTTCACAAATATAACACTATTGTGGATAGTAACTCACAAATGACACAACTGACATTTTTAAGACAAGGATGTTTTAAAGGGCAGGGAAAGATTCCACTGCAGATAAACCCATAGAGAAATACCTTGCTCTTTGATAGAGCTAACCGTGAAAGGTTAGATATGCAAGCTTTGTCATAGTGAGATTTGCAGACAAAAATAGGTCACAAAATAAATCCTGTATACTGATTCAATTAATATACTGTTACCTACAGTCCCTCCCCTACCAACTCATAAGATGAAGATAAGCTGAAAGCTGACCTGATCTTTTGAACAGGTGTTGTATCAGTGTGCATGAAAGAAACCTAAATACACAGTATCCCTAACACCAGCTTTCCACTGTAACCTACAACTACAGCTTACATGTATTTCATCTACATCCATGATTTAACCAGTTCGCGTTGGGAATAAAAAATAAAATTCTGGGCCCCTATGCGGGTTTCTTTTTCCCACACACACGTTAATGGAAGCTTCCACAGCACGTGGCCACGTCTTCCGAGCATGTCACCGTACACGCGTGGCTCAACCGAGCATGCATACAAATATATCGGAGTTTCCTATGGCGTGTTTAGACGCTCTCCGATCTGTGGTGTAAAAAAATTGCGTGTATACATGGCCTCTGACGCGAACTGGTTAATTCTTAAATAATTCAGTGATGATCATTTTCACTGTGCATTTTTTAGGTTATTGTTTTTTTTACACTCACATGAAAGCCACTATGGGTATGACAGTACCGAACTATCCATTCCTATGATGGAGGTCACCTAAACTGCCAACATTTTTGTAACAACCCATCATATTTAATTAATAAATCCCAAGGAATACAAACATATAAAAATATTCCTACTAAAATGACAACACAAAAGCTATTTGAATGCCATATTCAGCCTTTCATTTTCAGGTCTGTGTGTTTGGCACATACACAGTCGCTATGGACAGCAATCCCGTGTCTTGAATTTGCAAAGCCCTTGAGTTTCCCCAAACAAATTATACTCAACAATCTAATTCCTTTCCAGACTTGACAAAGTCTTACAATGACCTTGGAATATTAATGCTTTCATCTACACCTACGTAACACGTGTGACATCTTATGTTGAGATACAATCAAACCATCAAAGCAATGAAACATGTCAAGAGTCAGACACAATCCGTGACACTTGAATCAAACTGGGTCACCATGATGTACATGTACTGTGCTGCTGGGTTTGTTTGAAAAGTATTAAAAATCATGTCGGACAAAACTGGACAAAAGAACTTGCTATAATTTTTGGTTGAGGATTAAAATTTACAAGTTTTTTTCCAGTTTTTCCAGGAATCTGAAGAATGCATGTACATTAAAATTTTATTAAACATATCAAACAAACTTACAATGATTCCTCATGTTAATTTTGGGAATAAGATTTGAATATCTATCATTATTTTTTAGGGACTTGAAATGTTTTACCCCCTAATCTGACCATCTTCAAACAGTATCCACAATTTATATCTTAAACAAATATTTTAACCCTCCTGCACATGGAGGCCACTCTGATCCACAAAATTCTGCTCTTGAGCAACTTTCAGTACATACATGTACAAGCCTGCTGTCCTTTCCAAGTAATCTTACAAAATCAACTGTGTGCCGCCCAAGGCCACTGTAAATGTTTGAACATATACTGAACAGCAAAAGAAACGCAAATCCGAGGACAGCAAAAGAAACGCAAGTCCGAGGTCTTGTCAAGTTTTCAAACAGAAGACAAACCATTTTGATTCTAATCACTCATTTAATGAAAAATGCTTTCAATTTGTGAGCTGAAAGTGACTGTTGAAATTGCATTGCAAGATTTTCAGCCTGGGCATAGGAGGGTTAAACAAGATCTTTCTTTGTACAGATCAAGTGACAATGAGTCCTTTTATTTGAAAGAATACCAAAATACTACTGTCTGAATCATCTGATGACTTGTAGGCCTAATAAATCAGTTCTATAGCTTGTATGGAATAATGATACTGAACATGACTGTTTATGCATCCCCATACATGTAGCTACAGCACTATCTACAGCACATGCCTGGGTTTAACATTGTTTATTTAACCCTAACCATACTTAATGAAACAGAATGCAACAAATGTCAACATCTGCAGCGTTTTGTAAAAGTGAGCAGAGAAACAAAGATTTGTTGTTCTTGCTGATAGATCTTGTTGCACTCATCAGCGGGTTTCACACTTTGACAATGGGTGGACATTGTTGCATTGGGCAGGGTCACTGAGTGTCTAGGAAGTTACTGAAAGGGAAATTCAAATAAATGTATACACATAGTTTGTACTAATTTTATTTATTTCCATTATTTTCCATTCAATTAACATCTACACATATATGTACAATACATGTAATATACATACGTTGTAAAATCAACATGAAACCAAATATAGCATCTCCAAACTCAATGTGTTGAAGAGTAACACAATTTGTGTCTGATGTATACAGAAAATGTGTCTGATGTATACAGAAAATGTGTCTGATGTATACAGAAAATGTGTCTGATGTATACAGAAAATGTGTCTGATGTATACAGATAATGTGTCTGATGTATACAGATAATGTGTCTGATGTATACAGATAATGTGTCTGATGTATACAGATAATGTGTCTGATGTATACAGATAATGTGTCTGATGTATACAGATAATGTGTCTGATGCATACAGAAAATGTGTCTGATGCATACAGAAAATGTGTCTGATGCATACAGAAAATGTGTCTGTTGTACACAGATAATGTGTCTGATGTATACAGAAAATGTGTCTGATGTATACAGATAATGGGCCGGATAAATAAAAGTTAGCAATTGCTTATCTAGTAAAAGCTCAAGCAATAGCAATTGCTTAACAAGTAAAAGCTCAAGGTTAAGCAATTGCTTAAAAATGTATAAATAACCTTCTTCTTTGACTAGCACCTGTTGCTTGGGTGGGTTAGCAATTGCTTATGGGTATAACAATGATGGGAGGTCAGTTCCGATTAGCCTAGTGGTTGTATATGAGGCATGTGTTAGCAACATGGATGCTGCCGAAGAATTGGGGAGTGGTACAAATAGTGAGCAATCTTTGAACGAACTGTTCGTTAGTATAATCAAAGAGTACCCTGTTCTAATCGAGAAAAGTCAGTTGCCGGGGGTAAAAGACATGAAGGCAAATACACTTAAAAAAGCACAAATGTTAATTGCTACCAACAATGTGTCTGATGTATACAGATAATGTGTCTGATGTATACAGATAATGTGTCTGTTGTATACAGATAATGTGTCTGATGTATACAGATAATGTGTCTGATGTATACAGAAAATGTGTCTGATGTATACAGAAAATGTGTCTGATGTATACAGAAAATGTGTCTGTTGTATACAGATAATGTGTCTGTTGTATACAGATAATGTGTCTGTTGTATACAGATAATGTGTCTGTTGTATACAGATAATGTGTCTGTTGTATACAGATAATGTGTCTGTTGTATACAGATAATGTGTCTGTTGTATACAGATAATGTGTCTGTTGTACACAGATAATGTGTCTGTTGTATACAGATAATGTGTCTGTTGTATACAGATAATGTGTCTGTTGTATACAGATAATGTGTCTGTTGTATACAGATAATGTGTCTGTTGTATACAGATAATGTGTCTGATGTATACAGATAATGTGTCTGATGTACATGTATACAGATAATGTGTCTGTTGTATACAGATAATGTGTCCGATGTATACAGATAATGTGTCTGTTGTATACAGATGTGTCTGTTGTATACAGATAATGTGTCTGTTGTATACAGATAATGCGTCTGTTGTATACAGATAATGTGTCTGTTGTATACAGATAATGTGTCCGATGTATACAGATAATGTGTCCGTTGTATACAGATAATGTGTCTGTTGTATACAGATGTGTCTGTTGTATACAGATAATGTGTCTGTTGTATACAGATAATGTGTCTGTTGTATACAGATGTGTCTGATGTATACAGATAATGTGTCTGATGTATACAGAAAATGTGTCTGTTGTATACAGATGTGTCTGATGTATACAGATAATGTGTCTGTTGTATACAGATAATGTGTCTGTTGTATACAGATGTGTCTGTTGTATACAGATGTGTCTGTTGTATACAGATGTGTCTGTTGTATACAGATGTGTCTGTTGTATACAGATAATGTGTCTGTTGTATACAGATAATGTGTCTGTTGTATACAGATAATGTGTCTGATGTATACAGAAAATGTGTCTGTTGTATACAGATGTGTCTGATGTATACAGATAATGTGTCTGTTGTATACAGATAATGTGTCTGTTGTATACAGATAATGTGTCTGTTGTATACAGATAATGTGTCCGTTGTATACAGATAATGTGTCTGTTGTATACAGATAATGTGTCTGTTGTATACAGATAATGTGTCTGTTGTATACAGATAATGTGTCTGATGTATACAGATAATGTGTCTGTTGTATACAGATAATGTGTCTGATGTATACAGGAAATGTGTCTGTTGTATACAGATAATGTGTCTGTTGTATACAGATAATGTGTCTGATACACATCACTTTCTATTCTGTTTTACATCATCCTCCAGTTTCTTACAGGGCTATACACACATGTATCTGTAAGACTGGTACGATTCTGCACTGATAACAGACAACAACCACAGACTTGAGACAAGTCTATGGATAGCACAGCAGGAAAATGGTATTGGGGGAATGACCACTGGAATTGCTAATTTCCCTACTGCCTTAGATAAATTTGCCCTTTGACAGTTTGATTGGCCCCTGGGGTTAGGTTCCAATAAGGACCTAGCAGTCTGCATCAAATCTACACAAGCCTAAGGCCAAACAATCAGCCTTATTTTTGGTTATTAGACATCAGCCAATCGGCATTAAGGTGAATGTAGGTTTGGTATTATGGAATGTGTCAGGTCACCCACCTTGGGTTGAAGTTGACAATCATACTACTAACTACTGACTACATACACTGTACCATCCTAAACCACACAACTATTGTCTATAGCCCTTTTCACATGAGCAAAACAAAAACAGAGATTCCTTGATACAAAATTTATGAGCACGGATTGTTTATCATCCCATGAGTGACTGCTTTTGCAAGCTTTCACATGACACAAAGTAAAAAAACCAACATTCTATAGCCCCTTTCACACTTGACGTATTTCCCGGAAAATTCCTGGGAAATTCTTGTCGGTCTGTTCAAAGGCTACTCTCGGGGAAATTCCTGGGAAGTAGTTTGTTCCCGGGAAATAATTACCCCTGCTCGGGAGTAGGGTTAAGAGTTTTTCCCGGGAAATAGCAACTAGTGTGAAACGAAGGCGGGTATAACTTACCCCACTTTTGCATCGCGGATGTTGGGACTTGATAGCTAGCGAGGTCACAAATAGCGCGCCAAATAATTCGCGCGCGGTATTATCTAGTGTTGTATTTCAGTACTTTTGAAACTTTCCTTCTTAAAATATAAATATCTAAATCTGTAAATAACACGATGTGTATTTAGTTTTATAGAATGTGACCAAATAAATGGTTTTAGAATTGAATAAAAGAATTGTCGCAGACAAGGCTGTGTTAAGCATTCATCTCGTTTACGTGTATTTATAATGTCCACATGGTTGTCTCCCTTTTTCTCAAGCGTACCATGCCAACCGACGTGCAGATGATGTCATTACGTGTCTTCGCAAACATTCCGTTAACTCACAATTATAATTTTTCCGATAAGTTTTTTTCTTCTGATTTTTAAAAATCTTTTCTCCTGAGGACGATCAGAGCATACTGATCGAAACGTCGAGTTGTACCTCCAGTTCTTTTCAGAACTAATTACTACTCAATTGAGATTCCACATGGTGTCACCGCAATTAGTCTTACTTAAAAATCTTTTGTTTAGTATTATATTGCATTTGCTATTGTATTGTTATGCTATTGTATGATTTCTTGTTTACTGTAAAGCGCCTTGAGCACTTCTTGGTGGATATGTGCGTATTATATTATTATTATTATTATTATTAATATCTATGCAACTAATAACGAAAACATGAGTGAAAACGGATGAACATTGTTTGAGATACAAAGAGCGATCGTGAAGGACCGATGTTGTGCACAACTGACACATGCGTTATCATCTCGGCCGACCACTGCTAGTTGTGCATGCAGTCAATCGCACACGATGGGTCTTCACGCATGCACAGTACGACCGCTTTCGCACAGGATGTCGGTCAATTAACAATGGATCGTTTCACACAAGGAGCGTAAGATTTTGTCGTAGGTCGGGACCTCCGACAAAATTTCGCAAGGAATGTAGGACATCTCAAACATTGGTGTCCTATCACACGAAGCTCATTTTGTAATATTTCTCAAACACTGAAAAAAATTCTCAAGTAATGTTAGTTTTTTTTCATCGTGTGAAAAGAACTTGGACACCTATTTCAACGTGGAATGACATATGAATCAAGGTCTCTAGAATTGTGGTAACATTTAACCAGTTCGCGTCCGGAATAAAAAAGTTTTTCTGGGTCCCTGTGGCGGGTTTCTTTTTCCCACACACACGTTAATGGAAGCTTCCACAGCGGGTGGCCGGCACTTCCGAGCATGTCACCGTACACGCGTGGCTCAACCGAGCATGCATACAAATATTCCGGAGATTCCTATGGCGTGTTTAGACGCTCTCCGATCCGCGGTGCCAAAAAAAAATTGCATGTATACACGGCCTCTGACGCAAACTGGTTAAAGGTACATTATGGAGTGTCCAGTTATAATCAATAATATCTTAATTACATTTTTGTATTCATTTAATTATTAAAGATATATCGTCCCGTGTTTGGACCGATTTGATGGTTAAAAATAGATTTAAATGTTGAATTGCTATTTTTCTGGGGTTAAAGTCTTTTTTTCTAGTAAACCACATCATACTCAATGACAATGCCAACAAAATGTTCCATAACAAAGGAAAAGGTATGATACATGTTTTTGGAAGGTGTGTGAGAGGATGGGATGCAACAGGAAGCATTTCTTGTTTGTATATTAAATTACCTAATCATTCAATCAAAATAACTGCGGCTATGTCACAGCTGCCAAATGCCCTGAACTTGGAACCTAAGTGCATTTCCACCACTAGAGGGCTACGATATGCACAGAGCCTGCCTAGTACATTTACATGCATGTGTACCTTGAGTAACACTTGAAACTGAGATGACTATTAACCCTCCTAGTTCTGGTACCTTTTTCATACAAGTTGATCCACCATTTGAAACCATTCGCTTTTGTGGTTTTGGATGGTGAAACAACTGTACAGTATTGATTCCCCCAAATGGTTTTGAATGGTAGGTCAGCTAATACAAAACCTTGTTTGGATCTTTCCAAATGGTAGTACAGCTAATACAAAACCTTGTTTGGATACTTCTAAGTGGTGAATCAATGGACCCTCTATGCATTTGAATGGATTTGAATGGTAGTAAAGCTTGCTACCAACACTGTTCAAATGGTATCACCATGTGTGTACAAAACCAATGGGCATTTTGTTAAGTGGAAATTTTGAATGGTTTTATTGTTGAATACAGAGAATTTAATAAACCAACCCCAATTGATATTGTCACAACAAAGTTTGTGTCTGTCCTTATTATTTTGTTGACCCACAATAGTGGGATTGGTAAATTACCTGATTAATTCTGAGGTGGAGATTAAGAACATGTACAAGTACATACGTACAAGTACACATACACAACCTACTGTATGTGTACGTATGTTCATGCCCAGTGTAATACATGTACACCTATGCTGACTGGTTATGATGATTATTTATATCAAACTCTAGAGGGGGCTATACAGTAAGCATGGACCAAATTTCTCATAGTCTAGACACAAGATGTATGAACATAATGTACACATGTATCGTGTGGTACAGTATACAATGTCTATGGTTACAATGGCCTACACTGTACATAACTCTTCATCCCTTTCAATTACATGTTTGTACAGACTTCAGAGTGATAAGAGTGGTCTACATTGTATATGCCTAACTCTACCACTCTTCCATTGTACAATGACTATATAGAGTGATAAGAGTGGTCTACGTGTATGCAGACATTCCAACCTTCCGATGCCAGAATCCGGGAGGTCTCCCTTGCGACCAAATTCGCCAGACGTCATCATCACGATAATCTTTGTTGCGCCGTGCGCGATGATAATCGTCGAACACCGCCAGCGACAAGTTGCAATCTTGATGCCTCAGTGATCGCGCATCAAGTTTTCAGCCGCGCGACCATCACGCAACCAAATAGAAGCCATCTGCGGTGGTGCATAGATAATATAGAATAAAAGATTTCATATCTACGCGGTGGTGTTACGTTGTAGGGAGGAGAGGAATGGTTATTGCGACATCATGTGGCTCGCTTTTGGGTACACTCCATTTTTAAAGAGGTGATAACCGTTGTTTAAAAAAAATTTAAAAATGTTATCGTTGAAATGCTCTCTATCAGCACTGAAAACGTAACAGTAAGTAATTCCAATAGTTAAGCATGTTTTCTTATTTTATTTTATATGATGATAAAAATAGCAAATATTGTCATTGATTTATGACGGGATTTATGTGCGTGAATGGGTCCAGGTGGGATGTAGGGTCCGCGTTTTAATTACAACACTTGCTCCATGGCATGGAGCTCGATTCCTCCATGATTCCACACATTGGTTGCATGCACATGCACACACGCCGTACACACACCGACGCTCATTGGTTTAGATGACGGAGTTTCGAACTGACCGTCGGTCAAGACAGGCAAATGAGATTATTTTCAACGTTGAGGGCGTTGCAGTCCTCCACCTGAAGGAAGGAATCGTAGCGATAGGAGGTGAAATATCAACGACCTTTCCACTGCACAGGCGAAGGTTTGCGCAAGTTTGAACTTAAGTTTAAACTATTTTGTATTTATCTTGATAAACAGCATTTGTTATGATTTTTTTTTTACGATTCCGGGAGTTTTTCATCCGATCCGGGAGACCGGGAGTTTACACTCAAATCCGGGAGACTCCCGGAAGATCCGGGAGGGTTGGAATTACTGGTGTATGCCTAACTCTACCACTCTTCCATTGTACAATGACTATATGCAGTGATAAGAGTGGTCTACGTGTATCTGCCTAACTCTACCACTTTCCATTGTACAATGACTATACAGTGATAAGAGTGGTCTACGTGTATCTGCCTAACTCTACCACTCTTCCATTGTACAATGACTATATAGAGTGATAAGAGTGGTCCACGTGTATCTGCCTAACTCTACCACTCTTCCATTGTACAATGACTATATACAGTGATAAGAGTGGTCTACGTGTATATGCCTAACTCTACCACTCTTCCATTGTACAATGACTATATAGAGTGATAAGAGTGGTCTACGTGTATCTGCCTAACTCTACCACTCTTCCATTGTACAATGACTATATACAGTGATAAGAGTGGTCTACGTGTATATGCCTAACTCTACCACTCTTCCATTGTACAATGACTATATAGAGTGATAAGAGTGGTCTACGTGTATCTGCCTAACTCTACCACTCTTCCATTGTACAATGACTATATGCAGTGATAAGAGTGGTCTACGTGTATATGCCTAACTCTACCACTCTTCCATTGTACAATGACTATATAGAGTGATAAGAGTGGTCTATATGCCTAACTCTACCACTCTTCCATTGTACAATGACTATATACAGTGATAAGAGTGGTCTATGTGTATCTGCCTAACTCTACCACTCTTCCATTGTACAATGACTATATAGAGTGATAAGAGTGGTCTATATGCCTAACTCTACCACTCTTCCATTGTACAATGACTATATACAGTGATAAGAGTGGTCTACGTGTATCTGCCTAACTCTACCACTCTTCCATTGTACAATGACTATACAGTGATAAGAGTGGTCTACGTGTATCTGCCTAACTCTACCACTCTTCCATTGTACAATGACTATACAGTGATAAGAGTGGTCTATGTGTATCTGCCTAACTCTACCACTCTTCCATTGTACAATGACTATATACAGTGATAAGAGTGGTCTACGTGTATATGCCTAACTCTACCACTCTTCCATTGTACAATGACTATATACAGTGATAAGAGTGGTTCTACGTATATGTTTAACTCTACCACTCTTCCATTGTACAATGACTATATACAGTGATAAGAGTGGTTCACGTATCTGTTTAACTCTACCACTCTTCCATTGTACAATGACTATATACAGTGATAAGAGTGGTCTCGGTATATGTTTAACTCTACCACTCTTCCATTGTACAATGACTATACAGTGATAAGAGTGGTTCACGTATCTGTTTAACTCTACCACTCTTCCATTGTACAATGACTATATACAGTGATAAGAGTGGTTCACGTATCTGTTTAACTCTACCACTCTTCCATTGTACAATGACTATATACAGTGATAAGAGTGGTCTACGTATCTGCTCAACTCTACCACTCTTCCATTGTACAATGACTATATACAGTGATAAGAGTGGTACGTATCTGCCTAACTCTACCACTCTTCCATTGTACAATGACTATACAGTGATAAGAGTGGTTCACGTATCTGCCTAACTCTACCACTCTTCCATTGTACAATGACTATATAAATGATAAGAGTGGTCCACGTGTATCTGCCTAACTCTACCACTCTTCCATTGTACAATGACTATATACAGTGATAAGAGTGGTCTACGTGTATCTGCCTAACTCTACCACTCTTCCATTGTACAATGACTATATAGAGTGATAAGAGTGGTCTATATGCCTAACTCTACCACTCTTCCATTGTACAATGACTATATACAGTGATAAGAGTGGTCTACGTGTATCTGCCTAACTCTACCACTCTTCCATTGTACAATGACTATATACAGTGATAAGAGTGGTCTACGTGTATCTGCCTAACTCTACCACTCTTCCATTGTACAATGACTATATACAGTGATAAGAGTGGTCTACGTGTATCTGCCTAACTCTACCACTCTTCCATTGTACAATGACTATATACAGTGATAAGAGTGGTATATGCCTAACTCTACCACTTTCCATTGTACAATGACTATACAGTGATAAGAGTGGTCTACGTGTATCTGCCTAACTCTACCACTCTTCCATTGTACAATGACTATATACAGTGATAAGAGTGGTCTACGTGTATCTGTTCAACTCTACCACTCTTCCATTGTACAATGACTATATACAGTGATAAGAGTGGTCTACGGTATTCGCTAACTCTACCACTCTTCCATTGTACAATGACTATATACAGTGATAAGAGTGGTCTACGTATCTGCCTAACTCTACCACTCTTCCATTGTACAATGACTATATACAGTGATAAGAGTGGTCTACGTGTATCTGCCTAACTCTACCACTCTTCCATTGTACAATGACTATATAGAGTGATAAGAGTGGTCTACGTGTATCTGCCTAACTCTACCACTCTTCCATTGTACAATGACTATATACAGTGATAAGAGTGGTCTATGTATGCCTAACTCTACCACTCTTCCATTGTACAATGACTATATACAGTGATAAGAGTGGTCTATGTATGCCTAACTCTACCACTCTTCCATTGTACAATGACTATATAGAGTGATAAGAGTGGTCTACGTGTATCTGCCTAACTCTACCACTCTTCCATTGTACAATGACTATATACAGTGATAAGAGTGGTCTACGTGTATCTGCCTAACTCTACCACTCTTCCATTGTACAATGACTATATACAGTGATAAGAGTGGTCTCACGTATCTGCCTAACTCTACCACTCTTCCATTGTACAATGACTATATAGAGTGATAAGAGTGGTCTACGTGTATCTGCCTAACTCTACCACTCTTCCATTGTACAATGACTATATAAAAGAGTGGTCCACGTGTATCTGCCTAACTCTACCACTCTTCCATTGTACAATGACTATATACAGTGATAAGAGTGGTCTACGTGTATCTGCCTAACTCTACCACTCTTCCATTGTACAATGACTATATAAAAGAGTGGTCCACGTGTATCTGCCTAACTCTACCACTCTTCCATTGTACAATGACTATATACAGTGATAAGAGTGGTCTACGTGTATCTGCTCAACTCTACCACTCTTCCATTGTACAATGACTATATACAGTGATAAGAGTGGTCTACGGTATCTGCTCAACTCTACCACTCTTCCATTGTACAATGACTATATACAGTGATAAGAGTGGTTCTACGTATCTGCCTAACTCTACCACTCTTCCATTGTACAATGACTATATAGAGTGATAAGAGTGGTTCTACGTGTATCTGCTTCAACTCTACCACTCTTCCATTGTACAATGACTATATACAGTGATAAGAGTGGTCTATGTATGCCTAACTCTACCACTCTTCCATTGTACAATGACTATATAGAGTGATAAGAGTGGTCTACGTGTATCTGCCTAACTCTACCACTCTTCCATTGTACAATGACTATATACAGTGATAAGAGTGGTCTACGTGTATCTGCCTAACTCTACCACTCTTCCATTGTACAATGACTATATAGAGTGATAAGAGTGGTCTACGTGTATCTGCCTAACTCTACCACTCTTCCATTGTACAATGACTATATACAGTGATAAGAGTGGTCTACGTGTATCTGCCTAACTCTACCACTCTTCCATTGTACAATGACTATATACAGTGATAAGAGTGGTCTATCGATGACTACTCCTAACTCTACCACTCTTCCATTGTACAATGACTATATACAGGATAAGAGTGTATCTGTTTAACTCTACCACTCTTCCATTGTACAATGACTATATACAGTGATAAGAGTGGTTCACGTGTATCTGCTCTACCACTCTTCCATTGTACAAATGACTATATAGAGTGATAAGAGTGGTCTACGTATTCGTTTCAACTCTACCACTCTTCCATTGTACAATGACTATACAGTGATAAGAGTGGTCTACGTGTATCTGCCTAACTCACCACTCTTCCATTGTACAATGACTATATACAGTGATAAGAGTGGTCTACGGTATATCTGCCTAACTCTACCACTCTTCCATTGTACAATGACTATATACAGTGATAAGAGTGGTCACGTGTATCTGCTCAACTCTACCACTCTTCCATTGTACAATGACTATATACAGTGATAAGAGTGGTCCACGGTATCTGCCTAACTCTACCACTCTTCCATTGTACAATGACCATATACAGTGATAAGAGTGGTCTCACGGTATCTGCTAACTCTACCACTCTTCCATTGTACAAATGACTATATACAGTGATAAGAGTGGTCCACGGTATTCGTTTAACTCTACCACTCTTCCATTGTACAATGACCATATACAGTGATAAGAGTGGTCTACGTGTATCTGCCTAACTCTACCACTTCTTCCATTGTACAATGACCATATACAGTGATAAGAGTGGTCTACGTATTCTGTTTCAACTCTACCACTCTTCCATTGTACAATGACTATATAGAGTGATAAGAGTGGTCTACGTGTATCTGCCTAACTCTACCACTCTTCCATTGTACAATGACTATAGAGTGATAAGAGTGGTCTCACTTGTATCTGCTCAACTCTACCACTCTTCCATTGTACAATGACTATATAGAGTGATAAGAGTGGTCACGTGTATCTGCTCAACTCTACCACTCTTCCATTGTACAATGACTATATACAGTGATAAGAGTGGTTCACGTATTCGTTTCAACTCTACCACTCTTCCATTGTACAATGACTATATACAGTGATAAGAGTGGTCTACGGTATCTGCCTAACTCTACCACTCTTCCATTGTACAATGACTATATAGAGTGATAAGAGTGGTTCACGTGTATCTGCCTAACTCTACCACTCTTCCATTGTACAATGACTATATACAGTGATAAGAGTGGTCTACGTGTAACTCTACCACTCTTCCATTGTACAATGACTATACTCTGTACTGCCTAACTCTACCACTCTTCCATTGTACAATGACTATATACAGTGATAAGAGTGGTCTATGTGTATCTGCCTAACTCTACCACTCTTCCATTGTACAATGACTATAGAGTGATAAGAGTGGTTCACGTATTCGTTTAACTCTACCACTCTTCCATTGTACAATGACTATATACAGTGATAAGAGTGGTTCATATCTGTTCTAACTCTACCACTCTTCCATTGTACAATGACTATATACAGTGATAAGAGTGGTCTACGTGTATATCGTTTAACTCTACCACCTTCCATTGTACAATGACTATATACAGTGATAAGAGTGGTCTACGGTATTCGTAACTCTACCACTCTTCCATTGTACAAATGACTATACAGTGATAAGAGTGGTTCACGTGTATATGCCTAACTCTACCACTCTTCCATTGTACAATGACCATATAGAGTGATAAGAGTGGTCTACGTGTATCTGCCTAACTCTACCACTCTTCCATTGTACAATGACTATATAGAGTGATAAGAGTGGTCTACGTATATGCTCAACTCTACCACTCTTCCATTGTACAATGACTATATACAGTGATAAGAGTGGTTCACGTATATGCCTAACTCTACCACTCTTCCATTGTACAATGACTATACAGTGATAAGAGTGGTATATGCCTAACTCTACCACTCTTCCATTGTACAATGACTATACAGTGATAAGAGTGGTCTACGTGTATCTGCCTAACTCTACCACTCTTCCATTGTACAATGACTATATACAGTGATAAGAGTGGTCTACGTGTATCTGCCTAACTCTACCACTCTTCCATTGTACAATGACTATATACAGTGATAAGAGTGGTCTACGTGTATCTGCCTAACTCTACCACTCTTCCATTGTACAATGACTATATAGAGTGATAAGAGTGGTCTACGTGTATATGCCTAACTCTACCACTCTTCCATTGTACAATGACTGTATAGAGTGATAAGAGTGGTCTACGTGTATCTGCCTAACTCTACCACTCTTCCATTGTACAATGACTGTATAGAGTGATAAGAGTGGTCTACGTGTATCTGCCTAACTCTACCACTCTTCCATTGTACAATGACTGTATAGAGTGATAAGAGTGTACAAATTCAATCAGCCTCAATCAAACACTCTTCCATTGTACAATGACTGTATAGAGTGATAAGAGTGGTTCTACGTGTATCTGCCTAACTCTACCACTCTTCCATTGTACAATGACTATATAGTGATAAGAGTGGTCTACGTGTATTCGTTCAACTCTACCACTCTTCCATTGTACAATGACTATATACAGTGATAAGAGTGGTCTATGTATTCGTTTCAACTCTACCACTCTTCCATTGTACAATGACTATATAGAGTGATAAGAGTGGTCTACGTATCTGCCTAACTCTACCAATCTTCCATTGTACAATGACTATACAGTGATAAGAGTGGTCTACGTGAATCTGCCTAACTCTACCACTCTTCCATTGTACAATGACCGTATAGAGTGATAAGAGTGGTCTACGGTATCTGCTAACTCTACCACTCTTCCATTGTACAATGACTGTATAGAGTGATAAGAGTGGTTCACGGTATCTGCTTCAACTCTACCACTCTTCCATTGTACAATGACTGTATAGAGTGATAAGAGTGGTCTACGTGTATCTGCCTAACTCTACCACTCTTCTATTGTACAATGACTGTATAGAGTGATAAGAGTGGTCTACGTGTATCTGCCTAACTCTACCACTCTTCTATTGTACAATGACTATATACAGTGATAAGAGTGGTCTACGTGTATATGCCTAACTCTACCACTCTTCCATTGTACAATGACTATACAGTGATAAGAGTGGTCTACGTGTATCTGCCTAACTCTACCACTCTTCCATTGTACAATGACTATATACAGTGATAAGAGTGGTCTCACGTGTATCTGCTCAACTCTACCACTCTTCCATTGTACAATGACTATATACAGTGATAAGAGTGGTTCACGTATATGCCTAACTCTACCACTCTTCCATTGTACAATGACTATATAGAGTGATAAGAGTGGTCTACGTGTATCTGCCTAACTCTACCACTCTTCCATTGTACAATGACTATATACAGTGATAAGAGTGGTCTACGTGTATCTGCCTAACTCTACCACTCTTCCATTGTACAATGACTATATAGAGTGATAAGAGTGGTCTATATGCCTAACTCTACCACTCTTCCATTGTACAATGACTATATACAGTGATAAGAGTGGTCTACGTGTATCTGCCTAACTCTACCACTCTTCCATTGTACAATGACTATACAGTGATAAGAGTGGTCTACGTGTATCTGCCTAACTCTACCACTCTTCCATTGTACAATGACTAACTCTGCCTCCCTTCCATTGTTCAATGACTACGGAGTGATAAGAGTGGTCTATATGCCTAACTCTGCCTCTTTTTTCAATGTACGTGTACAATGACTAAGATTGAATAGGGTGGCCCAAATAACCTGTTCTCATTTAAATGTTCCCTTTCAGACGTTCAACAATTACCTATAAAATAAAATGATAAATAAACACCTGGACATCATCTCAAGCAACTATTCAGCCTGACTATATGACTAAACTTAACAAATATGTGTACACGTTGATGTTCCATTTTGATTTCATATTTTGTTATGTCTAAGAGTGACTGTAATGAGTTGATAAGTTTGATAAATATTATGTCTCAGTAATTGAATCTACTTGCCTGTAAGCATACATTCCTGTCCCACACACAGCCTTAAGCTACCCACAGGAGTCCTGGCTTTGGGGACACCAATTCAACCAACAAGGATATATTTAATACATTGATCAGATACCAGCACCTTGCTAAGTCACAGTGTGTAACTTTATATGACCAACTCCCATGATAACTACAGACTATTAAGGTGACAGTTGATAATAGTCTGCCTAGGAGGACATTACTGTCAGCTTCAGACATTGCATATTGATGAGTTCCATTCAACAAACAGTACGTGACTGAGGGATCTCCTATATCAACCACCCTCCATCCCCTTGTGCTTGTCAACAACTGATTCAGTTCAGTGAGCACACACTCCTCTCCCCCAACCCCAAGGATCCTAGTCTCAACAGTTCCCACCTGCGTGCCTCAACGAACTAATCCTCCAGTATCCATTCATGGGATGATCCTCCAGCAGTCTACTTAAGCAGCAGCATTTTCCAGAGTCCGGCATTCTCCTGAGGACGATCAGAGCATACTGATCGAAACGTCGAGTTGTACCACCAGTTCTTTTCAGAACTAATTACTACTCAATCGAGATTCCACATGGTGTCACCGCAATTAGTCTTACTTAACAGTACATGTACATGTTACATTCAATAAGGACAAGAATAGGCAGTAAATGAAATAAACACTGAAACCTGAACATTCTTCAGGTTCATATCATGTAATACATTTAAGTAAATATTATTTCTCTATTTCAGAGAAACTGATTGTGTTAAACACTGATGCATTACATCCCAAGAGTCACCTGATTGGACCCTATTGGTATCCTCATTGGGAGAATCGAGTTTCAATCAGTCAACTTCTCCCTGGTAACCGGTAACACTTGAAAGGAGCTTATAGCGCATGTGAACCAGTCAACTCCCCTGGCAACAGCCCTGTGGAGTGGCTGCTTGGAGCATAGCACCTTCATTAGGCCGTGACCATTAACCCCACACCAATAACGGTCATGGTTGGCATATCTACCCACAGTACTGAGATTACTACTCTTCTTTCACTTGTTAACTTTGACAATGTTTGCTTGAATTGTTATCACTCCAATTACATGTAAGTGCAGAAAGTGTTGATAGTGCTAACATGCGTTAGACACTATCCATATGATGAGTATGGATATGATGAATTAAAACGTCATGATTGATGAGTGATCTCTAGAGATGTAGAATGCATAAACCATATTATTGCGACTCCGACTCACAGATGATGTTAAGACAGTGTGTGATATGCACCAATGACTGCACAAAACAAATTTATAAATTAACCACATGTTTCTCATACAAATATATGGTAAAATATACATTATGTACATTTGTATGTCCAGGTAAAGATTACTGATATGTTAGTACTTTTTACAATACATGTGTCCATTTATGACGTACGCATGCTTAACCCTAACTCCCTAGGCCCATTTGCTTACACATAACCTGAATCCTTCCTAACTCCCTAGGCCCATTTGCTTACACATAACCTGAATCCTTCCTAACTCCCTAGGCCCATTTGCTTACACATAACCTGAATCCTTCCTAACTCCCTAGGCCCATTTGCTTACACATAACCCGAATCCTTCCTAACTCCTTATTTAGGCCCATTTGCTTACACATAACCTGAATCCTTCCTAACTCCCTAGGCCCATTTGCTTACACATAACCTGAATCCTTCCTAACTCCCTAGGCCCATTTGCTTACACATAACCTGAATCCTTCCTAACTCCTTAGGCCCATTTGCTTACACATAACCTGAATCCTTCCTAACTCCCTAGGCCCATTTGCTTAAACATAACCCGAATCCTTCCTAACTCCCTAGGCCCATTTGCTTACACATAACCCGAATCCTTCCTAACTCCCTAGGCCCATTTGCTTACACATAACCTGAATCCTCCAAAATCCTTCAGTAGTAAAGCAAGCACATGACATGTATGCGCACATGTGTTTCTAATCTGTGATACATGTACATGGCTAGGGACCCTCCCTGCATGCATGGAGCAATAAACAGTATCCACTGACCCAAGCACTGACCTTGCAATCACTACAACAAACATAGATGTACATGTACCATGGAAAGGCAAGTACATGTATGCCTAATAACCTCAATCCTCCAAAATCCTTCACTTTAGCAAAGAGCATGTAGCATTGTAACCTCAATCCTTCAAAATCCTTCACTTTAGCAAAGAGCATGTAGCATGTAACCTCAATCCTTCAAAATCCTTCACTTTAGCAAAGATAATTTTTGGAGGATTTGGGAGGGTTAGGGTTTTAATCAACACACTTTTGACTCCTTGTAATATTTTCTAGAGAAGTTAAACTTTACTGCATACAAACAAGGAACGTGAGCAATTCAACCATCTGTCCAAACAGCATCACAGCTAGAGGTAAACCTTGCAGCCTCTTCAAATTCACCACCATCAAGAAAAAGAGTGGTATTGACAGTCATGCAGACAGACTACAGCTGCCCAAGGCAAGTCATGTCTTGACCAACCAACAGGGTGGGTGGCTCCAACATCAGTAATTTATATTTAAATCATACAGCAAAGATTGCCGACCTCCCCACAAAGAAAAACTTAAAAACTCATCTTATGTGTTGATTTAATTTTGCCCTAACACCGACGTGTGTATAGCACTGTATACTCAGTGCTTTCCGAGTCTCTGTGAAAAACTACACAGGTGTGTAGTGAAAAACTGTGAAAAACTACACAATTAAATCAATTGTTTATTTCTCGACGCAAGAATTTCTCCAACCTATATATATACATGTATATATATATATATATATATATATCGCGGAACCCGCTGCTATATAGGATTCTAGCCGGCCAATCGTCATCGGGCAAGCTCGGTGGTTGAGAGGTTAAGACGTCTGCACTAGTAAGCAGGAGGTCATGGGTTCGAATCCCGCCCGAGTCCCGCCTGTGTAGTTTTTCACAGAGACTCGGAAAGCACTGAGTATACAGTGCTATACACACGTCGGTGTCAGGGCAAAATTAAATCAATTGTTTATTTCCCGACGCAAGAATTTCACCAACCGAAATCATCTTTTATCGCCTATAAGGACTACTAACATTCATTTATGCATTAACCCTCCTATGTACAGTGCAGTTTGCCATAGAATTGTCAGACCTTTCAAAACCTTTCAAGTTTGCTGCACTGAAGGGTTTTGAAAGGTGAGAAAACTGTCTGACAAAAGGGACCTATGAAAGGTTTCGAAAGGTGTAACAACTCTCTGAACAAACTGGTGTTGAAATGTTTCAATACCTTTCAAAGGGTATTGAAAGGTGTGGTTGTTCAGTAGCAACAAATTCTGGAGGGTTTTAAAGGGTTCATAATTATTGATAGCCATTTTGGCCCGTAAGCAGATTTTGAAAGGTTTTGAAAGGTCAAACCATAGGAGGGTTAAAAAAAAAATCTTTTGTTTAGTATTATATTGCATTTGCTATTGTATTGTTATGCTATTGTATGATTTCTTGTTTACTGTAAAGCGCCTTGAGCACTTCTTGGTGGATATGTGCGCATTATAAATCTTCTGTATTATTATTAAATGTTAATTATGAGATTAATACATGGGAGGGTCATTTAAAAACAAGTATTTTGTCCCAATTTTGTTGAGCACAATCCTCAACTATATATTTTTTTATTTTTTATTTTATTTTATTACATTTTACACTGGCAATCAGATTACATCAATTAAATATAAAACCAAACCCTAATAAACTACAAATACACAAAAATTCATTTTAAACAAAGCCAGTGAACGGTAAGATAGAACAGGTGACCAGCACCTCTACAAGGCCATCCTACCACAAGAAACTCACTAAACATTATATACCTCTTTACACCCCCCCACCCCCTCCCCGCCCCGTTACACCACTTACAAAATTATTCATGTACAGGAGATATTCATGTACAGTATACATGTAAACATGTATACATGGAATGTCGTGGCCGAGCGGTCTAGCTTACCGGACTCAAGTTCTGGTGTTAGCAGCAGAATGTGGGTTCGAACCCCGGCTGTGACACTTGTGTCCTTGAGCAAGACACTTAACCATAATTGCTTCTCTCCACCCAGGGGTTAAATGGGTACCTGTGAGGGTAGAGTTGGTTCGATATGCGCTGTAATGGCAGCAATTGAGCTGTATACTCCCCAGGGAGCTGAGATGGTTTCAGGAATGATTTATGAGCCTTATGAGCAGGGGTAATGATATAATGCGCCTTGTGCACCACTTAGTTGGTGGATACGTGCGCTATGTAAGTCCACACATTATTATTATTATTATTATTATTATTATTATTATTATGTAGTTCACCTTTCTGGGTCTTACATGTAATACACATTTCACGGTCGTCATTTAAGCATAACGCATACATGTAACATGTACAGACATTTTTATTTTACAGTGTAAATTGACAGGCAAATAATAGTAATATAAACTAGAGCTCAAGTGTTTGTTGCCAGGACAAACACAGTGTTCGCGAGAACTTCCAGTTTAATGAAATTATCATCGATGATGTCACTATCGTATTTTGCAAATTTGGATCATCTTTTATTATAAAAAATATCAATTTCATATTCAAAAGACCTGCATTAGAATGTGTTGAATTTGAACTTCTTGTTTGAACCGGAAGTAAAAGTCAGATCATGTTGTTTGATAGTCATACATCTGACACAATAAAACTTGCTCATGTTCATGAGAAAATAATGTTAGTATCTACTTTTTGTTTATTCAGGAGATATGTATGGTTTTTCATAATCAATACGTATCGCAGAACCCGCTGCTATATAGGATTCTAGCCGGCCAATCATCATCGGGCAAGCTCGGTGGTTGAGAGGTAAGATGTCTTCACTAGTAAGCAGGAGGTCGTGGGTTCGAATCCCGCCCGAGTCGCCTGTGTAGTTTTTTCACAGACACTCGAAAAACACTGAATGAGTATGCAGTGCTATACACACGTCGGTGTAGGGCAAATTAATTCAATTGTTTTTCATAATATATAATTAGAATTACATATGTGTGGCAGTCGGGGAAAACCCGTCGTAAGTCGCCACGCACATTTTGTAATTATGGACCGATTTACGTAAAAATTGACCATAGTGTCATTTTTGAGATTTTGGTTCCAAATGGAAGTTGTTGTCTTTAAATTTCCTCTTAAAAATTTTTTAAAGGAAAATCAAAGCATAAAATGTATTTTTGGGATGTTTTTGAACCCAATGCATTTAAAAAAAATTAGAAGATTAAAAAAATTCACTCTAAAACAATGCACTTTTTGGCCGACGCTCATGAATTCTCCCCAAGCACGCCCCCCTATGAATAACCCATCAATGGAAAGCTCTACACTAGTCCTGATCCTGTCCTATTAATAGTTCAAGGGATTTACGTTTACTGCATAGCCAACTTTGAAGCCTAATTTCTCCGTTTGTGGGTTTTAGAATAAACCGTCTTTGAAAGGTCATAACTTTAGTTGTGGTTTGAATATTGAACTCATTAAAACTGTTATGAGATCAGTAAAGGGTGTATTACTTGATTAAATGCTCAACAAGAATTGTAAAAATTTGACCATGTGTTGGGTTTTCCTGGACCGCCACACACATAATGTGCAAAGCTGAACATCTTAACCCATATCCGCCTAACCATGTAAACACACAAAAGACTGTATGTACCTAAGCCCCCGCACAGAGACACATTGTTTTTGCACACAATCAGAAAGATTCCTTATTTAGAGAATATTACAATCACTGACACAGACACATTATATACTGATGGAAAGAGGAGAACATGCACTTTATTATGATGTCAGACTTGTCTAATTTCATATAATCATGAAATACAGTCATCGGAAAAACGTAGTAAATTGGAATTGGACAAAAAACACGGTACGGAAAATCACGTAGGTCGGCGTTTGTAACGTTTTACATATCTACGGGTTATCACGTAGATCGGCGGATATGGGTTAACTTCTGGTTCAGTCACGCTACTAAATTTATCACAAAAATAATATACTGGATGTCTTTTACCATTGTACTAAATTTTGTGAAATTCTGTTCGATAATTTCTGAGATGGGAATATGTTGCCCTTTTTAAACTGCAGCTAGGTGGTGCTCTGATCTGTGGTGACGTCATCAAACATATTTTTGAAAACGATAAGATGTCACTATTGTCATTTTATTCTCATTGAGTCATATAGGGGTCATGTCTGTGTACGATCGACATGTCACACATAATTCGAGGTCTATAAGATCATGCAAAGATTGTCAACATATCTGTTGTGGTTAATGAGATGTGACTTTTTGAAATATTAAACCTATTTGATGTATGTAATTTGTCTATAAGCTGCGCCAGACAAATCATTACTACCGTACATGTTATATGGACATTATATCACTTGGGTAAAGTGTGTCGCCTGTAAATTTATATGCGTGTAAATATGCATGGTGGCGCTATTTCTCTTGCAAAAATTATGGGCAGAGTCAAATCTGTAATGCTTAAATGAAATTTTCATGTCATCTGTGCATTAATTATTTCTAAGCATTCATGAGCAGTGGGTACAAAGCTGCTCATAAGCCCTGGGAACTCAGATTTAATCGCCAAAAATAAAACCCCCCCAGTTTTGAAAAATCCTGGGGAGAACCCTGAAGATGTGTAGGTGTATGTACTGAGAACATTGCACAGGATGACATGGTCAATAGAGGGCAGTATTCCAGTCAATAATAACATTTTCTGTTCAGGTCTTTATGATTTTGTCTTGAAAATTTGCAACATTTTTCTCTAAAAAGTGAGTACATGTACCTCCTTACAAGACTAATTTCTCAGGATGTTTTTTGTAAAAGTAACTTACATGTATGTAATATATATGTAATATATAGTATTCTTTTATTTAGAAGGTGTGGGGTATTACCAAAGGTATCAAGAATTTTAACCATTTAAAATTGAAGCTACAGTACATGTACATCGCCAGGCCTGTACATCGCGGCACATTCCCACTATATTATGCGATGTGCTCATGCACAAATTTTTCATCGCAGCGAGAGGGTACTACATCAACATGTAGACCATGTAATGAAGTCAACTGCTGGCTTACCTCTGTGACTTTGAATAACTAAGTTCTGATGATTGGCAGTACATGTATCAAGACCCTTTTAGAAGTACAATGTAATTCTGACTTATCGAACTTAAAAAACATAGTTCCAAAGTTCACAGAGCCTTCAAACTTGACACATACTTAAACCATAACATGTACAGTGTAGTTGTCAATAAATTTATGACATAGTTTTAGGTAAAGTTGTGACGTCATGGTGACGTCATCAGATATCGATATACACTAAAATCCAATTTTAATATTTCAAAACAAATCATATCTCATGAACCACACAAGATATTTTCACAATCTTTGCATCATCTTACAGATCGTGAATTATGTGACATTTCGTACACAGACATGACCCAATCTGACCTCTCCTTCCCGTTGAAACCGGAAGTTTAAGTGAAAAAAACTATTCTGAAGCACTTTTATAGGGTCTACAGCCAACATGATATGGTATTTGGGAGTGCATTCCGCGGCCGAAATTACTTTTGACATGTGACCTTTTCAAAAATGTGACTGATGACGTCATCACCTCTCTACATTTTAATGTAGCTCAATAAGTTATTGATTAAAAAAAGTTGAATCTGATCCTTACATGTCTTAACAATAACTTAAAAGTGAAGAAAGTTCAGCATCAAATTTGACTTTTGTTTTAGTCGTGTCCACTTTGGTGCAGAATTACCCTACAGTATGTTCAATGGTACTGACTCATACATGCAGTTTACCGAGTTTACCATGCTAGCAAGAGATATTAAATGTCCAAGTGTGTAAGCAGATAGAGTGTGAAGGCTATCATAAATCAGACTATTTAGCCAAGTTACATGTACTTCAATGCGCTTCAGGGTTAATCAATTGTATTCAAGTCTGTCAGACTCACAGGTGTCCAATACTATCACTTGGGGATATCGCATTCATAGTCATTCCTTCCTTCAAACTCAAAGCATTAGCAATATTTGAAGAATTTCACACATGCCTTGAATTAATGGCCTTACAAACACTCTCATATCTATAAAATCAATATCTCATTGCTCCCCCCCAATCACTATACATAGACCAGACCTGAGGATTTAGTGAACATTTTGAAGCTTAAAGAGGCACTCTAAGGTCAAATTCAGTTTTGTGATGCACTCATTTTCCAATAGATAGAGTCCTTATTAAAGTGTGAAAAAAATTACAAGTCTCTAACTTCACTTTAAAAGTGGTACAACATATCATTTTATTTGATACCCTTTCAGAGCGATATTTGAAACATGACGTCACTATTTTCTTACAGTAAATGAGTCTGTAACATTCCATACAGGAATTTTTGTTTGTCAAAAAGTCAATTTCAATGCCGATTTGATCAAATATTGTGGAGATTCAGGAATGAACTGCAAATTCACCGTACAAAAATGTAGAGATCCATTTATTTGAAATGTAATGTCACTGTTGTCTTTGGATGTTAACAAATTTCACACAGGAAGGTTATCAAATAAAATTACATTTTACATCACTTTAACGTGAGGTTAGAATGCATTCTCCTGACGACGGACAGAGCATACTGTCCGAAACGTTGAGTCAACCGGTTCCTTCGGAACCACACACATATTCAAAAGAGAGATTTACTCATCACATGATACATGTATATAATTTTGTTGTTGTTGATATGAAACGATGTCCAATTGCAGCCAAAATTGCTAGATCGATTGGATTTCTGTGCTGTGCTTTAAACGACTTTTTCACATAGGGGTATGAAATTTTGTCCTCTCTTAGCCACCATACTTTGTATTTAGTCTCTGCATATAAAATGTATTTTGTATCACATATTTTATTTCCCTGTTGGCAAAAAAAAATATGGCTGGAAAAAAAAATAAATAAATAAAAAATAAAACGCATCCCCGCACCAATTTTGAAGCCGACCCATGACCAGAAACCGGAGACTTTTTTTTTTGGCCTAATACATTAATCTTCATGTTCACACTTATTTGAACATGTAAGTCTGTAGTTATACAATATGAAATATTATGATTTATATGCAGACAGTACACATGTACATGCTAGTAACCTATCAGTGTATATTTGAAGTACAGTACAGTGAACTAATGCAATTGGGGATTCCAATCCTGTCATGTATAAAGTGCATGGTATTATTGATCAGCAGGGACAGTCACTTACCATACTACAGTTAGTGAATACTTGATGTGAGTATGGAGCCATGTATGACGCCTTGTTTCTGTCTGTCTTGTCACTATGTTTAGCCATACCATCTTATATTGGACTCTCAGCATATATTAACAGCTTTACTGCTGTATCAACATCTAGGCAGTCCAAAAGTTACTCACATCATACATACATGCATATTTCTTTCTCCATGATGTGCGTGTTTATCAGAGCACAAACACCCTACATGTATGAACTGCAGAATTAATCATTTTGCACTATGGATACATATCAACATTTCAGCAATAATGCCCATTTCCCTAGAACTAGCCCTATTCAAGGCCCTAACCCCACACTGCAACCTTTGATCATGTAATTATTACAACCTAAAACGTAGTGATTAGCTAAGCTTGCCCAAGCAGACACTTAAAATCCGTTACTCTGGGATATAGCTCACTTCATGCCAAAAGTGTCTGCTTGAGCGAGCTTACCTAATCACACCTGCAAATGTTCATGCGGTAACAACAACAAAAACGTCTGGTTTCCATTCAATGAGCCAGGAATAATCGGTGCTGTGAGTCCGTGTACAGACTATGGCAACAAATAACGATTGAGGGCACTCCTAATTGAGGCACTCCTCAATCGTTTTTGTTTTTTTTGCCCTTTACCCACCCAACTTCGGGAGAAATAAAAACAAAAAAATCCAAGTAATTCAAAAAAAAAATGGCCTTATATACATATAATGTACAATTTAAACATTATCGTCCAATCCGTACATACATGAATAATTACAGATGACAAGCTGAGTCAGTACAGTGCTTGACTCATAATCACATGACCCTTCTTCCAATCACCTTGGAGACAACTACACCTTACATTCCTTTGAGGGCACACATGTAGTTCAACTGAGTACCATTCCTTGTAACTGGGTTAAGTACTGGCAGTTGTTAAACAGAGCTGGCCCCTTGCTAACAGTGACTTCTCTAACCATGGGCCTTGAGCAATCCAAACAGCACTTTATTTGGTTTTTAAATCTAGGTATACATGTCCAATCCATGTACACATTGTACATTATGTAATATTTACATATTAACCCTCCTACTACTACAAGGGTCAAAAATCAGTCAAAATTTTGATTTCTACTTCCCAAGGTATCTAGTGCACTTAAAAGTCAAACACTGTCAAACCTTACGTGTATAGTAAGTACATTTACAGGTCTGAATGAGTTGACCGTTTTTGACTGGTAAAAGCATCGTCTTGTATTGTTCAGGGTGGTCAAAATGACCCCTGTGTGCACATTTGGGTCAACAGTCAAAACAGGCAGTTGACTGGTTTTGACTTCTATAGCAACTTCCCACTAAAGTGCAGCAATAGTAGGAGGGTTAATATTTGAACTCAACTGAAATAAACATAGTTTAAATTTGCATACATGTTAGTACACCTTACCTGAATCCAAAAAGCAAGTAATTGTACATTGTACATCACCCCCATGAAGATACATTGATGAGATCATCCATGGTGGTTAAATGTAGGTCCATGAAAGAAAAGTAAATAACAGAAAAGAAAAACAAGTTAATATATATATCGTGTACACATATGGGAACTAATTTGCACATGAAATAAATATTTAACCATGATTCAGATGATTACTGGCTCCCAATTAACCAACGAATCGTCTTTAAGACAGCACTCAATATGTACAAAACCGTGTCCAACAATTTCCCATCATACATTTCTGATGTTCTCGACCTCAGCAAGCCTAAACGACAAGGTCTCCGCTCTGAATCCAATTTGGTCATCCCTCGCACCACCAGGAGTACAGGGGACCGAGCTTTTTCCGTTGCGGGTCCCCGAATATGGAATTCTCTACCCATCTCAATCCGGAATGCTTCATCTGTCGAACAGTTTAAAGGACTCTAAAAAAAAAAACTATTTGTTTTGACTTCATTTGTTTAGTTTACTGTTGTTTTGTTCACAGTGCTTTGAATCCTTTGGCAAAGGCGCTTTATAAATTCCTGTTATTATTAACTATTATTATTATTATTGTATGGCAACTACTGTACCAAGTAAGGCAGAAATACCAGGTAAGGCAGAAATGAGTTACAGCACAGTAAATGCATTACAATGTACATTACTATACCTCATACATATTCATGATCGAGAGCCGAATTCTCACTGGTCCATTCACCGTCACGTGCCAGATGCTATTTTGACTATTTACCGTTACCCGCGGTATTCACGCTCCGGGTAAATTTGCATGCGCAGTAGTGCGTAGTAGACTGTCGCATCGGGGAACAGTCCCCGGGAAATAGTCCCAACGATCGCCGCGCCGCGGCGCGCGGGGAACAGTCGTACGGGCGTAGTACGCACGCGTGAAC
Source organism: Zoroaster sp. YZ-2022 (assembly GCA_029582265.1). Taxonomy (NCBI): domain Eukaryota; kingdom Metazoa; phylum Echinodermata; class Asteroidea; order Forcipulatida; family Zoroasteridae; genus Zoroaster; species Zoroaster sp. YZ-2022. Next base: position 89,490,483 of record CM055816.1, read on the forward strand.
ATCGCCCTCGCTACATATTTATATACATGAAAAGATGGCGGCACACGTAAATGTAAATTCTCGTTTTCCTGAGCTCAATGATGCCGAACTAGAGAATATTGTGAATATGTATGAGGTATAGTAAAACAAATATAAAATGGTTTATTTCGGGTGGACAGTCGATATTAGCTCCCCGAGGTATTGGAAGTTGAGAAACTAGTTCCCTCGGCTTCGCCTCGGGAACTAGTTTCTCAACTTCCAATACCTCGGGGAGCTAATATCGACTGTCCACCCTCAAACCATGTTATATTTGTATATTGTATCTCAGTACATAAATTTTTCCCTATGCTATCATTGTATATTGTTTGTATTCATGTTTTTTCTTTGTTTCTGCACCTTGAGCGCCCAGCAGGGTGGATATGTGCGCGCTACAAATCTGTTTGTTGTTGTTGTTGTTGTTGTGTCACTGCGTGGCAATTTTAACAATTTGTATAAATTTTATTTGCCTTTGGAAATTGTGATTTTGCAGCAGCAATTTTTAAAACAGTTTTTTCCCAAAACTGGAGATTTTTGGGTGGCGGGTCCGTAATCCAAGTTATTAAAAAAAAGAGGACCAAAATTAGAGATGTAATGAATCCTCAATCTGACACTGACCTACAGTGTACATACATGTGCACTATACTATATATGTACATACATGTACAATAAGTCAATATGTATCATGTATATGAACAGTATATGAATTATTAATTTAAACAAATCATCTCAACTGTCACTGCCCACATCCACCTCAAGTGAAAAGTTAATGCAGTAATCCATAGACCATATTAAAACCCTCCTACAATCAGTGCAATTTTTGAAACAACCCATTCAGGCCACTCCAAGCCATTAGCTGTTGCCAGTGGCCTCATATGGTTACCCTTCTGTGCACTGTCACACCACTGAGATTACAGGGTAAAGTGGTCTCCCATCGATACATTGCAGGCCATACTAATATGTTCAAACATTTACAGTGGCCTTGGGTGGCACACAGTTGATTTTGTAAGATTACTTGGAAAGGACAGCAGGCTTGTACATGTATGTCCTGAAGGTTGCTAACGAACAGAATTTTGTGGATCGGAGTGGCCTCCATGTGTAGGAGGGTTAATACAATACTTGTTTACAATTGTGGATGTCCTTGACAGTAATCTAGAGGGTGATTTCCCTGCAGGCACAATGTGTATGAGTTTACATTCTATAAATGTTACTTATAGGCCAGTTTTTGCATAGTATGGATTATAGACTTTTTTAGCTTGGGCAGTTAAGAAAATAAAAGTTGAAGAAAAAAATTAGGAGGGCACCCTCGCTTGTTGAATTGTTTTATGCAGTCTGTACACATGCAAGCTGGCACCATTGATTCCTGGTTCATTGAGTGGCAACCATTCATCCTGCACTGACAGGGAAACTTTCGCGTAATTAACCAGTTCGCGTCGGGAATAAAAAAGTTTTTCTGGGCCCCTGTGGCGGGTTTCTTTTTCCCACACACATGTTAATGGAAGCTACAGCTCGTGGCCATGTCTTCCGAGCATGTCACCGTACACACGTGGCTCAACCGAGCATGCATCGGAGTTTCCTATGGCGTGTTTAGACGCTCTCTGATCCGTGGTGCAAACAAAAAATTGCGTGTATACACGGCCTCCGACGCGAACTGGTTAAATTCATGTACCTCTGTACACAAAATGTCAATACAGCCACTGCTCTGCTAGTTTGTATTTTTTTTTGGCGTCGAATATTTAATCCAACTTAAAAAAAAGGCCTAATCTCTGCCATCATAAAGTTTCGGTGTAAAAAGAAAAACAAACTTAATTGGTGACATTTCAGCCACCTTTTCCCAGGAAAGAATGGTGTCCCAGGAAAGAAAAGTATTACACTGAAACCTTGGGAATACTTTTACTATTAGTAGCCAGTGGGTGGTTAATACAAGGCATCTGGTCACACATTATCCAGGTTAGAGATTGTGGGTTGATATCAGCAGGAGCTTTCATATCCAATCACATCATATTACAGATGTGCATACTGTACACATGTGTACACATACAGTACTAGATATACATGTATTATAGGATTCCTTAACCAGTTGACATCGGGAATATTTATTTTTTTCCGGTCCTCCGTGCGGGTTTATTTTCAGTGAAAAATCTGAAAATATTTCTAGCCATTAATCTTTTTTTTTTGTCAATGAAGCTAAGTTCGGACACCCAAATAAACACCTTTACTCATTGACATTTTGAGAATTAAATGGCTAGTTTTTTAATTACGGTTGTGTTTGTTCAGCACAATTAGACCGTTGGCAAGCCCCGATGCAACGGCCTATTAGCGACCAGCGCCCGGTCGAAAAGACGGCATATCTGGAGAGAGATCGAATGCCTCGTAAACAATGGATATAAATCCCTCTTTACAAATTCCTGGCTGGTACGTCAAAGGAACAGGTCTTGGATTTAGGGATTAGGCAAAAATCAACGAAAAGAGTGAACTCGTTCAGTATTTGCAGTGCATTTTGTCCGGGGCCACCGAACCGTGACCCCATGGACTCCGAGAAATGATTGCGAGTATACAAGTCAGCCGCCACGACTCCACGCCACGTGTGGCGTGTTGACAAGTCTCCCGGTGACACACACAAAAATCAGAATGCGTGTTTAGACGCTCTCCGATCCACTGTCCAAAGAAAATTGCGTGTATACACGGCCTCCGAAGCGAACTGGTTAAATCTCTCTTACATGTATTGTACCTACACATCATGCATCAAGACATGCTTGTAGTACTGGGAGTTACTGGTTATACTTCGCTAATCGTTTAACCAAATCTTTCATGGTCAGTTAATGGGTTAACAGAAAGGTGGCACCTTATGGCCCAAACAAACTAGATTGTGGCAAATATGGCAATGCAATAAATATTTAAACAAACTAAATTTTCCTTCTTTTTGGCTTGTTTTTCACAAATTCAGCGGGATGATCGTACGTGTGTGGACCATCCCGCCACGGCGGGATAAGTGGGGGTATATCATATTGCCACATCCCCCCGGGATTTACACCTGTGAACAGCAAAATTTCCTCTCACTATCAAAATGCAACTTACACATAAATGAAAGTACATGTAGACAAGTATGTGTGCCAGAATACTGTTGAGCATTTTACCAACACTGGCTTCATATTATTATTATTATTATTATTATTATTATACATTTCTGGTAATGAAACCAAGGATGCCTCAAAAGCACACTTAAGCACTGTACATGTAGCTCGGAAGCCTGAGGAAACCTGTAAACAAGGGCGCTTGCTACATGTACATGAACCAGAAACACCGGGGTAAACCCCTACTCTTCCACGATAAGTGTTCTGGGTTCTTTTACGTGCATTACTTAATCTAGTACACGGGACCTACAATCGTCCCATCCGAATATCAATACTACATAAAAGTCACCCTCACCAAACAACCCTTTCCTGTATACACTGAGTTCTTTAGATGGCACCACTTGGTGCATGAAACTGTGTGATTAGCTCTCATGAAGGTCACATTAAGTGCTTTCCATTAGGGAGCTAACAGGTTTTATTTAAGAAATAATGAAGCCATCATATGGATGTACAGTGCACAATGAAGGACAAGAATATTATTACTGAAAACTGTACACCCTGCCTGGCTCAGAGAAACGTTAAATCCCAACCAAAATAATATTCAATCTACAAACCAGGACAGGAGACTGTATGCTTACTTTTAAGAAAAAGTAGTTATGAGTTGCGTGACATACTTTGTAAACACCCCAGTGACCAAAAGAACATGTTTTATTCAACAGTCAATGACTGAACATCCACACAAGAGGATAATGACCAGAAGCACACCATTGGTCAACATGTCCAATTAAACCATCACTAGCCCTCTAGTGGCGAAGATGCCCACAATAGCCCTCTAGTGGTGAAGATGCACACAATAGCCCTCTCATGGTGAATATGCCCACAATAGCCCTCTAGTGGCGAATATGCCCACAATAGCTCTCTTGTGGCAAATATGCCCACAATAGCCCTCTAGTGGCTAAGATGCACACAATAGCCCTCTAGTGGTGAAGATGCCCACAATAGCCTTCTAGTGGCGAAGATACACACAATAACCCTCTCGTGGTGAAGATGCACACAATAGCCCTCTAGTGGTGAAGATGCACACAATAGCTCTCTAGTGGCAAAGATGCCCACAATAGCCCTCTAGTGGTGAAGATGCCCACAATAGCCCTCTAGTGGTGAAGATGCACACAATAGCCCTCGAGTGGCGAAGATTCCCACAATAGCCCTCTAGTGGTGAAGATGCACACAATAGCCCTCTAGTGGCGAAGATGCTCACAATAGCCCTCTAGTGGTAAAGATTCCCACAATAGCCCTCAAGTGGCGAAGATGCTCACAATAGCCCTCTAGTGGCAAAGATGCCCACAATAGCCCTCTAGTGGCGAAGATTCCCACAATAGCCCTCTAGTGGCGAAGATTCCCACAATAGCCCTCTAGCGGTGAAGATGCACACAATAGCCCTCTAGTGGTGAAGATGCACACAATAGCCCTCTAGTGGTGAAGATGCACACAATAGCCCTCTAGTGGCGAAGATGCACACAATAGCCTAGTAGGGATGTGAGTTTTTGGTTATTTCGAGAACTGGATTCCCGAAATTGGAAATCTGTTGTATAATAAAACACAAATACTCCCGAATGTACAAAATAACCAATACGAACACAAATTTCAAACAAAAGCCAGCAAGTCAGTGAAAGGATGTTGGCAAATGTTACTTCTAAAGCCTTCATCTAAGTTTTCAAACAATCAGAGACCTCCATAATTTTATGCGGCTTAAAATGTTCAGTCGGAATTTTACAAAGTCGTTTACGGGTAACAGGAACCGAAAAATGGAACCGGGCAACGACATTTTAGGCCTTATAGCCTAGACTGGTCCTCTGTCTTTATCCTCTAGAATAAAGACACCTCCTGGCGCACCATTCAAGGAATTTCATTGGATATGTTGTGTTGAAGATCTGATGTCACGCTTGGTCTTCACCACAGGATAATGACCTCGGGCCATGGGCGATAAAGGACCTTCCCTTCAGCTCAGTCTTTTATCACCCATGGACACTACCCCATTGGTCTGATTCCTGTTTTAAAGATCACATGGGCATCTAACTTTTATTCCCTTATTTACATGTGTTTACAAACCAAATCTTGACTTTTGATCAATAATCTAGTCTTCATGGCTGAAAATATAAAGAACATGAACAGTACAATGTACTTCCAAACTGTTGACTTGGTTAATGTGAAAAATTCACAGGTAAAAAGGTTTTTCAGTGTTGATTGTGTAAATCATCATTGAAAAATTTATTATGATACATGTACATGTCATGTATACGTACATGTACGTGTACAGTGTACACGGTGTATGACATAAAACACAATAAAGGGGGTCACTTTCCTAACGTCACGTTAGCAGTTTTTCTAATGGTTGTAATTTTTGTTTTAATATCTGAAACCACCCAAAAAGAATTTCAACATTTGAATAGACATGCATGCTTATCCTAAAGATAATTTGAGTTGATTATTACTATTAATTTTTTAATTACCCTAAAATTTCCATCAACAAATGGACGGAAAAGTGAGGTAACTTTTTCCGTCCAATTTTTATGGAAATTTGAGGGTAAAAATATTAATAAAAAAATAAATAAATAAAATAAATAAACTCAAATTAGTTCTAGTATAAGCCTGCATGTCCATTCACATGATGAAACACTTTTTGGTCGGTTTCAGGTACTTAAAAATAAATAACAACCATTGGAAAAACTGCTAACGTGACGGATGCAAAGTGGCCCCCTTTATTGTGTTTTATGTCATATAAGACTTGTAGCTTTGCACGGTGAGGAGGATAAGTAAGACTAATTGCGGTGACACCATGGGAAATGCTCAATTGAGTAGTAATTAGTTCTGAAAAGAACTGGAGGTTACAACTCGACGTTCCGATCAGTGTGCGCTGATTTCTCCTGAGGACGATCAGAGCACACTGATCGAAACGTCGAGAATTTCACATGGTGTTGACCGCAATTAGTCTTACTTACATGTACCTAACAGGAGCATTTTATAGCCCAATAACATCCAACTAAAGGCTGTGTGTCACTGTGACATGTAACAAGTACATGTACATTTAGATAGAAGCAGTGTGTTTTGAGTTGATTTACACACTGTTGCTGTATGTTGTAATTGTGTCATGTATCTTTTCTTACAAACCAATCATCCCCAATATAACACACTTTTGTTAATTATATAGAATTCAGTGCAGGTTACAGGAATGATTTACCATAAGGGCAGTGACTTGAGACACTACAGTGGTCACACCATGACATCACTCAGCAGGTATGTCATTCAACACCTGTTTGTCACCAGTAGTGGCATACATTTACCACTAAAACGTGATTTATACCTCAATTCACAATGTTTTACTGCCACTTCCTTGACAAAGTTATGCAGGCCCTCAGGTTGTGATTAGGCTCCATGCATTCATAAACACACAATGGATGCTGGCTGTAGTGCATTCATTCATTTTTGAATCACTTAAAAATATAACTTGTCACATCACAAAGAAATGTTTTCAAATTCTTGATGTAAAGTTCAGTGTGGTTGTGTGACACAAGTTGTGTTTTCCCCAAAAAACAACCACCCAGCCCCAAGAAAAAAAAAATCAGCCCACAGAAAAACACAGTTTCCGTTTATTTGTCAGACTAGTAGTAGTAGTACATGCATGGTTTGTTGTACACTGTACATGTGCATGGTTCATTGTACATGTATAATGCTAAATTGGTAATTACATGATTTCAACATGACCAAAATATTATCTGAAAGCTAACTTGTGAAGTTGGTAAAGGTACTTCTGAAAAATCAGAGAAAACACGAAACAAAAATATACACGATTACAAAAAGTTACGAAGGCCAAAAACAAAAAGACTCCGGTTTCTGGTCATAAGTCGGCTTAAAAATTGGTACGGTGATGTTTTTGGGGGGGGTAATTTTTTTTCTATTTTTTTTTGCCAACCAGTGAAATGACATAAAACACAATAAAGGGGGCCACTTTCCTACCGTCACGTTAGCAGTTTTTCTAATGGTTGTAATTTTTTTTTAAATATCTGAAACCACCCAAAAAGAATTTCAACATTTGAATAGACATGCATGCTTATCCTAAAGATAATTTGAGTTGATTATTACTATTATTTTTTTAATTACCCTAAAATTTCCATCAACAAATGGACGGAAAATTGAGGTAACTTTTTCCGTACAATTTTTATGGAAATTTGAGGGTAAAAAAATAAATAAAAAAATAATAAAATAAAATAAATCAACTCAAATTAGTTCTAGTATATAAGCCTGCATGTTCATTCACATGTTGAAACACTTTTTGGTCAGTTTCAGGTACTTAAAAATAAATAACCATTGGAAAAACTGCTAACGTGACGGATGCAAAGTGGCCCCCTTTATTGTGTTTTATGTCATGTACACAGTACTTGAACCAGACCAAATTTTCCATACACAAAGTATGGTGGCTTAGGCCTCACAAATCAGGCAAACATTTATACCCTTGTGAAAAAGCTGTTTAAAACACAGCACGGCAGAATTCCAATCGATCCAGCAATATTGAATGCAATTGAACATTTCATAGTAAAAAAAAGAAAACTACAAATGCTGACACATGGGTCTGAGGCAATACGTGTGCCGACCAGACACCGCAGACCTTTTTTTTTGCCTAACAGCAACGTTTTACTCTAGATGTTTTCTGTAAAAATTGTGAATGCTTTTTCACACTTTTCTCATGACTTAAAGTTTAACTCCACATTGAGTTGAAACGATCACAAGTTTGTTGTTTAACCCTCCTACTGTTTGACCATTTGAAACCATTCAAAATTTCCACTTACCAAAATGCCCATTGGTTTTGTACACACATGGTGATACCATTTGAACAGTGTTGGTAGCAAGCTTTACTACCATTCAAATCCATTCAAATGCATAGAGGGTCCATTGATTCACCACTTAGAAGTATCCAAACAAGGTTTTGTATTAGCTGTACTACCATTTGGAAAGATCCAAACAAGGTTTTGTATTAGCTGACCTACCATTCAAAACCATTCAAATGGTTTTGAATGGTGGATACACTACACCTTGGTGTGTTTCCATAGCCAAAGGTTTCAAATGGTGAATGTACATGTACTACACAGTGGCTTATAAATCATTCAAATGGTTTTTGAATGGTGGATACACTACACCTTGGTGTGTTTCCATAGCCGAATGGTTTCAAATGGTGAATGTACTACACAGTGGCTTATAATTCATTCAAATGGTTTTGAATGGTGGATACACTACACCTTGGTGTGTTCCACAAAATGAATGGTTCAAATGATGAATGTACTACACAGTGGCTTATAAATCATTCAAATGGTTTTGAATGGTGGATACACTACACCTTGGTGTGTTTCACAAAACGAATGGTTTCAAATGGTGAATGTACTACAGTGGCTTATAAATCATTCAAATGGTTTTTGAATGGTGGATACACTACACCTTGGTGTGTTTCCATAGCCGAAGGTTTCAAATGGTGAATGTACTACACAGTGGCTTATAAATCATTCAAATGGTTTTGAATGGTGGATACACTACACCTTGGTGTGTTTCCATAGCCGAAGGTTTCAAATGGTGAATGTACTACACAGTGGCTTATAAATCATTCAAATGGTTTTGAATGGTGGATACACTACACCTTGGTGTGTTTCACAAAACGAATGGTTTCAAATGATGCATCAACTTGTCTGAAAAAGGCACCAAGTACAATGTAATCTTGATTTAAAAACTACAAAAATTACAAAGAAAATAAGCATACCCATAGAAGCAGTTTTGCCAACATACATGTACTGACATGTACATGTATACATGTACATGTATACATGTACTGACATGTACATGTATACATGTACATGTATACACTTGAAAACGATTCATTTCTCTAATTATTTTTGAGAAGCATGGTTTTACAGTACATGAACATTACATTGTATACATCCAGGGCTAAATTTTGATTTTGGTGCTATGACACTGAATTTATGTTGTTTTCCCAAAATAAAAAAACAGTATACTCCATAATGCCAATAAGCATGGATATTTGCTAAAATAATATACATAAAATTGCATTTCACGAGACATTTAAGCTACATACATGTACTCTGAATAAATAAAACTGCATACATGTGTAAGGACACAATACTGACTAACTTTCATGGTGCACAAAATGATCTTGATTTTCTTAAATAATTTGACTATTTTGAATTGTTTTTTATTTTAGATAATATTTGTATATATATGTTTAAGAGACAAATAAAGATAAAATAAAGTGTGAATACGTGGTGTCACTTTTAATTCACGTTTACAAACCGTAGAGCGTTAAATGTGTGCGTAAACGCGCACGTGAACAATATTTACATAATATAAAAAGATGAGACATGATAGGAAGATGAGTAACAGTAGGTAAATAATACATAAAAAAGAGATAAAAAATACTTTTATACTTTTTTCTATCTAATTATTTTAAATAATTAAATTATTTATTTTTTAGTGTAAATGATAAGGGGGAATAGGCAGTTTAAAATAGAAAGAAAGAATAAGAAGAAAATTAAGAATTGGATAGTAATAAGTGAATGAAAGCGAATAGTTTCCAAAATCTCGATGACAAGAAAGAACGCTGTCAAAATAGTACATTGTTTTTATTATAAATAAACATAAGGTTTATTTAGCCCTAAACATATCTCACGATATGCAAGAACGTTAATTCTATCACCGTGGACAAATGGATTAAAACTATTCCAAGAAGTGCGTAGAATGAGAGTAACGACTAATTATAGACTTTGTCAAACTCGGCACGAAAGGAAGAAAATTTATACACAAAAAAATAGAGGGTTGTGGATATGAATATTAGATGCTAGATGTGATGTGTGATTTATTATAAGAAATAGAAATTATTAAATGTTATAAACGAAAATAGTAAGGGTTAAGAGGAGGTGAAAGCCGGCAATAAGAGTTCTTAAACAGCCTTTTTTATTATTTTTTTAAATTTTTATTTTATTTTTTTTTTAAATAGCATGACTCGTCAGGTGCAGTATGCTATAAGGCTATTGGCAGGTTTCGTCTCATGAGACTGCACGACCTGCCTGTTAAGTACTCTTTTTAAGTATTAGTAGGGGAAATGAATAAAATTATATATAAAAGAAAAAACAAACAAATAATAATAAAAAATGGCGTCTAAAAACGGGACATTAATTGAACAAAAGTTCATCAAATCAAACACTTTATGTATCCCTTACTTATTTTCCTCACGATGTGCATATAACTTGAGTAACTTAATGAAGAAATAAACTGGCTCCTAAAAAAAAAGATTTCACGAACCTCAAATATGATCGCTAAATCTGTGTTCACGTTAGTTACACATCGTGTCCGCCATATCATACGATGTTAAAACGGCCAGATTTTTTTTTTATACAAAACTCATCCTTACCAAACTAAGCCATTTTTTATTGGGAATGAGCTACATAATCATGGTGTAAACATCTTTTTTTGCTTTGACTGAAAAGTGGACACCATGTAACTTACGTTAACTTTCACACGTCAATCGAGAAAATACAACAGGGAGGAAAATCTACTTGGCACATTATCTCTCCAATGCTATTTTCAAGTACAAGGGTGTCCATTCTCATGACTCTCAAGTAAATTACAACTTTCCACCAATATTTTTGTTCACCCCCTGTGTCCCATTTTTGTCAGCCAGTATTGTGTCCTTACACATATTCTGAATAACAAGATGTTTGATTCTGCATTAATTACCAAAGATTTGTCAATTAAACAATTTTCCATTGGTGAAATTTGTGTTTTGTGCCTCAATTACATCTAGAGCAAGCTACTACGTACTATGTACATGAACATGTAGTGTGTATTGTGTACGTGTATGTAAGTAACAGTAACACACTATCTGGACATGTATACTTCATGTATGTCACGAGTTTATGTAAATTTAATTACAGACTTGAGGTCTCCTGTATATTAATTTTAATTTATTAAAGTATTCGCTTCTATTGAGATGATATTAATAAAGATTGCATTTGGATGTTAAATGTAGCGTACAAGCCTGTACCCTACATGTGTGTGTAGAGATTGTACCTCTAGGGTCCATGACTCATTTTAGTTATCCTATGATCAAAATGTCTGCATATCCTGACATCCTTATTATATCAACTTCAATTTTAGCACACACTTATAAGGTCTACGTATATTATTTACATGTAAATAATTTAATTTTCACAATGAACCTTGATCACTGTTAACCCTCCTATATACAGTGCAGTTGCCATAGAATTGTCAGACCTTTCAAAACCTTTCAAGTTTGCTGTACTGAAGGGTTTTGAAAGGTGAGAAAACTGTCTGACAAAAGGGACCTATGAAAGGTTTCGAAAGGTGTAACAACTCTCTGAACAAACTGGTGTTGAAATGTTTCAATACCTTTCAAAGGGTATTGAAAGGTGTGGTTGTTCAGTAGCAACAAATTCTGGAGGGTTTTAAAGGGTTCATAATAATTGATAGCCATTTTGGCCCGTAAGCAGATTTTGAAAGGTTTTGAAAGGTCAAACCATAGGAGGGTTAATCTCAACATCATTTGGATATATTCTGACATGTAAACAATACACCACAGACATCGCACACTACAGACCTAAATACGCAACAACAATTGGTAATTCTGATTATCAAATTAAACAAATTATTATCTACATGTAAGTATAATTTGTGCAAAGTACATGTTGATACAAGAATCAATCGTCCTGAGAAATTATTTTGTCTGAAGTGTTTTCATCTTAGAGGAAAAAAAATGAATTGTTCAAATGTTGAAATCACAAAAGGTTGTCGTCGGTGATTGTTTGTAAAGTAGGTAAAACAAACAAAAAGTGTAATCAGTTTGTTATCATCTCCAAAACGTGAGCACATATTGTGATGACATTTTCCCAGGTTAGTTTTTATGGTATATTTCTTGAAAAATAGAGGGTTGGAATGAACATAGGTTACCAAATACCAATGTTGTATCATCCCTTTAAACATCAGATAATGTGTCACCTCCCCTGTAGGGACTGAAAACCCAGTTTTTAGACACTGTCATTATAAATATCTTTCCTCCGGTTACATATATGTACATGTACACTGAAACTGAATAACATCCCCAAGGAATACATGCATATAACATGACATAAAACACAATAAAGGGGGCCACTTTGCATCCGTCACGTTAGCAGTTTTTCCAATGGTTGTTATTTATTTTTAAGTACCTGAAACCGACCAAAAAGTGTTTCAACATGTAAATGGACATGCAGGCTTATACTAGAACTAATTTGAGTTGATTTATTTTATTTTTAAATTTTTTTAGTTATTTTTTTACCCTCAAATTTCCATAAAAATTGGACGGAAAAAGTTACCTCACTTTTCCGTCCATTTGTTGATGGAAATTTTAGGGTAATTAAAAAAATAATAGTAATAATCAACTCAAATTATCTTTAGGATAAACATGCATGTCTATTCAAATGTTGAAATTCTTTTTGGGTGGTTTCAGATATTTAAAAAAAAATTACAACCATTAGGAAAACTGCTAACGTGACGGTAGGAAAGTGGCCCTTTGTTGTGTTTTATAAAGTCATAATATGTGATGATCTGGAACCCTCCATGGTGAAATTTGTAATTTTGTGTTTATACATCAAATTAATCGGGACTGCATGTGCTCTTATGTGAAAGAACTCTACAATAGCGTAACTCAAGTTATAGACATTCTAGAATCATGAATAAAACAGTTTTGAAAAGAGCACATGCAGTGTCCCGATTAATTTGATGTATAAAACACAAAAATTACAAATTTCACCATGTGGAGGGTTTTCCCAGATCACATCACATATATGTACTACATGTATGTACACATGTATGTAACTTGAAAAATCAAAATCTTCCTACTGCCATCTTACTGTATGAATAATTTTTGAACAAAATTATCCACAAATCTTAATTGTAAATGCCCGATTGCATCAATATGACGTAATTTATATTTTCTTGTACCATCTTCCACAAACCTACCCCTTCTCTCCTCGACATGCATGTAGTTCGCTACAATGACAGCCTTATTCTGTGGGAGTATTGTAATGATGTTCACTCAATTTAAATTATCAACATCAATGACATGCTTTGGTTGCTATGTCAACATGGAATTATACGTGATTTACAAAAGAAGTCAGATTTCTATAGCCCATTTCACACGTGTTGATTTCCCTGGGATGTATAAGAGGAATTATAGTCTGCATTTTCAAAGTTGCATTGCTTTACCCCTGGACTTTTCCCAGGAAACAGCCACCCCTGCTGTTGCAATTTGTTGGTGAATAAAGAGTTGTAATTGCTCATACTCGAGTCCATTTTTTTGTATATGATCTGTACTCATACTCATGAAAAGGTAGTCGACTACAGCTATAGAGTTAGAGTTGGAGCACTCGTACACATTGTTCTGTACTTGTACTCATGAAAATGTACTTGACTACATGTCTGCCAAAAATTGAAAATTTGTATACAGGGTTCGACCTTAGCGGTGGTCCACTGGCCAGATGCCAGTTGAAACGGCAGCGGACCAGCTAAAATACCTCGCCAAATGGTCCGGCTGGCCAGTCAAAAAAATCCGCAAGGGTATGGATCACAGAATTCCGACGAAGCCAATTAAAGAATGTGCAATTAAGAAAGAAACCGCACGACTGAGTTAATTTACTTATTGGACTTGCCTCAAAACTGTCTCAGAATGATCAGAGCGTCATGATCATTTTCAGGTGAGGCCTATGTTTACATTTTGTGAGTGACATGATCCAAATCGCGTAACGAATATTTCTATTGGTTGTATGACAAGGTATGTGTTCTCGTTCGACCAATAAGAAAAGTTTTTACGCGCTATAGGCATTGCACACAGCGCATAACGAATATTTCTATTGGTTGTATGATGATGTACTGTTCTCGTTCGACCAATAGAAAAATTTGTTACGCACTATGCATAGGGCATTTCACACACGTGCTAACTGCAGTGAGCTTGTCTGAGTGCCTTCCAATGACTGCATCAAAATAGGACGAGAATGTAATTCCGTGGACGATAAATTCTTTGGTGACAATCAGTGTTTTGCAGGTTTCTGTTTTTGTTTGTTAGAACAGAAGTTTTTTATACCTTAAGTTATTTTACACACGATCTTTGCTTACATGTGCATGTTGTTTTGAAACTGATTGAATGCTGCGTGCATACACCGTATATGACGGACCAGTCAAAAACCTGGCGGACCAGTCACAATTCAAGCCTACTGGTCCTGCTGGTCAGTGAAAAAAAAAAGTTACTTTACCAGTTCGCACCGGGAATAAAAAAGTTTTTCCGAACCCCGTGGCGGGTTTATTTTTACCGCACAAACACGACCAATGGTGTTCACCAGAGCGTGACTGGGGAGACAGCGTCTTCCACCATATGCTTATGGCTCGTTGCCACGTCGACCGGGAATCTATACAAATATTCCCGAGAATCCTGTGGCGTGTTTAGACGCTCTCCGATCCGCTGTCCAAAAAAAAATTGCGTGTATACACGGCCTCCGGTGCGAACTGGTTAATGCAAACCCTGGTATAGTGTCAGGATATACGTGTAGAATGAATTTTCTGTCAAAATTATGGTTTCATGAAATTTGCAATAAAATAAAAAACACCCAATCTGCTCAATTTTGTTCCGAGTTGCAGTTTATCACAAAACTACTTATTTAAACATGTAGGAAATCCAGATGAAAACTTCTTGCAAATAATGGTTAATACTTTTTATTAACCAGTTCGCGTCGGGAATAAAAAAGTTTTTCTGGGTCCCTGTGCGGGTTTCTTTTTCCCACACACACGTTAATGGAAGCTTCCACAGCTCGTGGCCACGTCTTCCGAGCATGTCACCGTTCCCGCGTGGCTCAACCGAGCATGCATACAAATATATATATCGGAGTTTCCTATGGCGTGTTTAGACGCTCTCCGATCCGTGGTGCAAAAAATTTCGTATATACACGGCCTCCGACGCGAACTGGTTGAAACATTCATACTTTGAGTTGCCATGGTAGTAACCAATCATACAAGTATTTTGTTACTTTTGTAGCTCAACATACTGTACATGTACAAGCTTGTGATTCCTTATGTGGCTTCATGTACATTGTCATGCATAGTTATTTTGCTGAAAGAACTTAGTCTTCAATAAACTACATGTTCTGTGTAGTTTTTATCCTTAAATGTTAAAAATAAATGTGGTTTGTACTAGGCCTGTGCTGGGTAACCATTGAGTTCAAATACCTGGTTCCTTTTTACTGGTTTGTGTACCCAAAACCTTTCAGAAACTGAATTCTGACAGTCTTTGATGAATACATATATTTATAAATTTGGGGGATATTTTTTGTGTTATTATTTTTTATGAACGTAATGGTAATAAACAAATGGAAATGAATGCCACTGTCTTGTTCTGCATTACATGTACAATGTACATGTGTACATGTATACTTTATATACAGACATTGCACTCGAGGAATTATCGAGCGTGGCAGCATGCCACGGTGGGAAATCTGTTTCCCCCCATTTGTTTACAGCTAACCAGAAACAGAACAATTATGGTAGCCGGGGTACCTGGTTCTAAGATTACCCGTGGATGCAAAGTACTAGTTTGTACAAGATTAGAAACAGTGATATTTCATAAATACAGTATAAAAACAAAACAAACATTTAAATTAAGTCCCCCAAAAAAGTCTCTGGTTTCTAATCTCCGTGTGCGTCACCTCAGACCAGTGTGTCAGCATTTTGAGTTTTTTTTGTGCTATGAAATGATATACAGTTGCAGCCAAAATTGCTGGATCAATTGGAATTCTGCCATTTTGCATTTTAAACAACTTTTTCACAGACATTGCAGGGATATGAATGTTTACCTGATTTTTTAGGCTTCTCTTAGCCACCATGCTTTGTGTATGGGAAATTTGGTTCTACATGTAATAACCACATAAAAAAAAAGGTAACCCCCCCCCCCAAAAAAAAAGCACATCACGGCACCAATTTTGAAGCCGACCTATGACCAGTAACTGGACACTTTTTTTTTTTGAGGGGGGGTGGCAGTTTAAGTCCAGTAACTTCAGAATATTTTATTTACCAAAGAATAGGCCTGTCAAACGTACATGTAGCCTACATGTACGAGCATGTGATGTACATCTAAAGTCTAAATTAAGTATGGACAATTTTATTTAATATTTTATATCAAAATTCAAAAGCTACATTCTGAATAGTATTAGTACATTCACAGGATGAATGTACATGTACATGTGTACAGGAGTATACTGTGTTTCTGTTGATGCCTTTCCAACATTCGGTTGTAAATGCAACCTGCATACATGTATACATATAAACAATATGTTGCTTACCAATACCATGGAGGAAGGAACACATGTGTTCCTTCCTCCATGCCAATACCATTAATTAAAATGGTTCCTTGTTCTACAATGCTGTGGTTTTGCATTGGTCTTATTCATTTCTGGATTCAATAACACTATGTTGATTACTGTGTATAGGTTTACAGTGTGTGTCACACAGTATTCATTGTGCATGTGCTTCTCAGTCTGACCCGAATGCACAATGTACACCATTTGCTTTGTAATAAACACCTTAAAAAGCTTTGCTCTCTTGGTGTGGGTTTCAGAAATTCAATATGCTAAGTTTCTTCAGGTTAATTTGATTTAAGATAATACCGACTACATATTTCAAGTATGCAAACCACTGTGATATATCACAGTGGTGATATGAATAACCCATAAATTCATTTACCAATAAGCATTGCCATTATAATAAAAAATAAATTGTAAAATAAACATATGGGCTATGTACAAATTGATGTGTTTGTTTACTGTACAATATGTGTATGAATTAAGTCAGTGTTTTTGCAAATGGAACATTAGCAACCTAGTAATCATATCACAACCCTTTTACATAATGATACTGTCAATGTCAAGGCAGGGATCTCTATTCAGGTCAATGAAACCTTATTATCAGTATAATTCACATCTATTTATCTAGAGTATTATCTCCCTGTACGTGTACATGTACATACATGCATCTATAGAGCAAGGCTCTATGATACATGTAACCACAGATTATACTTACTCAGTCATGCTTCTGAAAACAGGAGCACTTGGGGACATTCATTAGACAAGATATGTAAACCTACTGTACAGAAAGTAAATCTTATGGCTGCATCAATCATGAAAAATTCAGTGTACAGCTATAAATGCATCTTTAGGACCTAGTCCCATGAGTATTTAACAAACCATGCATGAGTGGTACAACTAAACTAGAGAACAACTTATGCATCTCATTGTGTCAGCTCATTGTCTACTGACACAATGTGACACAAAGTAGTCAAAAATACCAATCACCAAAAACCAAGCTAATATATTAAAAATGTTCCCAACATCAAAAGTGTTTGTTTTTATATCAAGGTTTTGTTTAACTGATTAAATATTAACTGATTAAAATATTGAATAAATCTGAATTTGACCATCCTACATGTACATGTATACATGTATGTTTTGTGTATAATTAATTATACCCTCTACCAGTGCATTGTTCCTATACAATGGACAATCCATATTGTGGATATTATTTATAAAGGCTGGTATTTTGAGACTACCGTATGGTAGGTGAGACATATTGGGAAATGTGTATTTCAACTGTGGCTGGATTCACTCATAATGGATGAGTTCATAATTAAATTATATGGGTTGTAATAACATGAATTTCTGAACACATTTGTTATATTCGATGAATCAGTGTATTTGTCTAATGCATATTTGTAAATTATATAACATTATTTTTGTTGACATTTTACATGCCTATATGTGTTTATGTAACTTAGCCCTCCTACTTCTGGTACCTTTTTCATACAAGTTGATCCACCATTTGAAACCATTCGCTTTTGTGGTTTTGAATGGTGAAATAACTGTGTACAGTATTGATTCCCCCAAATGGTTTTGAATGGTAGGTCAGCTAATACAAAACCTTGTTTGGATCTTTCCAAATGGTAGTACAGCTAATACAAAACCTTGTTTGGATACTTCTAAGTGGTGAATCAATGGACCCTCTATGCATTTGAATGGATTTGAATGGTAGTAAAGCTTGCTACCAACACTGTTCAAATGGTATCACCATGTGTGTACAAAACCAATGGGCATTTTGGTAAGTGGAAATTTTGAATGGTTTCAAATGGTTAAACAGTAGGAGGGTTAATGGAATGTTTCCATTGTTTCCAATCATTGATTTACACAACGTGTACATAAAATATAAATTTATGTGTCCAATATTTAAAGGGACAATATTGTCACGATCAACAGGGCATGGAATCAGAGTGCTAGTTTTAGATTAACTCAGCGACTGAAAATAATACCCCACCATGCTGCATAAATGAGCCAGTAATTTTCAGTCACTGTGTTAATCTTAAACTAAACTGTAGGTCACCAATTCCATGCCCTGTTGAAAGTCTGCTCTGATCATGGTGATATTGTGCCTTTAACCCTAACCACCCTGAATCCATCAAAATCCATCCCCCTGTATTGGAAGATTTTGGTGGATTCAGGATACCTCCACATTGAGCATGTGGCGGATTTTGATGGATTCAAGATTTCAATAGTTTTTAACTGCTTGGTCATGTTGGTTGATGGATTATACATGTAGTTACATGTACTGTATATGTTAGATTTTGATGGATTCTATGCAGCAACATACTATACAAATTTTCATGTGAGCATGGTATCCTGAATCCGCCAAAATCCACCAAAAATTTAGTGGTGGATTTTGGCGGATTCAGGATATGTCCAATATCTACACTGGCGGATTCTGATGGATTCAGGACACCAGCATTTTGTGTGTGACAAAATTGGTGGATTTTGGTGGATTCAGGATACTTTCTAGTAAAAATACCCAAGGGGTTAGGGTTAAACTATCATTCAATACATTGTGTATGATCTTTATTTTGTAAATCCTCAACTATCTTGTTGAATTGAGGACACATATCTTCATTGAGAGAGTGAACATCCCTAGAGTAATGCAAAGTGTTGTATCTGAATCAATAATGTATACAAGGATGAATCAGATGACGACTTACCTTGTCCATCTACTAATGCAGCAGTAGATATGATACACAACCAAATGAAGACAATCATTATTGTAGCTATGAAGCTTGCATATCCATGTAACTCCAACAATGTCAGATGATCAAACAGGGTCTCTATTCACCCATAAACCTATCAATCAAACACAACATAGATTGCTATCAAATTGAGAATACTGGATACATATAACAAGAATGTACATTATAAATGTACATTCATCATAAATTAATGAACTGAAAAAAAAACAATCAATGGGTGTTTGTCCATGAAGGTTTATTGTATATTTGTAATTGCATTGTAGGTACATGTATCTCGGTACATAATTATTATTTTTTTTCCCCCCTATGCTATCATTGTACATTGTTTGTATTCATGTTTTTTCTTTGTTTCCGCGCCTTGAGCGCCCAGCAGGGTGGATATGTGCGCGCTAAAAATCTTTATTATTATTATTATTACATGTATTATTATTATTATTATTATTGTTTGTGAGAAGACAATACTAGTAGTTCACACACCATGATCACAAAGCAGTTTGTGAAAAATCATCAACTTTATAAATTGAACACTAGGATCTTGATATATTTGTTACAATGTACCCTTGCTTCAGTCAATCATTTTGTGAAAAGACTTCAATGTAGTTGGAAAAATTTCCAGCAAAATTGGCATAAAAAGAATTATATCTTGTAGGTAATTCCATGGTTACTCACGTTACATTTTTGAGGTATTGGGCCCACGGTTAATGCCATTATTTCCTTATATATTTCACTCATAATTTTTTTTCACAGAAGTTCCATTATATCCAGACCATATTCGGCACCAAAAAAAAAAAAAAAAAAATCAGAAATTATTTATGTCTGCTATATACATGTAAGAGAAAAATGCTGGTTACTCACGTTACATTTTTCAAACATGCATAAAATGCCACATTTTCTCTTATATAGCATACATCTGAAATTATTATTTTGTGCTGAGTAAGTTCTGGGTATAATGTAACTACTATTGCCCTTATTATTAAACAATGAAATTGAAAATTTCAATTTCTGAGAAAAGCTCAAAACCCTTGAAGGTGTATCAGTCATCCTGCTCTTATTCCCTGCCTCCTACTAACAACATGTCCACGTTACTTACATATACACATAACAGTAAACAACTGAACATGGATGCAAGGTGGACAATTGATGACTTTGTGGTATTAACATTTCATGTCAAAATGTCATATTATCTATGTATTTACATAACAATCATGTCAACTTCAATTAACTCAGGGATATTGTACATGTTCTAGTCATTTTTGTACATAAATTACTTTCAACACATACTTGCGTCAGCGACTCCAATTATATGTAAAAGCCAGCATGCAATTTTGGCAAAATGTCTACAGATACATGTATCTGTACATACATGTACTTATTAATAATCGGGAGATCTGTACAAACTAATGGATTTGGTACACATGCTCTATTCGCTGGGCTATACTGTGGAGTACTGAATCCAACAAAAGCAGCCGGTGGAGTTTGATGGATTTGGTACACATGGCTACATGCTCTATTCGCTGGGCTATACTGTGGAGTACTGAATCCAACAAAAGCAGCCGGTGGAGTTTGATGGATTTGGTACACATGGCTACATGCTCTATTCGCTGGGCTATACTGTGGAGTACTGAATCCAACAAAAGCAGCCGGTGGGTTTGATGGATTTGGTACACATGGCTAACTGCTCTATTCACTGGGCTATACTGTGGAATACTGAATCCATCAAAATCAAGCAAAACCAGGAGGATTTTGGAGGATTTGGGGTAGTTAGGGTGAACGCAATCATGTGATCATTTTTAAAAACTGAAGTGCAATACATTTAACTCTTTTGTAGCAACCACAATTATCAAATGCATGTAAGTCATGCTCATTCACCTACATATAACCTGTAGCGTACATGTACTCATGTATCCATTCTGTATCTGTGAATACTGCCAAGCAAATGGTGATGTCAAAAAGACATTTCACTTGAATAAAGTACATTATGAAGTGGTATTACTACACCAGGAATGGTACAATATCAAAAGGATAATCATTTATTACCAGGCGTGTACCCGGGTTTGCCAGCGGGTACCCGACCCTTGAGTTCAATACCATTTTATTTTTTAAATTTTTTTTTTACGCAAATCGCCCTACACAAGGCCAATGGCCACTCCAAGGTGGGGGCTACTAAGTCATTGAGTTGTTACAACGACTCCACACTGAAGAAACCAGCCCCTCGCACCGTAACAAGACAAGTTAATAACCAGCCTCTTCACGGTGCGAATAGGACTGGGAGGGGTAACTAGTCCAGAACAAGGCAGTTGTTAAACTGCCTCTGCCCCTATAAGCAATTATGGTTAAGTGTCTTGCTCAAGGACACAAGTGTCACAGCCGGGATTTGAACCCACATTCTGCTGCTAACACCAGAACTTGAGTCCGGTAAGCTAGACCGCTCGGCCACGACACTCCTTTTTACCGGTTTGGGCACCCGAAAAACCACTTTTTAAAATCTGATGTAACATTGTTTATAGTAAGGTTTCAGGTACTTTTGGGGGTATTTTTTGGCGTTATATTTAAATGTTGTGTATGAACTTACATTGTAATGGTAATGAACAAATGGAAATCAATGCTACTGTATTGTGCTGTGTTTCCCCCATTTGTTAACCAGTTCGCACCGGGAATAAAAAAGTTTTTCCGAACCCCGTGGCGGGTTTATTTTTACCGCACAAACACGACCAATGGTGCTCACCAGAGCATGACCGGGGAGACCGCTTATAATAATAATAATAATAATGTGTGGACTTATATAGCGCACGTATCCACCAACTACGTGGTGCTCAAGGCGCATTATATTATTATCCCTGCTCATAAGGCTCATAAGGCTCATAAATCATTCCTGAAACCATCTCAGCTCCCTGGGGAGTATACAGCTCAATTGCTGCCATTTCTAGCGCATATAGAGCAAACCAACTCTGCCTTCACAGGTACCCATTTAACCCCTGGGTGGAGAGAAGCAATTATGATTAAGTGTCTTGCTCAAGGACACAAGTGTCACGGCCGTGATTCGAACCCACATTATGTTGCTAACACCAGAACTTGAATCCGGTAAGCTAGACCGCTCGGCCACGTCAACCGGGAATCTATACAAATATTCCCGAGAATCCTGTGGCGTGTTTAGACGCTCTCCGATCCGCTGTCCAAAAAAAATTGCGTGTATACACGGCCTCCGACGCGTACTGGTTAAAGGGTACCTGGGAATCGGATAGGGCTGTGCCCGGTATCCGGGTATCCGGGTATCCGGGTATCCGGGTATCCGGGTATCCGGGTATCCGGGTATCCGGATACCCGACCGAAACGGTCATTACCCGGTTCCATTTTTCGGTTCCAATTACCCATAAACGACTTTTTAAAATTCGGACTTAACATTTGAGCGGTGCAAACAGAAATCTGTGACTCTTGAACAATGCACTTGTACAGACAATTGTCTTTAAATTCAAGAGATTACGCTCCAATAAAGAAAAGATCGATAGTATGGTATCCTCTGTATTATAAAAGTCAATTTGTTACCATTTACAGTACATATATTTGTACACCACCGGAGGCATGTTTTCAACAAAAATGAAAACGGGTATCCGGGTATCCGAAGTTTCCTGATTTCGGGTATCCGGTTCCAAAAATATCCGAAAATGCACAGCCCTAGAATCGGAACATTACGGCGGCCGAGTACCTGGTTCCAAAATTACCCGTGGATGAACAGCACTATTCACGACTCTAGTGAACAGTCAGACAATACACACTACATGTATACTCAAAACTTGACATCTTCGGATACCCGGGTACCCCTAAACAATTTTGTAAAAACACATTAATTATCCCTCCTATGCCCAGGCTGAAATTTGGCCCAGTAAGCACCGCACCCACAGACAGTCACTTGAGTATTTTTGGTTGCATTGCCAATTGTTCACACATGTGTATAAGAGTGCTGGAGATAGTGGCAAAGTCAAACACACTTGTGTATACATGTCTTACAAGTTATATGCAGAGTCACACAGAGCTGTGTATGTACTGCATAAGTTACAGTCCAGTGGTTTTGGTTTGACCTCCTACCAGAGCCACATGTACTTGCATTTATTTGAGTGCACTGCACAAAGTCAATGGGTTGGGAGTTACATACAAATTTTGAGTGTCTTTGATTGTTAAACCTATAGGAGGGTTTATTAATACACCCGAATGTATAAAATAACCAATATGAACACAAGTTTCTCTTGTTTTATAATAAATGTGGACTTACTGTAATAATTTCCAGCCTTTATAATTATTAAAAACGACTAGTAGTAGCATACGCTTGCCCATTCCCCACTCACATTTTGTAAACAAAAAAACAATCAAAGACTTCCATTTGTGACTTGTGTGGCTTAAATGTTGTCAGAATTTTAATAAGTCTTTTACGGGTAATTGGAACCGAAAAATGGAACCAGGTAATGACAGTTTCGGTCGGGTATCTGGGTACCCGGATACTTTGTTTGTTTATTCTATCTTTATTCTGGATATCTCTTTCAATACAAAGTACTGGTCTCCCAAGAGGTCCAGATTAAAACATTATTGTATTCTACACTACATGTATTCAAAATGTACAAAAGTACAAGATATATTTACAGTATGTGTAGCCTACATAATATACACAGTCATAACATAGTATTAGGTTTAAAAGTGTAAACATAAATGTACATTAGGCCTATATATCAATATACATGAAATCATAATATGTCAGCATTAATGAGTACTGATGGCATTTTTAAAAATATGTGTAGTCATGGTACTAAAGTTGAGCCGAATGTCATTTGACAACTTATTCCAGCGATTTACAGCTCTAAAGTGGAATGACCGTCTACCTGGATTAGTTTTCCATGGTGGAAGAAGTAAACATTTAAATGTTTGACTCCGTGTACCCTTGGAATGGGCAGAATCACTGAATAAGAAATTTGACGATAAATATGAAGGTGCATTGCCTTGTAAACATTTAAATGTTGTGATAAGAAGTTGGTCATTCCATCTTTGTTCTAATTTATTCCAGCTAAGTTTAGTCATTAGATCGTTAACTGAAGTACGACTGTCAGCAGAGAGCAATATTCTGGCAAGCCTATTATGAAGAATTTGAAGAGAATTAGAATATTGAGCATTACAATTAGACCAAACAGAACTACAATAATCAAAAAGAGGCATAACAAGAGCATTGCCAAGCAAATTCAGAGTAGACGAAGGAAGATAATATTGATACTCTGCACAGCCTTAGCCAGAAGGCTTGTTACTGAATGAAACTACAAATGACAACTACATGTACCTACATTAACAACCCTCCTATGCCCAGGCTGAAATTTGGCCCAGTCAGCAAGGCACCCACAGACAGTCACTTGAGTATTTTTGGTTGCATTGCCAATTGGTAGGTCAAACCACAGAGTCACACAGAGCTGTGTATGAGTGCACTGCACAAAGTCAATGGGTTGGGAGTTACATACAAATTTTGAGTGTCTTTGGGTTTGACCTCCTATCACAGCCACATATGTTTGCATGTATTTGAGTGCACTGCACAAAGTCAATGGGTTAAGAGAGACATACAAATTTTGAGTGTCTTTGAGTGTTAAACCTATAGGAGGGTTAATTAACTTAATATGATCATTGATTATACATGTACACTGAATAATATACATTATGTAAGTAGGCCACTCCTGGTAATTGGATTACAATACGGTGACTAACATATCTTGGGGCAATCTTCACATGTTTATTTGTGTTGAAGCTAAATCAAAACTCCAAAAAAAAACTCCCAAGTATGTGTCATAATGTTTGAAACCTATTTCTCCAAAGTAAAGTGACAAGCACTTTTTCTAGTTAATTAAATTAATTTTGCGATATACAATACATTGTACACACACGTGTAAATGTACATTCCAAGATGAATTTACGTTGAATCCCAGCATAAAAATTTTGTTTGTACTTAATCACTGTTAAATCCAGCTTTTTGTGAATTCTCATTTCTAAAAAGGTAATTATCAATGTGAAAATTTGAGACAAAATAACAAAAAACAGTGGTGTTAAATCTTTAACTCTAACGATCCCCATCCAGCCAAACTCCAACACCAGGGATTGTTGGAGTTTGATGGGTTGAGTGCTGTGTACTTTTGATATGGCATGTGTAAAGTGTTGGAATATGGCTGGATGAGTACTGTACATGTATGTGTGCAGTAACAGTGTTGGATTTTGATTGAGTGATGACGGTGGTTCTACTAGCATGCAACATTGTTAGACTTTGAGTGGAGAGTGTGTGTGTATGCAACCTGCTGTAATAAACAACTGATAAAGGCAAATATTGTACTTAGGTATGCTTGGCATTGTGTCTAACATCATACAACTAGAACCTACCATTTATTCCATAGGGTGTTTTAGTTTTTGTATATTTAAGTTTTTTTAGCATGAAAACAATTGTTGGATTATGATGGGTTGAGTAATGTGTGACTCCAGTGTTCAAACTTTACTTTGGGCCATGTGTCCCCACTCAATCAAAATCCAACAGCTAAGGGCCTGTTGGAGTTTGACGGGTTGAGTACTGTTATGGCAAGTGGACTGTTGGAGTTTGATGGGTTGAGTACTGTAAACCAGCAACAGTCAACCATGGTGTTGGGATTTGATAGGTTGAGGAAGGTTTCTAGTAAAAATGCTTAGGGAGTTAGGGTTAAGTTAATTTTGATTGTAAACCATTTATTTAATACATATATGCTTAGGCCCCCCAAAAAAGTCTCCACTCGGAACCACATGTCGGCATTTTTTATTTTATTATTTTTTTTACTATGAAACGATGTCCAATTGCAGCCAAAATTGCTGGATCGATTGAAATTCTGCCGTGCTGTGTTTTAAACAACTTTTTCACATAGGGGTATGAACGTTTGCCCGATTTGTGCTGCCTCTATTAGCCAACGCATCACCACGCCGATTTTGAAGCCAACCTATGACCATGGTTGGGGGGGGGGGGGGGGCGCCTTATGTTGAACAAATACTTTCTGAATTGACCTTATAGTAAGGTGACTTTGCAAACTAGTCATTCATTTTCATTCACCCAATGCTATGAGAAACAAGCTTTGAGATGACAAATTCATTTGTCCGTGACGCTAACAATGTGATAAAGTCTATGAGATTAACATCCTGATTCATTAAGAATATCATGTCTAGATGCAATTAATTCATCTTTGTAATGAACCGCTCAGACACGCATCACCCAACAATCGCATCATTAACAATTAATTAATTGGACAACAGCAATTGTAACAAATTGACTGTGTAAAAATACATTTGAAACATCAGATGGTGTTATGAAATCATTAAAATTTTATCTTGTTATATTCTACATACATGAATACAATTTTTAAACTATGTCTATATACATGTGTACATTTCTAAATAAAAGTTACTTTTTAGGCTACTAATGTAAGGGTTCAAGTTATGTTTTTTTCTGTCATATATACTTTCCGACAAAATAATAAATACCATAAATTCATAAATCAATATTCTATTAATTTAGTTGATTTTTATGAACTTGATACAGACCATTAGTCCAAATGTATTTTGTCGTATTATACAATGTATGTAGAAAATTGTAAATTAATTTCAAGACATTTTATATGAGTTATTACATGTATTTTACTTCACGTTTTGTTCATTGCTATTTTACTTGGAAATTTATTACAAACATTTATAAATATTTGCTTTCCAAAAATTATTTACCAAAGCATAGTTAAACAAATAAATTTATATGATGCAATAAATTGACATTCAAATAATAACTGAAGTATTTTGTTAATACATTTTAACCCTAACCCACTAGGTATTCTGGCTAGGAACCTTCCTTAACCCTAACCCCCTATAGGTATTCTGATTAGGAACCTTCTTTAACCCTAACCCCCTAGGTATTCTGGCTAGGAACCTTCCTTAACCCTAACCCCCTATAGGTATTCTGATTAGGAACCTTCTTTAACCCTAACCCACCAAGGTATTCTGGCTAGGAACCTTCCTGAATCCTCCAAAATCCATCAGTACACGTTTGGATACATGCCCTTATCTTCAAAATGCACCATGCATTTTCATTGATCTTTAATATTCAGCACTTATGGCCTGTACTTCTTGCCAGATAGTAATTTTGCCCATTTGAAGATGTGAAAGTACCAGTTTCCAACAGTGCTGATATTTTACAAAAAAGTGCCCCTTGGAGGATTTTGGAGGATATGGGGTGGTTAGGGTTAATAAACCATTTTGTGAAATATCATATTTGGAATTAATTAATTTGGGAATTTATTATGAAGGTACTTAAGAAAAAGCCGTTACGGTAATAAAATGCATTGCAAATGTCATTAAAAATGCAAGTCCCATTAAAATCAATCATATTTAAGCATGTGTACCAGGTATTTTATGCTGATGTCTAGATATGAAACATTTCATTATTTATTTATAATATGAGCAGAACAAGGTAAGGCATCTCATGTTCATGATTCATTTTAATTCAATCAGATTCAGTTTGCTTGCTGTGTCTCATTAACCAGTTGACGTCGGGAATATTAATTTTTTTCCGGTCCCCCGTGCGGGTTTATTTTCAGTGAAAAATCTGAAAAAATTTCTAGCCATTAATATTTTTTTTGTCAATGAAACTAAGTTCGGACACCGAAATAAACACCTTTACTCATTGACATTTCGAGAATTACGGTTGTGTTTGTTCAGCACAATTAGACCGTTGGCAAGCTCCGATGCAACGGCCTATTAGCGACGAGCGCCCGGTCGAAAAGACGGCATACCCGGAGAGAGATCGAAGGCCTTGTAAACAATGGATATAAATCCGTCTTTACAAATTCTTGGCTGGTACATCAAAGGAACAGGTCTTGGATAAAGGGATTATGCAAAAATCAACAAAAAGAGTGAACTCGTTCAGTGTTTGCAGTGCATTTTGTCCTGGGCCACCGAACCGTGACCCCATGGACTCCGAGAAACGATTGCGTGTATACAAGTCAGCCGCCACGATGGCACGCCACGTGTGGCGTGTTGACAAGTCTCCCGGTAACACACACAAAAATCGGAATGCGTGTTTAGACGCTCTCCGATCCGCTGTACAACAAAAAAATTTGTGTATACACGGCCTCCGAAGCGAACTGGTTATATCACATCCAACGACACATGATACACATAGAATATATTTGATAAATTAACACAGTAAAACCATTGCTAAATATCCAACATGTATGTCACTACATATTTGTCATTATACAATGTATTACAATAAAACACACATGGTGTACTTGACATGCACAGGGCAATACACTAGACTGGGTAGTGTGGGTGATCTGAGGTCATGTATTTAAGTTAACAGTAAATAAAGTATTGTGACCTACTCAAACTCAAGTACAGTAGGTGTTAACAGACAGGAATTGGCTAAAGCACCAAATGATACAGAAAGCTAAAGCAAATGTGTACTAATCAACAAGGAATCTTGTGTTCTTGTGGAAACATGCTTACCTATAAGATGGAATCCATACAACATGTGTAATCCACAGCCTGGTCTGCAGCAATTACATTTGTATTTAATGATCTCAACTACTCTTAGCAATAGACATCTCCTTTGATCATACCACACAGCAAATAAATACACAGGAGTTCCAGTGATGACCAAAATATGTAGTTTTTCAATAAAACATACCAGTAAACAGGTAAATAATTAATGACTACCACCGCCTACACAGTGTAGATAGAGCCTTGTATTCCATTTCTATGTAGCTCCATATACCATTGTACCAGTGCATTCTTTCTCAACCAAGGCTGTAGTTCAATATAGCATTTGATTACAATCAGGACAGTCAAAGCATGGTTATTCCATTAATTCTATAGGGGTGAACTGTACTGACACACTATAGAAGAAGACGATTACTCATACTGTTGGTCATTCATTGTAGCTCATACTGGCTGGACCACCAACACTGTCAATGTTCAATGACCTGATCTAGATTGCACAAGTATCACTTTATAGATTACATTACAGAGAGACTAGAGCTAATTACAAAGAGAATAGATTGATGTGGTTAACAGACTTTTGTATTCTGGTATGAATGAGTTTACAATATTAGAGGTTGGTTCCTTGACACCATACAGTAAGATCATTGAGTCCTTCAACTCCTTGTGAATAGAGGGTTGTTGATGACCAAACCATCAAGAATGCCATAGAAACATGAGGTGCAAGAGATGCTTCAGCATTCTCTACTTGTTAATGGGGGTGGGGGGGGGGGGAGGGCTGGAATATATAAACTACATCACATGTACAGTATGTGTAACTGAAAGACAACAAATAAGTAATTGGATTGTTCAACCTGAAGTTTAGAAAGCTATAACCAAGTCTGAAGTATTTAGTGACGAACTCACAGCAAGAGGTTGCTTATCTTCCCAACAGAAATACTTGAATGATCATGAAAAACTATTAAATAAAATGTACCCTTCAATCTTTACAACTATTTCCAATCTTCACATCAACCACAGAGATAAAAAGAACAATCTGCAATTCACCCCCCCCCCCCCCCCCACTAATTACATTCAAATAAGCCAAGAACATAAGTAACAATAACATGTAAACATATTTAACCCAAATCCATCAAAATCCTCCGAGGGGCACTTTTTGGGGAAAATTCAGCACTCGTACTTTCACTTCTTCAAATGGGGCAAAATTACTACCTGGCAAGAAGTACAGGCCATAAGTGCTGAATATGAAAGATCAACGAAAATGCTTGGTGCATTTTGAAGATAAGGGCATGTTTTCAAAAGCGCACTGATGGATTTTGGAGGATTCAGGAGGGTTCCTTGCCAGAATACCTAGGCGGTTAGGGTTAATGTACATGTATATTTCAAAATATTTGCACTATTTAAATAGAGCATATTGAAAACTCTTGATATATTCAGAGTTTTGAAGCTAGCCAAAGATTTGGGTATGAACTCAGTTTGACAATTCATGTTGGCAGCCACACATTCAGCAATATGTTCAATACTAGTATCAAATCAGATTATAATGAAAAAGCACATGCATTTAGCTTAAATTTGTTTGAAGTTGGAGTCATTTTTGAAGCACGTTTTTGGTATTTATTATTCACATCTGTTTACACTTTGACTAGTTTATTTATTGAATAGTTGAATTTTATTTCTGATTTTGTTTCAAAGCCGTAAATGTTTGTATTTTCTTTTATAATACAAAGCTTTCAAACTTATTTGTCACTTTGTCAGATACTAAAATCTATGGTGATCTATGGTGGATCTATGGTGATATAAAAACCTGATTCGTCACTTCGTGAAATAAAACCACCCCAAATCCTGCAAAATCCTCCAAGGGGTATTTTTTTGGAAAATTCAGCACTGTTGGAAACCGGTACTTTCGCCTCTTCAAATGGGACAAAATTACTACCTGGCAAGAAGTACAGGCCATAAGTGCTGAATATGAAAGATCAAAAAAAATGCATGGTGCATTTTGAAGATAAGGGCATGTTTCCAAAAGTTCACTTTGGAGGATTCAGGAAGGTTCCTAGCCATAATACCTAGGGGGTTAGGGTTCAAATTTTGTGTGCCGCTTCACGCCACAAATTATTGACGTGCACATGATTTAGACTTGTACTATGCATATACAAGGATACATTGTATCAAAAATACACACTGTATGCTACACATGTTAAAAACACACTTTGTGCAAACATACCGGATGATGCGTTCCCAGACACTACAGAATATTCATTGTAAACAGTGAAGGAGAGTGCATGCATGTAGTTTAACATGTTCCATCACTTTCGACTTATTAGTCGACTTATTAGATAGTTATTTGATAGATTATGCTGATTATGTGCTGATCAGTATTACTGACCATGTAAAATAATTTAAAAACCAATAGAGATGAAAATTTACACTTTTAACCCATATCCGCCGATCTACGTGATAACCCATAGATATGTAAAACGCTACAAACGCCGGCCTACGTGATTTTCCGTACCGTGTTTTTGTCCAATTCCAATTTACTACGTTTTTCTGATGACTGTATTTCATGATTATAGATCTATGAAATTAGACAAGTCTGACATCATAATAAAGTGCATGTTCTCCTCTTTCCATCAGTATATAATGTGTCTGTGTCAGTGATTGTAATATTCTCTAAATAAGGAATCTTTCTGATTGTGTGCAAAAACAATGTATCTCTGTGCTGGGGCTTAGGCACATACAGTCTTTTGTGTGTTTACATGGTTAGGCGGATATGGGTTAAGACCCTAAACAGACAATATCTCAGAACGCCAAAATAGCCGTGTCACTTCGTCACCTACATGTATGCAACGAATTAGTTACAAATCGTGTGTTTGAGCTATGGTCCAAATCATGTCAGAATTACATGATAATAAAAGGAGCATAAGGTTGTGCACAAAGAAAAGAGAAAAAAAATAGGTGTTACCCAGATGGATTTCAAAGAAAACAACTTTATAACTTTTAACCAGTTCGCGTCGGGAATAAAACAGTTTTTCTGGGCCCCTGTGCATGTTTCTTTTTCCCACACAAGCACATTAATTATGGAAGCTTCCACAGCGCGTGGCCACGTCTACCGAGCATGTCACTGTACACTCGGCTCGTTGCCACGTCAACCAAGCATGCATACAAATATTCCGGAGTTTCCTATGGCGTGTTTAGACGCTCTCCAATCCGTGGTTCCAAAAAAAATTGCGTGTATACACGGCCTCCGACGCGAACTGGTTAACAGCTTAATAACTTAATAAATAAAGAATTAGCTGTTGCAAACTGCTTTCAGACCAATAGGACTATAGTATAAATTTATGCAAATCTAGCAAGGTTTTTTCTCTGAGCAAAAATGACCCTATATATCAACACATAATTTATTTTATAATTAAAAGTACATAGCAGATAGCGGAATAGGACTCATTCAACCACTTCCTAGCCCAGCTCACAGGCACTACAGAATACAGGATGATATGCTCACAGACACTACAGAATACAGGATATGCTGACAGACACTACAGAATACAGGACGATATGCTCACAGACACTACAGAATACAGGATGATATGCTCACAGACACTACAGAATACAGGACGATATGCTCACAGACACTACAGAATACAGGATGATATGCTGACAGACACTACAGAATACAGGATGATATGCTCACAGACACTACAGAATACAGGATGATATGCTCACAGACACTACAGAATACAGGATGATATGCTCACAGACACTACAGAATACAGGATGATATGCTCACAGGCACTACAAAATACGGGATGATATGCTCACAGACACTACAGAATACAGGATGACACTACAGAATACAGGATGATATGCTCACAGACACTACAGAATACAGGACGATATGCTCACAGACACTACAGAATACAGGACGATATGCTCTACAGAATACAGGACGATATGCTCACAGACACTACAGAATACGGGACGATATGCTCACAGGCACTACAAAATACGGGATGATATGCTCACAGACACTACAGAATACAGGATGACACTACAGAATACATGACGATATGCTCACAGACACTACAGAATACAGGACGATATGCTCTACAGAATACAGGATGATATGCTCACAGACACTACAGAATACAGGACGATATGCTCACAGACACTACAGAATACAGGATGATATGCTCACAGACACTACAGAATACAGGATGATATGCTCACAGACACTACAGAATACATGACGATATGCTCACAGACACTACAGAATACAGGACGATATGCTCACAGACACTACAGAATACATGACGATATGCTCACAGACACTACAGAATACAGGACGATATGCTCACAGACACTACAGAATACAGGACGATATGCTCTACAGAATACAGGATGATATGCTCACAGACACTACAGAATACAGGATGATATGCTCACAGGCACTACAGAATACAGGATGATATGCTCACAGGCACTACAGAATACAGGACGATATGCTCACAGACACTACAGAATACAGGATGATATGCTGACAGGCACTACAGAATACAGGATGATATGCTCACAGGCACTACAGAATATAGGACGATATGCTCACAGACACTACAGAATACAGGACGATATGCTGACAGGCACTACAGAATACAGGACGATATGCTGACAGGCACTACAGAATACAGGACGATATGCTCACAGACACTACAGAATACAGGACGATATGCTCACAGACACTACAGAATACAGGATGATATGCTCACAGACACTACAGAATACAGGACGATATGCTCACAGACACTACAGAATACAGGACGATATGCTGACAGACACTACAGAATACAGGATGATATGCTCACAGACACTACAGAATACAGGACGATATGCTGACAGACACTACAGAATACAGGATGATATGCTCACAGACACTACAGAATACAGGACGATATGCTGACAGACACTACAGAATACAGGACGATATGCTGACAGACACTACAGAATACAGGATGATATGCTCACAGACACTACAGAATACAGGATGATATGCTCACAGACACTACAGAATACAGGATGATATGCTCACAGACACTACAGAATACAGGATGATATGCTCACAGGCACTACAGAATACAGGACGATATACTGACAGGCACTACAGAATACAGGACGATATGCTCACAGACACTACAGAATACAGGACGATATGCTCACAGACACTACAGAATACAGGATGATATGCTCACAGCCACTACAGAATACAGGACGATATGCTCACAGACACTACAGAATACAGGACGATATGCTCACAGACACTACAGAATACAGGACGATATGCTCACAGCCACTACAGAATACAGGATGATATGCTCACAGGCACTACAGAATACAGGACGATATGCTCACAGACACTACAGAATACGGGACGATATGCTGACAGACACTACAGAATACGGGACGATATGCTCACAGGCACTACAGAATACAGGACGATATGCTCACAGGCACTACAGAATACAGGACGATATGCTGACAGGCACTACAGAATACAGGACGATATGCTGACAGGCACTACAGAATACAGGACGATATGCTGACAGGCACTACAGAATACAGGACGATATGCTCACAGGCACTACAGAATACAGGACGATATGCTCACAGGCACTACAGAATACAGGACGATATGCTGACAGGCACTACAGAATACAGGACGATATGCTCACAGGCACTACAGAATACAGGACGATATGCTGACAGGCACTACAGAATACAGGACGATATGCTGACAGGCACTACAGAATACAGGACGATATGCTGACAGACACTACAGAATACAGGACGATATGCTGACAGGCACTACAGAATACAGGATGATATGCTCACAGACACTACAGAATACAGGACGATATGCTCACAGGCACTACAGAATACAGGACGATATGCTGACAGACACTACAGAATACAGGACGATATGCTGACAGGCACTACAGAATACAGGACGATATGCTGACAGACACTACAGAATACAGGACGATATGCTCACAGGCACTACAGAATACAGGACGATATGCTCACAGGCACTACAGAATACAGGACGATATGCTGACAGACACTACAGAATACGGGACGATATGCTCACAGGCACTACAGAATACAGGACGATATGCTCACAGGCACTACAGAATACAGGACGATATGCTGACAGGCACTACAGAATACAGGACGATATGCTGACAGGCACTACAGAATACAGGACGATATGCTGACAGGCACTACAGAATACAGGACGATATGCTCACAGGCACTACAGAATACAGGACGATATGCTCACAGGCACTACAGAATACAGGACGATATGCTGACAGGCACTACAGAATACAGGACGATATGCTCACAGGCACTACAGAATACAGGACGATATGCTGACAGGCACTACAGAATACAGGACGATATGCTGACAGGCACTACAGAATACAGGACGATATGCTGACAGACACTACAGAATACAGGACGATATGCTGACAGGCACTACAGAATACAGGATGATATGCTCACAGACACTACAGAATACAGGACGATATGCTCACAGGCACTACAGAATACAGGACGATATGCTGACAGACACTACAGAATACAGGACGATATGCTGACAGGCACTACAGAATACAGGACGATATGCTGACAGACACTACAGAATACAGGACGATATGCTCACAGGCACTACAGAATACAGGACGATATGCTCACAGGCACTACAGAATACAGGACGATATGCTGACAGACACTACAGAATACAGGATGATATGCTGACAGGCACTACAGAATACAGGATGATATGCTCACAGGCACTACAGAATACAGGACGATATGCTGACAGGCACTACAGAATACAGGATGATATGCTGACAGGCACTACAGAATACAGGATGATATGCTCACAGGCACTACAGAATACAGGATGATATGCTGACAGGCACTACAGAATACAGGATGATATGCTCACAGGCACTACAGAATACAGGACGATATGCTGACAGGCACTACAGAATACAGGATGATATGCTGACAGGCACTACAGAATACAGGATGATATGCTCACAGGCACTATAGAATACAGGATGATATGCTCACAGCCACTACAGAATACAGGATGATATGCTCACAGGCACTACAGAATACAGGATGATATGCTCACAGGCACTACAGAATACAGGACGATATGCTGACAGACACTACAGAATACAGGATGATATGCTGACAGGCACTACAGAATACAGGATGATATGCTCACAGACACTACAGAATACAGGACGATATGCTGACAGACACTACAGAATACAGGATGATATGCTGACAGGCACTACAGAATACAGGACGATATGCTCACAGACACTACAGAATACAGGACGATATGCTGACAGACACTACAGAATACAGGATGATATGCTCACAGGCACTACAGAATACAGGACGATATGCTGACAGGCACTACAGAATACAGGACGATATGCTGACAGGCACTACAGAATACAGGACGATATGCTGACAGGCACTACAGAATACAGGACGATATGCTGACAGGCACTACAGAATACAGGACGATATGCTGACAGGCACTACAGAATACAGGACGATATGCTGACAGGCACTACAGAATACAGGATGATATGCTCACAGGCACTACAGAATACAGGATGATATGCTCACAGACACTACAGAATACAGGACGATATGCTGACAGGCACTACAGAATACAGGACGATATGCTGACAGGCACTACAGAATACAGGACGATATGCTGACAGGCACTACAGAATACAGGACGATATGCTGACAGGCACTACAGAATACAGGACGATATGCTGACAGGCACTACAGAATACAGGACGATATGCTGACAGGCACTACAGAATACAGGACGATATGCTGACAGGCACTACAGAATACAGGACGATATGCTCACAGGCACTACAGAATACAGGACGATATGCTGACAGGCACTACAGAATACAGGACGATATGCTGACAGGCACTACAGAATACAGGACGATATGCTGACAGGCACTACAGAATACAGGACGATATGCTCACAGGCACTACAGAATACAGGACGATATGCTGACAGGCACTACAGAATACAGGACGATATGCTCACAGACACTACAGAATATGGGACGATATGCTCACAGACACTACAGAATACAGGACGATATGCTGACAGGCACTACAGAATACAGGACGATATGCTGACAGGCACTACAGAATACAGGACGATATGCTGACAGGCACTACAGAATACAGGACGATATGCTGACAGGCACTACAGAATACAGGACGATATGCTCACAGGCACTACAGAATATTCTCAGTAAACTGATCTCACTTTTAGAAATAAGCAAATCTCTGACTCTAACTACACTTTACAGAAAAGACATGTTATACAGTCTTGTCTCAATCTTGGACCAATGATGTTTTGAAATTTGCAGGTCTCGAATATCGACACCAGTGAAAAAAATATTCTTTTGCAATTGTTGTGGGCTTATCAATTACAAAGTATTCATTCATAAACCAATATTTGTCATAACTTGGCAGTTCATGTGTGAGCAATCTCTTTTTCGCTTAGCGTATCCATGAAAAGCACAATACAACTCACATACAGGACATGCTGGGTTCAATATGAATTGAGACAAGGTTGGCATAACACTTGACACACACTCCTTTTTTAAATGGATAATTGCCAATTTATAATAATAATAATAATAATAATAATGTGTGGACTTATATAGTGCACGTATCCACCAACTGAGTGGTGCTCAAGGCGCATTATATTATTACCCCTGCTCATAAGGCTCATAAATCATTCCTGAAACCATTTCAGCTCCCTGGGGAGTATACAGCTCAATTGCTGCCATTACAGCGCATATAGGGCTAATCAACCAACTCTGCCCTCACAGGTACCCATTTAACTCCTGGGTGGAGAGAAGCAATTACATGTATAGTTAAGTGTCTTGCTCAAGGACACAAGTGTCACGGCCGGGATTCGAACCCACATTCTGCTGCTAACATAGGATGCTTTTATTTTTTAATTTGGGTATTTATGCTAATGAAAATTTGCATATTCATGAGCATATCAGTGATGTCACTGCGGGATCAAATGCAATGGTTGGTTTCTGCATAAAAGTTGAACAAATAATTGTCTTTTCACAAGTCAATTCTCTTCTAATTTTGTATGTTATCATGTTAACTGAGTGTTTAGTAACCTGTCAATAAACATTTTGTGGTAATGCTTTCTTGGGTAAGGGTTGAGGTTTTCATATTGTGCACTTTTAGTGCCGCTGTGACAGTTATGATCTCATGAAAACAGCGCCCTCATGTGTCAAGGATAATTATGGAAATTTAAAAAATAAATAAATTTTTGCTGTAAAGCAAACATTTATTTTAATTTTGTTTAAACTGTCCATCAGAAGGACGGATATTTGGTAAAATATGTATATACAATCCACATAAAATTGCATTTTTGAAATTATTAATTAGTATAATTAATGTAATCAGTACACAAAGGTTTAAAGTAGTTACAAACAGGTGTAAGGTTAGTTATATAATATGTCAATAACAGTTTGTTTAAATAACATGTAATTTTGATTCATCTTGCTTTATTTTTGTAATTTACACAAAGGTCTCCAGGTCTTGTCTCGGTCTCAGACTGTTGGGTCCCGGTTTTGGTCTTGGACCACCAGGTTCTCGGTCTTCATCTCGGACCACCACGTCTTGGAAATTACGACGACAACATTGACTGTGAGAATACCAATATGAGGATTCTTTTGAATCACCAGTTGCCAATGATATGTTTAGTACATGTAGATCGAATGCTGGCTCCCACTCAACCCAAGGATATGAAAACTAATCCTAATATGTTGTTGGGTTTTTTCGGGTACACCATTTATTAATCCTCCTACTACTACAAGGGTCAAAATCAGTCAAAATTTCTAAGTTCATGCCAGTGTATATCTACAGCACTTACAGGTCAAATGCTGTCAAACCTAATGTGTAGCAAGTACATCAATCAGTCAAAAACAGTCGACTGTTTTTGACTGGTAGTGGTAAAAGCATTATCATGCAATGTTGAAGGTGGTCAAGATGAGTTGACCATTTTTGACTGGTAAAGGCACTTTGGTCAGAATGAGTTGACTGTTTTTAATTGGTACATGTAATGTGGATGGTGGTAAAAATGAGCCAGCGTTTTGGACTGATATAAGCACTATGGTCAAAATAAATTAATTTATCAGTCAAAACAAGTCATTGACTCCTAGCCTAAGTGGCCCTGCATTGATTTATCAGTCAAAAACTGGCAGCCTTCAGCACCCCTATCATTGTTTGTTCAGTCAAAACAAGTCAGTGATCCCCTGAAGCTGATAATGATCTTATCAGTCACCAGCAGTCATAGCACAGTGTGAGGCAGCTACCCAAATGGTCAAAACAAGTCACCAGTGCCCATGTGTGCACAGTTGATTCAACAGTCAAAAACGGTCAATTGACTGATTTTGACCACTATAGCAACTTCCCACTAAAGTGCACCTAGAGTAGGAGGGTTAATCTCTTCTTGGAAGAAGTGATAGCTCTAGCCGTCATCAGAGCCATCACTTCTTCCAAGGAGAGATTAATACATGGTGTACATATACCAGAAAGAACCCAACAGCATCTATCTCTACCATGCAAAGCCTCCAATCCTGCATTAATACTAGTATCTCATGTCTAAATAACAGACTGATCGATCAAGTTAGTTCCAAGTGTGTTTTTATTCCTAACAATGTAGTTAATCCATCCTAGTCAAAGATGACAACCATAAAGGGCACATTTCTCCATTTAGATGGCGCTGTATATTCTGATGTGGCCAATTACACAGATTCTTGCTCTAAACATCCAGTCACATCCATGTTGTCTTACGTAGGATTTATTGTTATGTGCACATGACATGTGCACCAACGCTGGAGGGCTAACACTTACATACTCAAGACAGGACTTCCGTTTGTGATGCTCGACTTCAGCATCTGTGATGCATCTCTTGATCTACATCAAACACAAGTATTCTTGGCCTCATTTCTCTCACAGTTTGAATATTAATGTTGTACTGTGTGTACATGCTGAGTCTTGTGTCAGTGGAGTTTTTACAGAACCTAAATGTGTGACTTTGTCTAATGTGTAGATTTGCACTTAAAAACACAACCAAGTCCCAAAACGATAAATGCCAAACCGCAAATATATAATAAAACAGAACCAAAATAAATTTGAAATACAGTAAATTACAACTTTATTTGTATTTTTATCAAAGCAAAACAATTATATAGTGGTTAATTAAGTAGCAAACTCTTAACCAGTTGACGTCGGGAATATTAATTTTTTTCCGGTCCCCTGTGCGGGTTTATTTTCAGTGAAAAATCTGAAAAAATTTCTAGCCATTAATAATTTTTTTTGTCAATGAAACTAAGTTCGGACAACCAAATAAACACCTTTACTCATTGACATTTCGAGAATTAAATGGCTAGTTTTTTAATTACGGTTGTGTTTGTTCAGCACAATTAGACTGTTGGCAAGCTCCGATGCAACGGCCTATTAGCGACCAGCGCTCGGTCGAAAAGACGCCATACCTGGAGAGAGATCGAATGCCTCGTAAACAATGGATATAAATCCGTCTTTACAAATGCTTGGCTGGTACGTCAAAGGAACAGGTCTTGGATAAAGGGATTAGGCAAAAATCAACAAAAAGATTGAACTCGTTCAGTATTTGCAGTGCATTTTGTCCGGGGCCACCGAACCGTGACCCCATGGACTCCGAGAAACGATTGCGTGTACACACGTCAGCCGCCACGACGGCACGCCACGTGTGGTGTGTTGACAAGTCTCCCGGTGACACACACAAAAATCGGAATGCGTGTTTAGACGCTCTCCGATCCGCTGTACAAAAAAAAATTGCGTGTATACACGGCATCCGAAGCGAACTGGTTATTTAACTCAATGTGGTAATTGTATGATTTCAAAGTAAAATCGGCTATGAGCACAGGACATGCATTGTTAATGCTGGAGGGTAAACTCTTGGGACTTCAATTGTGATGCAACTACACTAGTCTCGTATATCTTTTTTAATTCATATTTTGATGATATTTTGCCATAAAACAATTAACAGAAGTCAGGATCATGTAAGTCAACACTGTCATTTAAATCATAAATGGTTGTGTTCCTTCCATAATATACTGAGCATTAAAAGAAACTTATCCAATATTTGGAAGGACAGTCACTAAAATCCTCCATGGAAAAATGAATATTTGAACACAGGCAAACTACAGTAATCTTATTTATTGACATGTGCATAGTAAAGATTACTGAAGTTTACCCGTGTTAAAATATTGTTCATTTTTCCGTGGAGGATTTT
Organism: Zoroaster sp. YZ-2022; assembly: GCA_029582265.1. Classification (NCBI taxonomy): domain Eukaryota; kingdom Metazoa; phylum Echinodermata; class Asteroidea; order Forcipulatida; family Zoroasteridae; genus Zoroaster; species Zoroaster sp. YZ-2022. The sequence goes on from CM055816.1 coordinate 89,531,731, forward strand.
AATGAGTGTCCTTCCAAAGATTTGATAAGTTTCTTTTGATTCTCAGTATATACATGTACATGTATACATGTAACAAAGATTGATATTGACAATTGGAAGTGTACCTGAGCTTGGTGGTACAGGTTGCAAAATTAAGGGATGCATCCCGGTGCACAGAAGAAATTTAGTAGGGCAAGCTAGTAAATTGACAATGTGTGTCTGTAAATTTGGTTAATTTCCAAAATGAAATTCCACATTTGAATAAATATGAACAATCTTTATAATTAACCCTCCTACATGTACTTTTGGTACCTTTTTCATACAAGTTGATGCACCATTTGAAACCATTCGGCTATGGAAACACACCAAGGTACACCATTCAAAAACCATTTGAATGATAAGCCACTGTGTAGTACATTCACCATTTGAAACCATTCGGCTATGGAAACACACCAAGGTGTAGTGTATCCACCATTCAAAAACCATTTGAATGATAAGCCACTGTGTAGTACATTCACCATTTGAAACCATTCGGCTATGGAAACACACCAAGGTGTAGTGTATCCACCATTCAAAACCATTTGAATGATTTATAAGCCACTGTGTAGTACATTCACCATTTGAAACCATTCGGCTATGGAAACACACCAAGGTGTAGTGTATCCACCATTCAAAACCATTTGAATGATTTATAAGCCACTGTGTAGTACATTCACCATTTGAAACCATTCGGCTATGGAAACACACCAAGGTGTAGTGTATCCACCATTCAAAACCATTTGAATGATTTATAAGCCACTGTGTAGTACATTCACCATTTGAAACCATTCGGCTATGGAAACACACCAAGGTGTAGTGTATCCACCATTCAAAAACCATTTGAATGATAAGCCACTGTGTAGTACATTCACCATTTGAAACCATTCGGCTATGGAAACACACCAAGGTGTAGTGTATCCACCATTCAAAAACCATTTGAATGATAAGCCACTGTGTAGTACATTCACCATTTGAAACCATTCGGCTATGGAAACACACCAAGGTGTAGTGTATCCACCATTCAAAACCATTTGAATGATTTATAAGCCACTGTGTAGTACATTCACCATTTAAAACCATTCGGCTAGATGGAAACACACCAAGGTGTAGTGTATCCACCATTCAAAAACCATTTGAATGGATTTGAATGGTAGTAAAGCTTGCTACAAACAGCTCTCAGGCAGGCAGTTTGTATTTAAAGTAATTTTTTAATGGTATTTTATAACTGAAATTTATTTTAAGTTGCCCTCTAAAAGAAAAATCACTCGAATTTATTTCCAACTTATAATACAATTCCGAGTCAATAAAGAAATTGATGTCAACAGAGACGAGGTTATCGCATGGATGACAACAGACAGTAATTTGCTTAATGACCATGGTACATGTATGGGGCACACTGGAGCCCATGTACATGTACATTAGGTTAGCCTACAGATACCTATAGGTAGGCATGTCACAGGAACCAGTATTAAATAAATCCTGAAATACTACAGTGTACACACACACACACACACAGAAACTAGTACGAGTACAAAAACATGCTCTTTTCAAAATCGTTTTTTAAATACAAAAATATATTTGTTTTCAATTATGATTCCAGATTTGAAGAGAGGAAGACTTCTTCTCAATAAAAACCAAGTTTCCTTACGAAAAAAAACCCCCAGAGAAAGTGCTACTAGTACTGCTTGAAAATGGTTCAATTGTTAACACTTGCTGCGCAGCTCTTTTTGAAATCGTGCGAAAGTGCTCACAGCACCACTGAAGCGAATCGGCTGTTTTGTAAGCTCGGGTGATGACGGATGAATCAAAAGTTGATCCTGGACTCAGGATTTTGCCCATTCATACCAAATACATCCAAACACAGTTCCGACAATTAATAATAATAATAAAGATTTTTAGCGCGCACATGTCCACCCTGCTGGGCGCTCAAGGCGCGGAAACAAAGAAAAACATGAAAATAAACAATATACAATGATAGCATAGGGGAAAAAAATTAAAAATTATGTACCGAGATACATGTACCTACAATGCAATTACAAATATACATCATCTTTGAAGAGTTGTTACATAAGATGAGTTTTAATCATCGACTTAAATCTGGTTATACTATGACAAGATTTGAGTTTAGTTGGAAGATGATTCCAGAGTCTCGGAGCTGCGACAGAAAACGACCTATCACCCCAGTGATTACCGAAACAAGCTATGTTTTTGGTGTATGGATCAGTTGAAATTATGCAATTTTTTGAACTGATCGTGCTACATGAATACTTACACTGTATAAATACCTTTTGTACATTTTCACCAAGTTTAAGATCCATAATTAATCAGTATCACCTTTTGATTGACGCATTTTTGTGGGGCCCCGTTTTGATTTTGCTGGTGCGTGGCTGATATTAAGCCGGAGATTTGACAGCAGAAATGTGGTCTCCCGAAGAAATTGTGACAGATTTTGAAGTTCCAAATAAATTATTATTTACTTAAATTTATTGAATAATAAAGTGAGAAATAACGTGTTTAAATAGGAATATTTTGTGATTTAAGAAACTGTGTCTGGGGTGTAAATTTTACACGGAATAGCAGAAAATGCATCACATGATCCGTAATGCACTCGGTGATTGGAAGGGTCATCCTTCTTGGCCCTTTTGGCTGTTCCGCCTATTGAACTTACACCAACTGTGATGGGCTCGTGAAATAAATCACCAAAGGATAATATTTTATGTAAACTCTTACAGGACAAAACCAAGATGTTCAGTCTTTAAAATTTCAGTGTTGTATTAATATGAATGGATTTTGAGATATATAACAGCAACAGAAACGTCACCCTTAAAAATATTTATTATTTTCATGTTATAATTAATATAATTTGTTTAATGAAGAATATTATGAGTATGGAGTGTAACACGAACACAATGTGGCAAATTTGGTCGACCTGGCAGCCAATCATCCCACAACATTGTATATTTATTATGTTTAATAATATAATTACTTAACAAAATTTAGGGGGTGACGTTTCTTTTGCTGTTATGTATATAAAAATAGACACAAAGTACACAAGAATAAGTTTGGACGTTTTCACTCACGGTGACACGCTTGTACAGTAATGTTCCATTGCATTTTTTCAGGAAGGACCCCGAATATTAATTACTTAAAAAACTTTTGAACCGTTTCATCAATTTGTTTAATTTTTGCCCTTAAATAATAAATATGAGTTTTGTACTAGGCTTGGGCGATGACACGATAATATCGAATATCGCAATATTTTTTTAATTCGATTATGATATCGAGAACTTTTCAAATTATCGAGATATCAGCAAATCGCGATGAAAAAATATATATCGCGAAAAAAATATATATATCGCGATTAAAAAAAAATCCTTGATTGTCAGTTGTGTCAGAAATTCCATGGAAAAACTTAAGAAGTCTTCAGCTTTTGGAAGTGAGAAACAAAATCGAACTACTTCAGACGGATTAAGTGTTGGGGATTGAATGGGGTATTTGATTCAACAATGTGTAGACAATGTTAACGTCTCACTCTCTATCCATGGTGGTCTGTGACTCTGGCTGGCGCACCACGTGCGACAACATTATATCATGCATATTTAAATATATGCAGAATATGGGCGTTACGTTAAAAATCGACAACAAAATAACATTTGCAGTAAGTGCAGGTGACCGGTGCTCTGTGCTAACATTAGTCATGAAATAAATCAAAGCATGGATCGGCAGTGGCTCGATCAAAGTTGGGGGATTGGGACACTATTCTATTATACCATACTGGGACTCTTGTCTAGTGACAAAACACATACACTACTCTTGATAAACCGGGAACCACGTGACGTTTATTTAAAATAGTGTGAGTACAATCCAAATTCGGTCACATTTTCCGAAGTGCAAATGACGTGTCACAATCACATGGTTTTATTATCCACGGTACTATGCGCATGCAGGAATAAACCTAGTCACGTGTTTATACTATATAGTCACGTGAAATGCGAGTCACGTGAACTCGGTCTGATGATTTGATTGGGACGCACGACGCAGTAACCGTCCCACATAATTATTACGCAAACGAATTTGCCAATGGCCATGTTGCACTAGTGAACGGTGCGATTCCACATGTCTCTCCGGTAAGCACTGGCAATTTATTGTGTCGCGTGTTATATGGGTACATTCCTGTTATTATTGGCACTAAAGCACTCATGCGTGAAAAAAATAATCGTGATATTATCGAAAATTGTGATATATGTTTGACGATATATCGTGGATGAAAAATATCGATATTGCCCAAGCCTATTTTGTACAGAAACAAGGAATTTGAATTTTGGGTCTAACATCTCTACTATAGGTGGAGATCCCTGTCAGACAATTGCCAAATCAGGAAAGAATGTCGTATCCGGCCGCCACTTTTTAAGGGCTTTTTTGGAATTTTTTTGCAACCACTAACCAGTTAAAAAATCATTCTATCGATTTTTGGTGGTACAGAAAGAGAAAACTATCTTTAAAATCCACTTTTGTGATGGTTTTCGGACTTGATTTCCCTTCTAAAAAAATCCTCCCAGAAAATAGAAGGATCCTATTATAGTTGCCACTACGCATGTACAATGACTGTGTTGGTCACTAATTGTGGAGTTGACAAGATCAGACTGACATGACTGAGGAAATCATCGTATACCAAAAATGCCTGATTTTTCATGAAATAAATATCCTGGAATAATTTGAAGTATATGTCCATCATATATGTTCTCCACCTTACTAGGTAGGTAAGATTACATTATTGGTTATATTTAATGACAAATAGTGGCGGCCAGATACGATATTCTACCCCCAAATCAAGTCAGCTGCATAATAATATAATGACCTGATCCTCAAGAGTTGTACCCCCCCCCCCCCCACCTAAACCCCAAGTCAATAAACAGACAGTGCAGGGGGAAAGGATGGAATATCGCGGCCAAGCGGTCTAGAAGTAGTACACCGGACTCAAGTTCTGGTAGTGTCAGAATGTGGGTTACAGTGCTTGAATTGCTTATAAAAGGTGTACTTCTGTATAAATAATACTATCTGAACATACATTACCCGCTGAAATGATAACAATAACATGGAGGTACATGTAGGTTAATGGATCAGCTGGGGCCGATTTCACAGAGCTAAGATTGATCTTAACTGTGTATCAATCTTAATTGCTTAGGAAAGTGTGATGTCACAATACAAATCACTATGGTAATACTATACAACTCATCTTAGTTAAGATGAATCTTAGTGCTTTGTGAAATCGAGCCCAGGATGAAGAAAACACAGACACGGTCATGAAAAACGAAAGAATTACAACCTTGCTAAACCTACCAAATCAAATGAAGGACTTCAACATCATCTGCAAGACAATCTAGTAGGGTTTCACTTCAGTACAGTGGAAAGAAACATTTCATGTTGTTACTAGTAATTAAAATGGTGAAAGTTTACGTCTCACATTTCTTGTAACGTTACATGCACTGCAGTCCAACATGAGGGATCCTTGCTCTCTAAATCATTGTTATTATTTGTATTATACACAATTATACACTATCGAGCTACAGCAGCCGATCTGTAGTGCAGTGTCGAAAGAGGGCGCTGTTCAATCGCATCGGCTCAGTATCTCATCGTGAACACAAATAATGTAGGTTGGCATGGCCTTGTCACTTCAGCTATGGCGCGTCATTAAATTTTAAGATTTCAATAATAATAATAATAATAATAATAATAATAATAACAATAATAATAATAATAATAAAGATTTGTAGCGCGCACATATCCACCCTGCTGGGCGCTCAAGGCGCGGAAACAAAGAAAACATGAATACAAACAATATACAATGATAGCATAGGGAAAAAAATTATGTGCCGAGATACATGTACCTACAATGCAATTACAAATATACATCATCTTTGAAGAGTTGTGACATAAGATGAGTTTTAAGCATCGACTTAAATTTAGTTATACTATGACAAAATTTGAGTTTAGTTGGAAGATGATTCCAGAGTCTCGGAGCTGCGACAGAAAACCGGGCGACTTATCACCCCAGTTCCGTTTTGAAGTTGGTTCCTTTAGGAGTGACATGTTGCTGGAGCGCAAATTGCGTGATGGAGTGTAGACTTTAATTAAGCAGTTCAGAAATATAAATTGGAGCAATGTTATTAAAAGATTTGTAAACAATTAGCATAAGTTTAAAAACAATTCTCTGTGAAACAGGAAGCCAGTGCAGTTCTTTCAAGATTGGTGTGATATGGCATGACTTTCTGGACAAAGTCACAACATGAGCTGCTGTGTTTTGTATGTGCTGAAGACGAGATATTTGATTCTGCGGGAGACCGTAGAGGAGAGCATTCCAGTTATCGAGCCGTGATGTGACAAACGCATGTATAATTTGTTCAGCAGCACTTTTATTCAAGTATTTCCTAATTCGGCTAATATTTCTGATATGAAATGATGATATGCGAACAATGTTGGAGATATGTGATTTTAAAGTCATTGTCGAGTCAAATATAACACCCAAATTACGTGCTTGTGATGAGGGGGTTATCTGCGAGTCACCAATTGTAATAAATGGAAGAGAAACTTTACACAACTGCTGACGTGAACCAAATAGAACAAATTCTGTTTTTTCATCGTTCAATTTCAGGAAGTTTTGTCTCATCCAACTTCGAATCTCTTAAATACATTTCTCCAGTGTTGTAATGCAGGAATCGGCAGGTTGTTGAGAAGATTTAAAAGTAATGTAAAGCTGCGTGTCATCAGCGTAGACATGGTAATTTAAATTATACTTCAAAATGATATCATGAACTGGAAAGGTATAAACAGTAAACCACTGTGGGCCGAGCATGGAGCCTTGGGGTACAGAATAGTCAAGAATAACAGGCTCGGAGATAGCGTTACCAATACAAACATGCTGAGGCCTATTTAAAAGGTAGGACTTACACCAATCCAGGGCTGTGTCATGTATTCCAAGATGATATTGAAGGCGGGAGAGAAGGATTTTTTGTGATCGACCGTGCCAAAAGCGGCGCTTAAGTCTAACAAAACTAATGCAGTGATTTTTCAATCATTCATGGCAGATAAAATATCATTGTTGACGCGGAGAAGAGCAGTTTCCGTTCCATGAAATGGTTTATAGGCTGACTGAAATGTGTCCGACAGGTTATTAGCACGAACATGGTCAGAGATCCGTGATGAAACAACTCGCTCGATTGTTTCTCCAAGATACTTTAAATTCGCTACTGGTCGGTAATTTTTGAAAACTTCCTTGTCCAAATTGGGTTTCTTCAGGTGTGGTTTAACATGAGCAACCTTCTGGATATCACTAAAAACCAGAAGAAAGAGATCTGTTTACAATAATTGTGATAAGTACTTAGCAAACACATCAATATTTTGTTTTATTAGCGAAGTTGGCACTCGATCAAGTTCACATGATTTTGATGGCGATTTCATGATGTGTTTCTTGATCTCCGTAGCACTAGTAGGCTCAAACATGGACAGTCTACATTGTGGATCCTTGCGTGACGGTGTTTGTGATAGAATGGCAGGTACTGGGGGAAAAGAACGACAGATATTCTCAATTTTTGTGACAACAAAGTTTGAAAATGCATTTGCGAGGTCCTGATCGGAGTGTGTAGATGGAAGTACTGGAGTTTTGGGTTTATGAAGCAGCTTTTCAACAATGTTAAACGATTCCACAATGCACAAATAAAACGCGTGCCTTATCAGTTGTCATGTCCCAATCCTCCCATCCAACTCGCTGGCTCATATTTGTTGGCGTTATTTTGTTGCCAAAGGTGGGACCACGGGTCATCTGAACAATTCTGGGAAAATTTTGCAGCAGTGGTTAAGACCAAAAAAGCTCTCCGGTTTCTAGTGGTCATAGGTCGGCTTCAAAATCGGTGCGGTGACGCACTTTTTTTTTGAAATTTTGATTTTTTTAAATTATTTTAATTTTGTTTTGCCAACATGTGAAATATCTTATACATGACAACCAGACCAAATTTCCCACACACAAAGTATGGTGGCTGAGAGCGACCTCACATATCGGGCAAACGTTCATACCCCTATGTGAAAAAGTCGTTTTAATCGCAATCGATCCAGCAATTTTGGCTGCAATTGAACATCGTTTCATATAGTACCAGCAACAAAAAAGAAAATTAAAAATGCCGACGTGCGGGTCTGAAGCGACGCGCGCGGAAATCAGAAACCGGGGGACTTCTTTGGCCTAAAGCCCCAAACGTTTTTCCCAACGTAAGGATGATTTATTTTATATTTTATACAGATGAATCCAAAATGTGTCGGGTCCTCTTTAAAATAAAAAGGGAGGGTAAACAAAACCCTCTCCCAGAATGTATCCTTGTATAGCCTTCTATTATTATTGAGTTTTTCCGGGTACACCATGTAATAATCTCTTCTTGGAAGAAGTGATGGCTCTGAGAAGAGCTGGTTGGTTTGGTCTCAACGTTTCGACTAATCTACTCTAGCCGTCATCAGGAGACTGGAGAAAGCGCAGGAGCTTTTATCTTGTGTTAAAGAATCTTGCTGTAGGCGGGAGCTACAGTGATTGGTGCTTAGTGAAGTGTGTCGGCTTTCTGTGGGTAGCCTGTTCAATGGATGGATGGTTGGCTCTGTTGACCAGATGCTGCTGATGTTAAAACCTATGTCTTGAGTTGCGCTTATTGATTTCTATGGCATAGCTTCCCTGATGCGCGGCGGCGGCACTAATTCTTAACTGGAGCGATGAGTGTGGGGTTGTCCCATTGGATGATGTGGTTCTCGTTGTATGCGTGTTTGATGATGGCTGACTTGTCTATTTCCCATCTTCTCCCCATGGGCTTTGTGTTCCTTGAGTCTTGTTGGAAGGTCTCTGCCAGCCTCTCCGATGTATACTTTACCACATTCACAGGGAATGCGGTAAACACCGGGTCGACTGGCAGGGTCTTGTCTGTCTTTGTGTGTGAAGCTTGGATTGAAGTTTTCTGGAGGTGTGGTACACTTTGATGTCTGCTTGTCGTACAATTCTTTGGATCAATCTTGTGTGATGTCTGGCCAATGTATGGGAGGACGGCAATAGCGTTGTTTGCTGTGTCTTGTGTCAAGGAATTAATATCTTCTTATGGATTATTTCAACACATCACTGAACCTACTCACAAGCACGGACACTGTTTGGATCGTCTCATCATTCGCGAGAATACGTCTTTACTCTCAAATATTTGTATATTACCTGGACTATCAGATCACAATGCTATAATGTGTAATTTGAATCTGAAGAAGCCTCCTCTTCCCACTGTTATCAAAAAGTCACGCAATTTGAAAGCAATTGATATTGTAATGTTTGTCTTAACCTATTCCTTAAGTGCACGGGTAGCGTGATAGGCTTCTAAGCAATAGGTTCCTGCGGTGGTGGATCGCAGCTTCCAAGTCAATGAATGCAGCTCTGAGTTGTTCACAGTGAGGATCGCATGCAGATCTTATACCAATAACAGATCCTATACCAATAACAGTGAGGATCGCGTGAGGATCGCGTGAGGATCGCGTGAGGATAGCGTGAGGATCGCGTGAGGATCCCATACAGATAACAGTGAGGATCCCACGCAGATCACAGTGAGGATCGCATGAGGATCGCGTGAGGATCCCATACAGATAACAGTGATGATCCCATGCAGATCACAGTGAGGATCGCATGAGGATCGCGTGAGGATCCCATACAGATAACAGTGAGGATCCCATGCAGATCACAGTGAGGATCGCATGCAGATCTTACACAGTGAGGATCCTATACCAATAACAGTGAGGATCGCGTGAGGATCCCATGCAGATAACAGTGAGGATCCCATGCAGATCACAGTGAGGATCGCATGAGGATCGCGTGAGGATCCCATACAGATAACAGTGAGGATCCCATGCAGATCACAGTGAGGATCGCATGCAGATCTTAGACAGTGAGGATCCTATACCAATAACAGTGAGGATCGCGTGAGGATCGCGTGAGGATCGCGTGAGGATCCCATACAGATAACAGTGAGGATCCCAGTTACACTAATACTAAAGTAAATGGACACCAGAAACGGTTTTCTATGGTGATTACATAACAGCAAGAACAACACACTTTATTCAGAATAACTTCTCCTTATATAGGATCTCAACCCCTATACAACGCATGTAAAATCAAGTCATGTACAAAACATATGACCTATACATTAGTACAGTAAGTAACTGACCAATCAATGTTGTGAGTGACCCCTAATGCAAAATGTAAACATAGGTGACTAGAGCGGAATGTTCCATTGTGCAAAAGGTGATAAATATTGCAGGGTGAACTCTAATAGAGAAAAATCATGGGTCATTACAATATCAACAATTTTTCTGATGATGTCAAATCTGCTCTGTCAGCCGCTAATCTTGAAGACCATGATTTGGATAGCTGTGTTGAAATTTATGAATCATCTGTACGTAAAATTTTGGATAAACATGCACCTGTAAAATCTAAAACCATCAAATTAAGATCATCAAGTCCCTGGTTTACGAATGAAATTCGTCGCCAGCTTGAAAGGAGATGGATGCGATCGAAGCTTGAAATTGATAGACAAGAGTACTGTAAACAACGTGGAATTGTAAATAAATTGATTCATCAAGCTAAGACTGACCACTATTCTGCACAAGTTGACGACTGTTCAGGTGATCAGAAAAAACTCTTCAAAATTGTAAATAACTTATTGCATAAAATCAAAGGAACCAACGCTCCCCACCAGTGACTCTGACAAAAATCTTGCGGATAAATTTGCCAATTTCTTTGTTGAGAAAATTGACAATATTCACAAATCTTTCACCACCAATTCTGGTGATTCTTCAACAAATTATGAAGTCACCATCCAAATCATGCGAACTTGATCCTGTAGAAAACTTTACACTAACTCAGCAGTGGATGTATTGCAATACACCCACTAATTTAACGGTGTCTAGAATGACTTAAAAATAATACAGGGTGCCCATGATGTTTTTATGTTTGTTTCACTATTTACAAGTATATTTGAGCCCTAATATTTTTTAACTCTCCGACGACTTTATCTAAATGTGGCACCCCTCCTCTTTCAGTGGCACTTAATTTACCTACTGTAAAAAACAGTAGGGCTTACGCGCCGCAGGTTGTAATTATATTAAAAATTGTTTTCTGCATTCCCCATTGACATCAATAACATCCACACAACTAGATACATAACAGCTGTTCTACAACCAACCAGTGGCCCATCAATCATCAACAGTGTGTGTGTCTGCCAACTGGTCTGTGTATTTCAATAGACCCCATACGCTAAGAATATGTACATAGCAAAACACACACAGACCCTATGCAAACAGATCATTATGCGAGATTTCACATGTAACCCGATACACCTTCAACTCCAGCATGCTCCTACATGTAGAGTGGGTCAAAGGTGACAAAGTCAAGTAGTGTCTGGTTTTTTGGTCGAGTATTAAAGGGGCAGTGCAAAAAAAACCACTTTTCGAGAACTGGAGTACATCCACTCCCTCCTAGGAGGGTTAAAACAATGTATTGATGCTTTTGTACCGTATATAACCTTGATTGTAAATAAGTCTCTGCTTCATGGAATGTTTCCTGACAGCTTAAAAATTGCACATGTTTGTCCACTTCTCAAAAAAGTTGGTCTCAACAAGAACATTTTGAAAAATTATAGACCTGTAATCAAACTTGAAGTTCCTGGGAAAGACTATAGAACGAGCTGTATCTTGCATGTAAATAATTTATACGATCCTTTCCAATCAACAATCACACAATGAGTTTTCTCAGGTATTGATTTTTGACGCCGCATTTTGGTGTGAGACCGAGACCAGACCACATGGAGTCCCGGGGGAGACTGAACAAAAATAATAGTCTCCAGATCGATCATGAGACACTGTCCGCTACATAAAGAAATATTGTGCGCATGTTTTTTGTACTTAGCATTTTTAATATAGGCTTTCCCGGCCAATTTCGGAAAAGATCATTCAATTTGATACCCAGCTCATTCAATTTCGTTTGAAAATAAATGCTCAGCTACATCAGCATTCAACAGTTAAAAAGAGTCATTCAATTTCAACACCTGAGCATTCACTCGACAAATAAGATCATTCAATTTCAACACTTGAGCATTCACTCGACAAATAAGATCATTCAATTTCAAATGGTCGCTAAGTTCATTCAATTTCGTCAAAGCCAGCAGCAACAGGCTGGTGCGCTTCGATGACTCTGAATTTGATTGCACCTATTGCGAAAATGTGGTAGATATTCAACATAAGAATGGTGATCTTGTAGTTTTGAATGCCTATAAACGAAATAGAATGAAAAGAAAGAAATCATGTGTGCACGAAAACGAAATTGAATGCAATAATATCGAAAGAGAAAACCTAGTTGGATTGAATTGTCAAAATCGCGTGAATTTGAAAGCGTGTTGATGAAATTGAATGATTTTTTGTTGAAATTGGCCGGGAAAACCTATATTATTTTTGTTTTAATGTCATTAATTTTCTTATTTCTTCTTTTTGTTATAAGGTAGGTGATATGGTGAAATCCCTCAATAAAACAAATCTGACAAGGGATTTAGTCAAGACCAGAGCACAGGGAACAAACCAAAGTGGTGAAGAGGATGAGTTTTCAGAGAGAGTTTAAAGAACTGACTTTAATTAACACATTCCTTATATTATTTGGTGAAATATCTCAATTTGAACATTTGTTTACCTTTCTTCATGAAACAAATCAATGTATTGGAGAAAAGTGTAACATAAAACTTCTTTGATTGTGAAGATTGTGCCATAAAAAAATAATTATTGTCATCTGGATCAATACATTCCACGTTGGAGTAAATATCACAAATTTTCTTGTAATAAAAATATATGTACAATGAAATAAGCTGAAACTGTCACAGATTGGAAATAAAATTTGCTGCCAGAAACAGTTCTTGACATTGGTCCATTGTTTTATTCACATCTTAAAAGCTTGCTCCTGTAACAATTATTGATTTGTAAGGTACAAAGTACAACATTTGAATAATGCTCACTAAGTTTAATTCATTTAACATAACCACTCCATATAAAAACAAAATAAAACTGGCAAAAGATCATTGTGATTTTTGTGTTCGGTAAATTCTTAAATGCTACCTAACATATGCACATAGCACTTAGTAGCACTTACCATTATTGCCTTGCTTAGTATACAATGAAGATATCAATTCAAACAAATGTTTTTTATGTTGTAATGGCAGAATCAATGTCTGCGATTTTTGCTAATATACTGAACAGCAAAAGAAACGTCGTGATTTTAAATCGTTGACATAACTCAACCACAAGAGTTTTACATGTATCGTTTTCGGGAAATATGCAGTCTAACATCATTCTGAATCATGACTGTGCCTGAAAATCCTATAGGCGGATGGAATGCGACTTGAATGGTTTTCAGAAGTGTACGTTACAAAATATACCTGTTGATATCTTGTATTCATAAGACGTTTCTTTTGCTGTTCATTATAGAATGAATTGATTTTTACAAATATTCTATTGATCAATAATGACCTAAGTTCAGTGTTAAACACTGAACTTATAGGCCTATTAATGTTTCGTTTGTTTGTTTTTAAATAAATGAGTATAGTAGAAAAGAAGCAAATTATGTAAAAAATTGGTAATTGGTAAAACATTTAAAAAAGAATTGAGCACAGCTTAAAAACAAATGAATTCATAATGCATTTGTCAAATAATGGCATTAAGAATGGCAAGTAACCTATTCTTGATTCATAGATGTTACTCTTAATTTTCTTGTATCCTTAGTGCCATGGCTCGTATGAGCTGCCTGTTGAGGGTGCCCGACAACTAATTCTCATAGCTAGCTCATACCGGCGCAAAGGATACAGGGAAAACTATCGTCTATGAATCTAGACTACAATTTACAAGTATAAGTACAAATCACCCACCTTCAATTATAGAAAAAACAACAACAATGTATTGATCGATGTAGACAACAAATGTTATAACAAAAAATAGAAAGCATCTCGGTATTATTATAAGATTACATCAGTCAACATTATTAAAATCACAATTCCTAACTATGCAGCTCCATCAAAGTTCTATTTTGGTGCATTTTGGAGTTAAAGGGATTGTACACTATTGGTCAAATATCTGTAAATGCATCCATATTGTCATTCTTTAAACTTTTTCCTACAAATGACAGCATATCAGATGAAACTACTTCTCGCGATGTTTGGTACCATCACCAAATTTACATCATGTAAGTTTGTAGATTATAATTCAGTAATTTTATAATTAGTTAATTACCAAATGTGACCCGCTCTGGCAAAACCCAAAACTTCTCGGCATTTACCATAATGCGTAACAGCCATGAAAAGGTCAAAAACTGACCCCAGCGACCAGTTTGAGGGACCAGTGTTCATGTCACACCATATAGAGCATTTTCTCTAGATTTTGATGGAAAAAGAAAAATCCTGAAACGTTGTTGGGAACATTGTTAATTTTCATGATACATTTGGGAGGTCACTTTTGAAAATTGCGTCCAAGTTTAGGGTTTTGCCAGAGCCAGTCACAAATGTGTACACTCCCTTTAATCCTTCTATAGGTTTAACAATCAAAGACACTCAAAATTTGTATGTCACTCCCAACCCATTGACTTTGTGCAGTGCACTCAAATAAATGCAAGGACATGTGGCTATGGTAGGAGGTCAAACCAAAACCACTCGACTGTAACTTATGCAGTACATACACAGCTCTGTGTGACTCTGCATATAACTTGTAAGACATACACACGTGTGTTTGACTTTGCCACTATCTCCAGCACTCTTATACACATGTGTGAACAATTGGCAATGCAACCAACAATACTCAAGTGACTGTCCATGTCTGTGGGTGGGGTGCTTACTGGGCCAAATTTCAGCCTGGGCATAGGAGAGTTAAGGAATGTATGAATAATGGTAAACTTAACTCAACATTCAGCAAGTAATACGTCAAGGAATTACTGTAATTTCATATTGAATGTGTAAGCCAATACAAACATAGGTGTTGAAATGAGTATATTAAAAAAACAGAAATTTTAAAAGATACAAAATGTATCATTTATATTATATTATATTATTTGCATGAACTTCAGATTGTTAATTTATAAATGCTATTTATAATGAGTAACATATCACGTTATATTTGCTTGAATCCTTGATTCTGATTAGTCAACAGCAGTACAACTACTATTATCCATATCACACTTCACGTATTGCATTTGCTGTTTGAAAATTGCAGCTCTGTTTTCTTTATGCGTCTTGCGTATCTCGAGCGGTTTCAAATCAAATACATAAATGATAATTTAATGTCTCCTGTTTTTTTCCCAAACACTTTCATAATTTAATCTTTTTGAACAAAGTCGCTTAATTTGTAAATTTCTTGACAATAATTTTCTTTATGGAATGTCTTGAATTGTTTTGCTTAGTTTACGATGATCTGAACTGCGTCGCAACCTCGTGCCATATGAGCCACAGAAGCACTATATGTTTCTGTGTTTCACTCACGCTTGCGAGATAACTTATGTGTTTACTCAGTTACTGAGAGGACACAGGAATCATTCACATAAGACTGAACAAAGAACATGGCTACATGGTGTCACTGCAAACAATCTTTACTTACATGGCAATCAATGTAAATAATAAACAGTAAAGCTAACTATCTATATCTACTAGTACATTTAACTAAAAAAAAAAGAGCTCATTGACTGATGTGCGAACTTCTATACTGTTTTTAAAACATTCTTATGAGGTCGCGGGTTCGAGTCTGGCATCAGCCAATTTTTCTTTGCTCGCTTTCCGTTTATATAATATTTCAGGTCAGTTTCTTCCTATATATACTTATTCTGTGTACAGCCATGTACTAAAAGGCTTGTGTCCCGTTGTGTGATCCCCGCTACTGCCGTTACCCGGGTTGTTTGCATCTGACTGGGGCTTGATCCCTGGCTACTCGGCAGATATGGTTTGGTCTCTGACCTGGCCCCATAGAGCAATAGATAATTGGCATAAGTGGACCGCCCACCAACATAGAGGCTGGTTAGCTTAGTTGGTAGAGCGCTCGTATGGTATTCTAGAGGTCGTGGGTTCGAGTGCGGCATCAGCCAATTTTTCTTTGCTCGCTACCCGTTTATATATATATATATGTACTATTATATACACCAATCAAGCTTTATAAAAGATATATAAAAAAAATATGTACCATTTAATGTGATAAATTTCAAACCAAACAGTTTTTCCCAGTTGATGAGTCTTACCACTGCCACAGGTTGCATTAAATCAAATGTACAGCATTGGTAATACTGGCCATCCTGCTTCTGTGAGTATGCTTACTCTCTTTGTGCCGTTAACAAGACTTTTATTATTCATTCTAACTTGCAATTTTGGAAAGTGTACTCTTTTCTACATGTTAACAAATTTGTTTGGAAGAACGTTTGGAAGAACGTTTCATGGGCGGATCCAGAACATTTTTTTTGGGGGGGGGGGGCTGAGAATCAAAAACAATTATTTTTCAGTACTACAAAAATTACAATGAAATAATCAAAGGGAGAGAAAAACAAAGCACAGTGAGGGAATGGGAGTGCGTTCTCCTCTCCCCTCCCTCTCTCTCTTTATCTCTCCTTTGATTTTTTTTTATTTTTTAAATTAATTTAAAAAAAAAACGATTTTCGGGGGGGGGCTACAGCCCCCTTAGCCCCCACCCTGGATCCGCCAATGCGTCTGGAAGAACTTTGGTCAAGGTTGTATCAGCAATCAAAAATATCAAACAGAAATAACACGGAATTTGATTTCAGTACAAAACTTTACTTTTTTCTTTTTCCACAGACATTTTCCTTTTCTTTTACATTTGTCTTTTTTCTGTTCTTTTGTTATTTTTCTCTCTGTCTGACTCTTTCATTTTCACTCATAGACTCCTGCTCTTCCTGTACCTTCATCGATTCTGTTCACATTTAATCCCTCATTTGTCTGGTCCCAGACCCAGTACATGACTCTGCTTTCTGTACCTTCTTCTTTTGTGTTTCTTTCACACCTGACTAACTTCTTCTCACTCTTGTGTTCATGTATATGTGTATAGCGTCCATTTTGCCTTTGAGGAACAACCTGCTTAGGGTCAAAACGTAAGGCCATTCACTACTATTTTTGCACCTAAAAAATTTGTTTTTAATCAAATGAAAATATGAATGTAGCAAAGTTTAATTGCTCCAAATATTTACAATACATACCAATATATTAATTACCAAGACAGATTATATATCACAATATGGAAATCATCTCAACAGGAATTCTTGAAGTGAATTCTTGTTTATACAATGTAAAAAAAAAGAGTTTTCAACTAATTTATGTTCACTAAAGGCCATATCTTAAGCTGTTTACAATTCATAAACACACACAGTAAGGTAAAGAGTATAAACAAATGGGACACAATTAACTTACAGTAAAGTTAGCTTCAATTGTTTTTCCTTTGTTTGCATTGCAACAAAAATAACTAAATGTTGATATTATGAGAATCAAATCAGGAGGGCATAGGAATGAAAGCTTGAACACTTAGTCTTAACCGTTGGATAAAGACCTCTATCATTCAGCACATTGTAACTGCTTGTCAGGTTTCTTAGAAACTGTTGATGAGAACCAAGCCAGTTAGGCTATATTCCTTTAATTAGTATAGGTAGGTTAAAGGCGTCTGTCTCCGGGAAAGATCGAGACATCACCGATGCCAGTGGGGGTACATTGACATACATGTAGATCCTCCTCTGGTGGGACAGACGTAACCCCATACTGAGGTTTGGGAGCTGGCTTGGCAACCTCATCTGTTCCGATTTAATTTAAAAAACAAAAAAAACGTGATTTGTCATTAATTTCTTGTTTGTATTTATATCTGTTTATTTATATCTGTTTATTTAATGGCGTGTTTATTTTTGTTATGCGCTTTTGATAATTTTTAAATGGAAACAGCGCAATAGAAAATTTTTAATTTATTATTATTATTATTATTGTTAACAATCCATTCTTATGTTACTTGACACCAGACTTCCAAAAAAGAGTGAATTTTACAAATAGATCTTGGGATGAATATTCCTTGGGATGAATATTCCTTTGTGTAATAATTTTAGGGAGTTGTTTTGTTGTTTATGAATGTGCTGCAATCTGACTATATTATCTGTAGTGAAGAGATACTCAAAGACTATTATTCTCATCACAATAATTGCCGTGTTGAATGTCATGGAAATCAATTAGGTGTATTGCTTCGATTGCTTATTATATCTGATCTTCTTCTTAACCAGTTCGCACCGGGAATAAAAAAGTTTTTCCGAACCCCGTGGCAGGTTTATTTTTACCGTACAAACACGACCAATGGTGCTCACCAGAGCGTGACCGGGGAGACCGCATCTTCCACCGTATGCTTATGGCTCGTTGCCACGTCGACCGGGAATCTATACAAATATTCCCGAGAATCCTGTGGCGTGTTTATACACTCTCCGATCCGCTGTCCCCCCCAAAAATTGTGTGTATACAAGGCCTCCGACGCGAACTGGTTAAAAAACAGCAATCTTTGTTCTATCTTTCCCATCCAGATCCTCGTCCATCAGGAGTAACAACTGCAAGAACAAACAAAGGGGTTTGATTTGTTATACTCGTTTGCTACAGGTTCCTGTCTTTGGTAATTTTGTGAACTGTAAATCCCCTAATGCAGTTCAAACAGCAACACCATACACATCCCAACTACAATAAAATCCTGCCATCTATACTGAACAGCAAAAGAAACGTCGTATGAATACAAGATATCAACAGGTATATTTTGTAACGTACACTTTGAAAACCATTCAAGTCGCATTCCATCCGCCTATAGGATTTTCAGGCACAGTCATGATTCAGAATGATGTTAGACTGCATATTTCCCGAAAACGATACATGTAAAACTCTTGTGGTTGAGTTATGTCAACGATTTAAAATCACGACGTTTCTTTTGCTGTTCAGTATATAACTGTAATCTATAACTTACAGATGATGGAACCATAATGTTCACTGATTTATTCATAAAGCTCCAGCAAAAATGAATAATTTATGTATGCAAATTTATGTATGCAAATTTATTTAAACCAATCACCGTAAGCAAAATGTCTATATTTGAATAAGTGATACTGTAACAAATTAGTTACCTATTGTATTATGTATTAACATTTTTCTACCAAATCCATAGAGATAGAGAAATCAATAGAAAAATATAAAGAAAAACATACAACCACAGAACGGACTGGTAAAGGCCCTTGAGGCGTCCGTTACTCGCATGCACGGTACTGTAAAGGCCCTTGAGGCGTCCGTTATTACTCGCATGCACGGTACTGCAAAGGCCCTTGAGGCGTCCGTTACTCGCATGCACGGTACTGCAAAAGCCCTTGAGGCGTCCGTTACTCGCATGCACGGTACTGTAAAGGCCCTTGAGGCGTCCGTTACTCGCATGCACGGTACTGTCAAGGCCCTTGAGGCGTCCGTTGCTCGCATGCACGGTACTGTCAAGGCCCTTGAGGCGTCCGTTACTCGCATGCACGGTACTGTCAAGGCCCTTGAGGCGTCCGTTGCTCGCATGCACGGTACTGTCAAGGCCCTTCAGGCGTCCGTTACTCGCATGCACGGTACTGTAAAGGCCCTTCAGGCGTCCGTTACTCGCATGTACGGTACTGTCAAGGCCCTTGAGGCATCCGTTGCTCGCATGCACGGTACTGTCAAGGCCCTTCAGGCGTCCGTTACTCGCATGCACGGTACTGTAAAGGCCCTTCAGGCGTCCGTTACTCGCATGTACGGTACTGTCAAGGCCCTTGAGGCGTCCGTTACTCGCATGCATGGTATTTCTTTCTTGCATTGTGTTCCAGAATGCCACGTGGGCCTTGACTAAAGGCTTACCTAAAGGACTGGTCACTCCCTAAGTTGCAATTGGTACAAGCTGTAATTGTTCAGCTATCATGTGCAAGTATCAACCATATATCGGACATCTCTTTTAGGTTCAATTTCATGTCAACAGACACATCTACAAATGCTCACAAACATGTTGAATTATTTTGAATGCAAGAGAGCTAATTATAAGCACATCTTTAATTTTTTAGAATTGATTGATTGTGTTAACAAATTAAATAAAAATGTGAGTACTTTGCCTACAACTTCTGGTAGGGTGGTTTGGGGGAGGAGTTAGGTGAGTACTTTGCCTACAACTTCTGGTAGGGTGGTTTGGGGGAGGAGTTAGGTGAGTACTTTGCCTACAACTTCTGGTAGGGTGGGCTGAGGGAGGAGTCAGGTGAGTACTTTGCCTACAACTTCTGGTAGGGTGGGTTGGGGGAGGAGGAGTTAGGTGAGTACTTTGCCTACAACTTCTGGTAGGGTGGGCTGGGGGAGGAGTTAGGTGAGTACTTTGCCTACAACTTCTGGTAGGGTGGGTTGGGGGAGGAGTTAGGTGAGGCAGAAAACATCTATTTAGTACATGTTCACCAAATGGAGAAATTGTTTACTTTTTGTATATGACATAAAACACAATAAAGGGGGCCACTTTCCTACCGTCACGTTAGCAGTTTTTCTAATGGTTGTAATTTTTTTTTAAAATATCTAAAACCACCCAAAAAGAATTTCAACATTTGAATAGACATGCATGCTTATTCTAAAGATAATTTGAGTTGATTATTACTATTATTTTTTTAATTACCCTAAAATTTCCATCAACAAATGGACGGAAAAGTGAGGTAACTTTTTCCGTCCAATTTTTATGGAAAAAATAAATTAAAAAAATAAAAAAATAAAATAAATCAACTCAAATTAGTTCTAGTATAAGCCTGCATGTCCATTCACATGTTGAAACACTTTTTGGTCGGTTTCAGGTACTTAAAAATAAATAACAACCATTGGAAAAACTGCTAACGTGACGGATGCAAAGTGGCCCCCTTTATTGTGTTTTATGTAATATGCTACTTGAAATGAGAAATAATGTGTTAATACACATTTTAAGGTGTGCAGCTTTCCTAGCTTGATTTCCTCTCATTAAGGTTATGCAAGAAATTTAAGCTGAAGTCAATGTTCAATGGAAAAGATCAGATGATGTATTTAAATTCTTATATTGACTGAAATCACAATGTTGATGAACCATGTAGGCAAGATGGTCCTTGTTGTGATGGGTTAATATTTCATTCATTATCCCACGATGATGCTCCTAGCTATCTGCTCTATTATGACCCCTACACTTAATTGAGTTGAATCACTTACCAAGAATGAGAAGAACAGAGCTCCAGATGACAGGAAATGCCAAACATCATGACCATCATAAAAATCCATCACTATACATGATGCATTACTCTCACGAGACACAGCAGCAGTTTTCTGTATTGATAATAATACAAGATACACATGTACATTATCTCATTAACAACACAATGAGCCAATCAGATCTGTTCATGTTGTAATATAAAATGCTTATTTTTGTTCCAACTAATGGAGTGTCGTGGCCGAGCGGTCTAGCTTACCGGACTCAAGTTCTGGTGTTAGCAGCAAAATGTGGGTTCGAATCTCGGCCGTGACACTTGTGTCCTTGAGCAAGACACTTAACCATAATTGCTTCTCTCCACCCAGGAGTTAAATGGGTACCTGTGAGGGCAGAGTTGGTTGATTAGCCCTATATGCGCTGTAATGGCAGCAATTGAGCTGTATACTCCCCAGAAGCTGAGATGGTTTCAGGAATGATTTATGAGCCTTATGAGCCTTATGAGCAGGGGTAATAATATAATGCGCCTTGAGCACCACTCAGTTGGTGGATACGTGCGCTATATAAGTCCACACATTATTATTATTATTAATGTTTTGTTAAAATCCGTTTAATGTTGTTTACAAATAACTAAGCAGTGCATAGATAATGATTAATCAAGTGAATAAATATGAGGCTGCATGATCAATTCAGTGCTGGTCGAATAGGTATGGATGGTGTGGATGGTTTAACAGATAAACATTTTGTGAAATATTTCATTTGAAAATGAGTTACTTCCATTTTACAAGGAAAATTGAAGTGTAATTAAAACACAATATTGCCTGTGAATTAGAGAAACACATATGGAATATGAATCTTATTGTGCGGTCACAAATGTTATTTATAATTCAACCAATCAGAATGCACAAATACAAAATGTTACTTGTTTCTGGTGAGGGTAAACTTGGAAGGATGGTAATAATGATATCAGATTTGATATAGTGATTCTGCATACACAGGTAGTTTATTTACAATAATTAATTTTCAAGGCTAAAAAGTATGACCATGTGTCCCCTTTCCTACGACAGCTTCACTGGCTTCCCGTTCAAGACCGGATTGATTTCAAAACATTGACTATTGCCTATAAATGTGTTACTGACTCTGCACCATCCTATCTCTGTGAGCTTATTATACCATACCAACCTAACCACAGTGGACTCCGTTCAAATTCTGATTCCCGGATATTCAAAAAGCCAACTACACATTTAACTGCGGCTAACAAGTGTTTCTATACTGCTGCACCCAGCATTTGGAATGAACTACCATCTGGTATCCGTCATGCTTCTTCATTGAGTCAATTTAAAACATCTCTCAAGACTCATTTATTTTAGGCACTGTGTATTTTTAAATTGTACTTGCATTTCACTGTAAAGCGCTGTGATACCGTTTGTGTAAGAGCGCTATATAAATGCCTTCATTGTATTGTATTGTAATAAGAAATAGCATTTAAATATTCATCAACATATTTCACTAATATCAAACACTGATTTGAAAGTGCAAAATCAACAAAATATGTTTTGTCATTCTTTGAAAAAGTGAAGTCTGAAAAGGGAAGAATTCCTCAAAAGGTGAATGCAAGCCTCATAATGGTGAAATTGGTCATTGATCATTCATAATGATTGCATCAAATGCTCTATGCAATCAATACATTTCTCTGAAAATCCAAATCAAACTTTAAACTGAAGTTATTGCACTCCAAATAGATAATGATAAAAAGGTATTATTATGCAGATTTGTATTTGAGTCCTCAAACCTTGAGTCCGAGTCCCCAGTGTCGAGTCTGAGTCATGTGGGTCGAGTCCGAGTCATGTGGGTCGAGTCCGAGTCATGTGGGTCGAGTCTGAGTCATGTGGGTCGAGTCCGAGACACGAAGGTCGAGTCTGAGTCCGAGTCACGAGTCACTTACAAAATCTAAATAAAAAGAAAACCTTATACATATGTGTAAAGTTTAAATTTAGTGAAAAAAACACTTGACATCTGGGCTAATATTTTATCAAAATGACTTAACCAAAGTTTATTTATAAAATCAAAATTATTTGAGACAATCATACAGTCACGTGGATAGGCAAAAATTTAATTTAAAAAATGCACAATCAAAAATACTTTTGATAACTGTGATCTAAAGGGAAAGTACAACATTGGTAGCATCCTGAACAAATTGCCTGCTTGAAAAATCTATCATCTTTGAGAAAATAAGAAGTTTTAATATGTCAAATAACAGAAAATTGCCAGCTTACAACTTCTTAGTTCTTGACTTCTTAGCAAACATAAAAAATGCAACCTTTGTAAATATGAGCACCCATTGTTATCAATAAGTTTTATGACACTGTTCTTAATTAAAGGGGGACTGACATCCTTTATTGTGTGTGTACTTAAGGCATTTTGTAATAAAATATTGTTTTTGAAACCCACCTGTGTCTATTTAATCATTGATTTCTGAGTACAAGTATTTTAAAACAATGTTTGAAGTGTTTGGGGGAGGCAACCCCGCCCGATGGTGGAAGCTTCATTTGCATAAGATATGTGACGTAAGGTCGGGAAGATCCGATGTGTACATGATGTACATGTACATACAAACGTTTCACACACGTAGCGCCGATTTCATTTCTTCTGTGATTTTTGTTTCCGGAACTAATAAAATGCCGGAAGATGTGTTTCTGCAGGATGCAACAACACCACCAAAGACGGTGTTAGCCTTCATCTGTTCCTGACCCAAAATCGCCGTATTTGGACGAGCAAAGTTCGACTGACAAGAGTAAAGTGGTCAGGTCCATCGCTCACATAGTTTTGTGCAGCGATCATTTTGAGCCGAGTTTTGAGCAATTTCTCTTCCCGACATGACGTCACTTAACAGCTCCTCCGTGCAGGGCGTAAAAGTGGGGGGCATTTTTACAATGGTAAAATAACACTCTCAAAAACAATAAAAACACAAAACAAAAATTGTATTGATCTTTTACTGATATAAAAGAATAAAACGATCACATATTTAACTGTTTGATTTAAATCCATGTCAGTCCCCCTTTAAAGGGGCAATATCTTCACGATCAACAGGGCATGGAATCAGAGTGCTAGTTTTAGATTAACTCAGTGACTGAAAATAATAACCACATGATGAGGTCATATTAGCGTTGCTGCTGCATAGACTTACACTAGGACACCGATTCCATGACCTGTTGAAAGTCTGCTCTGATCGTGACGATACTGGCCCTTTAACTTGCAAATTAGAGGATTAGAATGAATGTATGTATACAACACTTATTTTAGAGAAAAGTGATCACTGAAATATAAACATACAATGTTTTGTGAAAAAAAACTATACAAGGGTGAATACAGTTTTTGTTAAATGCGTCTTATTTCATAATAGCATCCACTCTCCATACAAATATTCTGCTGTAAGTGTTATTATTTCATAATAGCATCCACTCTCCATACAAGTATTCTGCTGTAAGTGTTATTATTTCATAATAGCATCCACTCTCCATACAAGTATTCTGCTGTAAGTGTTATTATTTCATAATAGCATCCACTCTCCATACAAGTATTCTGCTGTAAGTGTTATTATTTCACAATAGCATCCACTCTCCATACAAGTATTCTGCTGTAAGTGTTATTATTTCATAATAGCATCCACTCTCCATACAAGTATTCTGCTGTAAGTGTTATTATTTCATAATAGCATCCACTCTCCATATTCTGCTGTAAGTGTTCATAATAGCATCCACTCTCATAGTATTCTGCTGTAAGTGTTATTATTTCATAGCATCCACTCTCCATACAAGTATTCTGCTGTAAGTGTTATTATTTCATAATAGCATCCACTCTCCATACAAGTATTCTGCTGTAAGTGTTATTATTTCATAATAGCATCCACTCTCCATACAAGTATTCTGCTGTAAGTGTTATTAATCCAAGAAGGCCTTGTTGCGCTTCAAGAAAACCAAATATTAGTCGTGCACGGTATGTTCTCATGAAGATACCTCATATAGTCGTGCACGGTGTGTTCTCATGAAGATACCTCATATAGTCGTGCACGGTGTGTTCTCATGAAGATACCTCATGTAGTCGTGCACGGTGTGTTCTCATGAAGATACCTCATGTAGTCGCGGCATGGTGTGTTCTCATGAAGATACCTCATGTAGTCGTGCACGGTGTGTTCTCATGAAGATACCTCATGTAGTCGTGCACGGTGTGTTCTCATGAAGATACCTCATGTAGTCGTGCACGGTGTGTTCTCATGAAGATACCTCATATAGTCGTGCACGGTGTGTTCTCATGAAGATACCTCATGTAGTCGTGCATGGTGTGTTCTCATGAAGATACCTCATGTAGTCGTGCACGGTGTGTTCTCATGAAGATACCTCATGTAGTCGTGCACGGTGTGTTCTCATGAAGATACCTCATATAGTCGTGCACGGTGTGTTCTCATGAAGATACCTCATATAGTCGTGCACGGTGTGTTCTCATGAAGATACCTCATATAGTCGTGCACGGTGTGTTCTCATGAAGATACCTCATATAGTCGTGCACGGTGTGTTCTCATGAAGATACCTCATATAGTCGTGCACGGTGTGTTCTCATGAAGATACCTCATGTAGTCGTGCATGGTGTGTTCTCATGAAGATACCTCCATGACTAAATACCCGCTCTATTGGGGTAGTAGATGCTGATATCATCAACACCTTCATAGCTCGTGAAAACAGATTTGGTAACGACTTTTTGTTGCAGTACCAAAACCGCAGGCAGTTGTCACTGTCGTCAGTGCCTGAGTTAACAAGTTCCAGATATTTACTGAGCTGGCTGAGTGGAACATTTCTTATCACCCGAGTGATGTTTTGAGTGGTATCTGGCAAACAATTTAAGTGCCTGGGCATGGATACAATCTCCTCTTCACTGCTCTCCGATTCTGCATCTCCCGAAGCATCTGCATGGAAAAGCTGGTCACACCTATACTTGATCATAGTCTTGATGTCAGCCTTCAGATCTTCTTCCTTCTCCACTGCAGCAAAGACATCATGGTCAAACCAAAATATACCAAATATTGGATCAAGCGCTGCTACAACAAGGTACACATCGTTAAAGGGGAAGATTGTTGGTGCTCTGCCTCGTCTTGGATCAGCATCACCAACCTCCATCCCAACAGCTACAAAACCTTCTGCAAGTCATGT
This sequence comes from Zoroaster sp. YZ-2022, assembly GCA_029582265.1. Taxonomy (NCBI): domain Eukaryota; kingdom Metazoa; phylum Echinodermata; class Asteroidea; order Forcipulatida; family Zoroasteridae; genus Zoroaster; species Zoroaster sp. YZ-2022. The sequence continues at coordinate 89,558,247 of CM055816.1, forward strand.
GGATAGTGAACTCTGTAAAGTACAAACCAGTGGGGCGATATACTTCACTTTGCGTTTGATGCTGTCTTGATGACGATACAGGGAAAGTGTGCACAGTGAACAATACTCACACTGTGTCAAATTGGTTACCTCGAGGAAAGGGTCCAGAACTTCATCAAGCTCATTCTACTGGGCATATTCTCTTGCTGTAATTGTCATATTCTCTTGCTGTAATTGTCATATTCTTGTGCCCTTTAGATTCCAAAATGTTTGCCAGTGAGATCAACACTTTAACTTGACGAAGTGTTGAATTCCACAATGAAGAATTCACAGCCGGTATGCCAGCGTTAGCACCAAAGACCTTCTCAAATTCATCTTTAAAGGCCGAGCTGGTGTGGAGGATAGATGAAACATGGCTCGACTTAGATGAAGCTGGGGACAGTCCTCTGGTCTCTTTCAGGCCATCAGAAACCACCAGTTGAAGAGTGTGCGTGTAACACGACAGCCGTTGTTGCCTGCAGTTCATGTCCAGTGCATGCAGAACTTCTACATCTTGTTGAGGCAGATCTTCCCAAGTCTGATCATCATCATCAAGCTCATCATCAAGCTCATCACCTCCTGAAGGAAGGTTATCATTGCCAATTTCCTCGTTATCTTTTGGGAAACTTGTGAATGTTTTTTCATATTAGCCGCACTGTCAGTTATGATGAAGTTGATCTTGTTCTTTGTCTTGTATTCTTCAGCAACTGATTCAAACGAGGCACTGATTTTTTTCACCGGTGTGTGAACCTTGGATCCGATTATGGCAGAGGAGGTAAGACTGCAGATCGAGTGTTTTATCCTTGCGGTTGATTTCGATGATGTGTGCCATCACACCCAGAAATAAGCGCATTTTTCTGTCACGGCAACACATTCACATGTAGAAAGTTTACTTGAGATTTCCTCCTTGACCCTGGAGACCATTCATGGTATTCTGCTAGATGTTAGGGTTGCCCTGGTCATTGGCTGATATTTTGGCTCCACCACAGACATGAAGTCCCAAAGTGTTTGTTTTTTCAATGATGGAAAGTGGCAGGCTGCATCTGAGGATCAAATCACTGACGAGGGCTTCATTTATTGCCTTAATTCTGCCGTGGATGGTTTATGTCAAAGGTCTTCACATGCTAAGCGGTCCTTGTCTTCCGAGCGTGTGGCTGCGATGGTCCAGCTGTGTTTTTGCTGAGATAATCATTGTGCCTGAAAAAGATATTTAAAAAAATGTTTTAATAAAATCAAACGTTACAGTTCATTACTTATTAACAGAAGAAATGAAACCCAAGACCAACTTGTTTCCTAAAAGCATAATGTATGTATTTAACCAGTCATATCAATTTACAGACCTCAACATTATATGATTTAGAAACTAAATAATATTCCAATTTACCCATGGATTGGTCAGTGTATTGGATACATGATGTTCCTTATTCTAGTTATTTGTTTTAATACACTCACGGAATTTAAAAACGCATCAACTTATATTTCTCAATAAATATGTATAACTTATATGCAGTGATAGATTGAAGCCATAATTGTACATAGCACTTTTATTGTGTCAGTATGATGTGAAAATTTGCGCTCATAAATTGTTAACCTATGTTCTTATTTCTCACTGCAATAATCTGCTGTTGAAAAATATGTGAAATATTGGGATGATGCATTTTTAAGTTCTGTGAGTATATATACATAACAGCAAAAGAAAACGTCACCCCCTAAATTTTGATAAGTCTGAGAACGTGTTTAGCTTATGTGTCCTCAGACGTCATGCATGACGAATTTTGAGGTCAACCAAATTTGCCACATTGTGTTCGTGTTACACTCCATACTCATAATATTCTTCATTAAACAAATTATATTAATTATAAAATGAAAATAATAATTATTTTTAGGGGTGACGTTTCTTTTGCTGTTATGTATATGGTAAACAAAAACTAGAAGATGTACCGGAAAGTTCACTTTAAAATAATCACTTAAACATCAAGGGAATAAGGAACACATCATGTCCATGTATCCAGTACAGTGACCAATCCATGGGTACATTGGAATATTAATTATGTTCTAAATAATACTGAGGGGCCTGAGGTTTGTAAACTGATATGCTGGATATGATAGTTGCTAAAATCTTCAGATAAAGATGACAATTATAATTTTGTTTCATGTCAATAAATTTAAATAAACTAAGCTTAGTGTGTTGGTTAAAATAACTCTCAATTCAAGAAGAATAATTCTACGACATGAACTATAGTGGTACTAGCGCTTATGTGTATTGACTGAAAAAAAGAGTACCCTTGCGCACAAGGATGTGTGTTAAGTCAATAGGGGGTGAGTTTTTGTGATAAATTGATAAAAAGTTGTTACGTTTTATGAAAACATTGCAATTTAAAAAAAAATTGGTCAGATAATTAAATTATAAATAAGTATTCTGTTTATGATCTAATGTTAATCAATTTCCAAAAGAGAACTTTCCATTTTGTTAAATTATGATGTAAAAACTTACAACTTTTCACCACAAACACTCACGCCCCCATTGACTTTAAACACATCCTTGTATGAAAGCGTATAATTTTTTTCCAAACCGCATGAACCCTGAGGTAATCACACGAGTCAATACGGCAGAGTGCAGCAATTCCAAATGGGCTTATTTGTAATGGTAACATTAGTTGGCATGAATGTGGTTGAGCTGCCACCTTCCAGTGCAAGAAAAACAATTCAAACGACCATACATGACATGGAAAACAATTAATTATAATTCCGTGCTCACAAATCATTTTATTTATAATAAGCTGTAACTTTATCCCCTCCAAAATTAAGTTTTTGCATTTGAAAATTGGCATCATTCAAAACTTACCTGTTGGTGTGCACACGTGCCAGATGGCAATTAAAATTTGATGTTGTCCAGGTTTTTTCATGGATTTTTTTGTTTGCAGAATTTGCATTCCACACTTGATCTGCCGTCGGCATTTCTCTGAAATTTAGTGAAACCAAAGCTGACTACTCTCAGTATTTGCATCGTGCATGAGCTGTGGAGGGCACATGTTGTTAGACCACTGTGGCTGAAAGGGCAGCGATAGTGCGTCGCGTTTTGTGTATTTCGCAGTTGATGTGGGTACGCACAGAATATCTCCAGCGATCATTGGCCAGTAGAAGCCATCATCTTGGAAGTCCATCGCAAGCGATGAAGACGTCAGTGACGCCGTAGGTGAGAACGTAGGTGAGAACGTAGGTGAGAACGTAGGTGAGAACGTACATGTAGGTGAGAACGCAGCCCAAAGCCGGCCGCACTGTGGGCATGCAACAGCAGCAGTTGGCTGGTAGAAGTACACACGCGCTTAGTACCATAACATACGCGCATAAAGTGTACGCACAACGCTCACTTGACGCCAAAGTGTAAATTCACTGCTAGATGGTTACGATGTGCACTGAGCGGATAGATAATGCTATAATAAAAGTTTAAAACTTAAAAATTTAAAATTTAATGCGCGATACAGAACAAAGTTTTAATAAGATACGTTCCAACCATCCAAGGCAATCGGTAATCTAGCCTCTAGTCAAGGCGCACGCAGCAACCCAGAACACAAATCACCAAAACTCATGCATGTGCACATGATGTTTTTTTCCTGTGTTGTGTTCCAGGTTGCTGCGTGCGCCTTGACTAGAGGTAATCGAGAATCAAAGTATGACCTATACATTACAAGTACCAGTTGGCTTGCTGGAATGGTAGAGCAAATACCGTGACAATTGAGAGACCAATGATCGGGACAGTGTAATAAGTGTGGTACTGTTCGCTATCGATCTTTTATCAATTTATGTTGTACGTTGAAGCTTGGGTACATGATTTAGAATTGATTTCAGGATGACGTACTTTGTTTTCATGCGGCCGCTGTGATGCACAGTATCAAGTTTATAAAATTGTTCGTTTTGTGTAAATAACAAGACTTGTACACTAATTTGCAAGGAAATTCTTGAATTGTTTAATGTTTTTAAATAGTGAATATCGAGTCTGAGTCACATACATCGAGTCACATACATCGAGTCACAAACATCGAGTCACATACATCGAGTCACATACATCGAGTCACATACATCGAGTCACAAACATCGAGTCACATACATCGAGTCACATACATTGAGTCACAAACATCCAGTCACATACATCGAGTCACAAACATCGAGTCACAAACATCAAGTCCATGTCACGAGTCACAAGTCCGAGTCCGAGTCTAAGTCATTGTACATGATGACTCGTGTCCGAGTATTACAAGCCCCCTCCCCCTCCCCAACAGATGTATCTTTCACCTCAGGAAAAAAGACTGCTCCAGGGATCAACAGGGCAGTCTAGTTTTAATAATAAAAACAATAATAATAATAATAATAATGGTGTCAACTCCATCACAATGTGATGCTCATGGAGCTTTTTACATAATTATCCCTGTCATCAGGATACTCTTTTTTAAAATCATTCCTGGATCATTCTCCATTTATACTCCTGGGTGAAGAGAAGCAATGTATGGTTTAAGTGTCTTGGTCAGGGACACAAGTGCCGCAACCGTCATGGTTAGGATTCGAACCCACATTCATTTGAACCCACACTCATGACACCAGAACTTGAGTCTGGTCCACTAGACCACTCGGCCACCACACTCCACTAGTTTTACCGTACCACAAACAGAAGTCAATATTTGGTTTTTAATACATGGGTTAACTATTTTTATTCTCATACATGTTTTCATATCGAGATGAACAACTGTTGATTTCGAGGTAGATCATAACAAATGTTACGCAGTATGTTGAAAATAGATGTCGAGGTACCGTGCAGTTGGAAGGTTGATATGGGCTAGTTCATTAGTTGCTATTGGCTAGTACTTTTGCGGCTGCCGCATAGTCTTTTCCTGGCATTAGTAAAAAATAGTAAACATCGTGTGACACGCTCTCAACCAATACAGAATCTATGTATAAGGTGATTATCAATAATACCCTCAGGTGTATTATCTCTCTAATACAATTTATCTAAAATACAATGAATAACCTACATAGGAGCCAACGTGTTTCTATTCCGGGAGCTCGATCAAAGAATTTTAAACTGGACTGTGGTATTCCGCAGGGGTCCTGTCTAGGTCCTTTGTTGTATACCATATACGCTTCAAGACTGTTTGACATCGTGGAAAGCCATCTCCCAGACATCCATTGCTACGCGGACGACACGCAGTTATATATTTCGTTTAAACCGGACAGCTCTACTTCACAAGAGGATGCTATTTCGATGATGCAGGACTGTGTGCGGGATATTCGAACATGGATGTACCATGACAAGCTTTTACTGAATGACGACAAGACCGAGTTTCTCATCTTGGGTACCCGACAACAACTAGCAAAAGTAAACTCCTGTGAACTTAATATAGGGAACTCTTGTGTCGAATCGTCTCACGCTGTAAAAAACCTTGGTTGTTGGTTTGATGAGAGATTCACTATGGATACCCATGTCAACAAAGTCTGCAGTGCTGCCTTCTACCATCTTCATAACATTAGATCCATTCGAAAGTATCTGTCTCGTGAATCTGCAGAGACCTAAATAAATGCATTTGTTACGAGTCGTTTAGATTACTGCAACAGTTTATTATATGGTCTGCCAAATTCTCAGTTGGCTAAAGTCCAAAAGAGTCCAAAACGCTGCAGCTAGACTTATATTTAATATTCGAAGTTTAATAGAATTACGCCTGTTTTGCGTGAGCTACACTGGCTCCCAGTTAAGTTTAGAATACAATTTAAGATATTAGTTATTACATTTAAGGCTATTCATAATATCGCTCCAAATTATATATGCAAACTAGTAACTGTTAAGAAGAAGTCAAAATATAACCTTAGGGGTGATAATAACACCAAACTGGAACTCCCAAAGACCAAACTATTAAGTACTTTAGGAGATAGGGCTTTTGCAGCTGCAGCCCCAAGTCTTTGGAACGTCTTACCATTAGAAATCGCAAAGGAGAACAATTTCTCAGTTTTTAAAAGAAAGCTGAAGACTTATCTTTTTAAACTCGCTTTTTAAGGATCAATGATCATTTTTAAGATAGTTTCTTATGTTTTTAACTTAGTCGTATTTTAATTTACATGTCAGTTTTTTAGCAGTATTTTAGTTTAATTAGATTTTTTTTTTTTTTTTTTTGGCAGTACTTTAACTTAATTAGATTTTTAAATATCATTAATTCTAGTAATTTAATTATATACGGTATATGCTAATTCTGTAATGCGCCCTTGATCATCCACATGGAAAGGGCGCAATATAAATTTCAATTATTATTATTATTATTATTATAGTTTGATAACCTACCTCCCATCCTGTCAGGCTCATGGAATAGAAGTAGAGTGCTAGACCCCATATAACAAGGGTTGTTAAAATAATCACAATTACAACTGGTATCAACCTCTCTCCACTTCGTACCTAGAAATATAGACAAGAAAAGGTAACAATTCAATTATATGGTGTCAACAAATGAAGTTAAATGTAAACACACAGCTGATGGATAGTAAACTACCATGAACTTAATTTCATTGAATTCTCAAAACAAATGTCACGTCTCAACCGTTTTTCATAAGGTAAACCAGACTGACTATGTTCTAGCCTCCTTGTGATTTCTTTAGGAACAATCACTATCTCTTCATCTCCATCAAGCATTGTAATTTTCTTTGGGATGATTTTATATAGTTAATTCATATTCAGCTTGGTAACACCTTGATACTGAATGCTCTATATGTTTCAAAGGCAGCAAATACAAATGCTTTTTGCTGTGATCATCTCATGTATGTACAAATGCACATGTCGTGGCAGAAGTCTATTACCAACATGAAGTGTGCCACTCGTGTACTAACCTAGTCCACGGCACAGTACCAGAAGTATGTTACCTACATGAAGTGTACCACTCGTGTACTAACCTAGTCCACGGCAAAGTACCAGAAGTCTGTTACCTACATGAAGTGTGCCACTCGTGTACTAACCTAGTCCACGGCACAGTACCAGAAGTCTGTTACCTACATGAAGTGTGCCACTCGTGTACTAACCTAGTCCACAGCAAAGTATCAGAAGTCTATTACCCACATGAAGTGTGCCACTCGTACTAACCTAGTCCAAGGCACAGTACCAGAAGTCTATTACCTACATGAAGTGTGCCACTCGTGTACTGTCCTAGTCCAAGGCACAGTACCACAAGTCTATTATCTACATGTACATGAAGTGTGCCACTCGTGTACTATCCTAGTCCACAGCACAGTATCAGAAGTCTATTATCTACATGGAGTGTGCCACTCGTGTACTATCCTAGTCCACGGCACAGTATCAGAAGTCTGTTACCTACATGAAGTGTGCCGCTCGTGCACTAACCTAGTCCACGGCACAGTACCAGAAGTCTATTACCTACATGAAGTGTGCCGCTCGTGTACTATCCTAGTCCATGGCACAGTACCAGAAGTCTATTACCTACATGAAGTGTGCCACTCGTGTACTATCCCAGTCCACGGCACAGTACCAGAAGTTACCTACATGAAGTGTGCCGCTCGTGTACTAACCTAGTCCACGGCACAGTACCAGAAGTCTATTATCTACATGAAGTGTGCCACTCGTGTACTATCCTAGTCCACGGCACAGTACCAGAAGTCTATTACCTACATGAAGTGTGCCACTCGTGTACTATCCTAGTCCACGGCACAGTACCAGAAGTCTATTACCTACATGAAGTGTGCCACTCGTGTACTAACCTAGTCCACGGCACAGTACCAGAAGTCTATTACCTACATGAAGTGTGCCACTCGTGTACTATCCTAGTCCACGGCACAGTACCAGAAGTCTATTACCTACATGAAGTGTGCCAGTGTACTATCCTAGTCCACGGCACAGTACCAGAAGTCTGTTACCTACATGAAGTGTGCCAATGGTACTATCCTAGTCCACGGCATACCACAAGTCTATTACGTCCACAGTGTCCACAAGTTACATGAGTGTGCCACTCGTGTACTAACCTAGTCCACGGCACAGTACCAGAAGTCTATTACCTACGTGAAGTGTGCCGCTCGTGTACTATCCTAGTCCACAGCATAATACCACAAGTCTATTACCTACATGAACTGTGCCACTCGTGTACTAACCTCGTCCACGGCATAGTACTCCAACAACAATGGATTTGGCCCATTCATGAAGAATTGCTCCACAGACTGACGCGCAAGGTCTCAAAAAGAAGCAGTGCAGTCTGGGAGACTTATACCCGGCATGTGAGAGCACTGTATCTCGCAAGCGCGCCTTAGCATTTAGCGTGTTCACCTATTCTTTGCCCTACAGGTGGTTCGTCCACGTCTAATTTAAGATTGCGTCTAGTTCTAGGAACTATCTTCCCGCATCAAGCGCCTAATCCCATGATGCCTTATGGCAGACCACGCAGGGTAGCAAAACCTGTAACCATGCTTGTTGTGTGTGTGTGTATTTGGAGTATAATGCCGTGGTATGGATTACAGCAGGCTGGCACACTTCATGTAGTTAACAGACTTCTGAAGTCAGTAACTAAGTTTGCCTATGAATTACTTGCATACATTAAACATGATATGAAATTGATCATATAAAGGTAATTAGTATGAGCAATTGTGAGCTTACAATGTATATATACTACTCAAAACAATTTAGGGAACAACGGATTTACTGCAAGAGGTGGTCACACCCGTTATTGAAATGTTCCATGAACCGGGATTTTCATTTGCAACCCCCTCTCTCTTTTAGTAGTCATGTCATGAAATGTGTAATCACTACATGCATCCTTTGTTTCTCATCAATTCTATGAAACATTGTGTTTATCTAAAATAAATGATCTTGCTTTAACTGAGATTATTCCGGTGTTCCCTAAACTGTTTTGTTCCCTAAATTGTTTTGAGTAGTATAGTATACAAATATTAAGTGTCTCTGAGTAAAATGGGAAAAATTATATGACAATATTTGTGAATGGGCCACCTAGCTCTTGATTGGTTTCTAAACTACATTAAATCAGAATTGATACACTGCAGGAGGCAAAGTCATTTGCAATGAATCAAAGAAAACAAATTGACATTGGATCTCAAATCTGTGATCTCCAGATTACCTTACCAGTGCTGTACCACCTGAGGTATCCAGCACTTTTGGCTTCATGCGAGACCTAAAGAGGACACCATTTTGCACTAAGCTCTGATTGTTGCCAGGCCAACATATCACTGGTACTGGCATGCACTATATGCAAGTGTTTGAAAGTTACCAAGGAATTTGTAAACCTAGTTGACAGTCTCCCAAAATGAAGTCAATATATGTTTGTTTTTTGTTCGGTGGTAGTCATATATTGTGAAACCCTGGATACATATTGTGTCGCTAGTAATCAAGACCAAAGTTATATGACATAAAACACAATAAAGGGGCCACTTTGCATCCGTCACGTTAGCAGTTTTTCCAATGGTTGTTATTTATTTTTAAGTACCTGAAACCGACCAAAAAGTGTTTCAACATGTGAATGCACATGCAGGCTTATACTATAACTCATTTGAGTTGATTTATTTTATTTTTGTATTTTTGTATTAATTTTTTTACCCTCAAATTTCCATAAAAATTGGACGGAAAAAGTTACCTCACTTTTCCGTCCATTTGTTGATGGAAATTTTAGGGTAATTAAAAAAATAACAGTAATAATCAACTCAATTTATCTTTAGGATAAGCATGCATGTCTATTTAAATGTTGAAATTCTTTTTTGGTGGTTTCAGATATTAAAAAAAAAATTACAACCATTAGAAAAACTGCTAACGTGACGGTAGGAAAGTGGCCCCCTTTATTGTGTTTTATGTCGTATAATACTAAACCTTGGAAGTGAAAGTTAAGGGATCTATCCATCCATCCATCCATCCATCCATCCATCCATCCATCCATCCCTCCCTCCCTCCCTGTGTATATATATATATATATATATATATATATATATATATATATCTATATATCTATCTATCTATATATATATATATATATATATATATATATATATATATATATATATATATATATATATATATATATATATATATATATATATGTTTTCACCTATATATATAGGCGATCTATATAAATCTGTATCTATATATATATTCTATATATCTTATATATATCCTCCAAAACAATTTAGGAACAGGATTTTAACATCAAATAGGTTTGAAATGTTCCATGAACCGGGATTTTCATTTGCAACCCCCTCTCTCTTTCAGTAGTCATGTCATGAAATGTGTAATCACTACATGCATCCTTTATCATCTGTTTCATTGTGCAGTTGTTTCTCATCAATTCTGTGAAACATTGTGTTTATCTGAAATAAATGATCTTGCTTTAACTGAGATTATTCCGGTGTTCCCTAAATTGTTTTGAGTAGTATATATACTACTCAAAAGAAGTTAAGGGTCAAAAATATTTGTGCATATAAATATAAGCTAACGAGCTAAAATGGTGACGACTAATGACAAAATAATTCTTTGAAGGCTCAAAAACAGAAAACACAAAACAAAAAACTTTTGATTAGACACTAGTTTATTACCCTGATGAAAAAAAGTCATGTCCCCCCAAAATGATGTTCACAGAAGTCGCAAAAGCTTCAGTAACTGGTGTAGCCACCGTTAGCATACACACATTCTTGACAACATTGGCGCATGCTGTTCATCAGGCATTGAAAATAACGTTGAGGGATCGCTTGCCATTCTGCGACTAATCGCTGAGCCAGTTGCCGGAGGTTGACAGCAGGGAGGTGATGTGATCGAACTCGCCGACCTAGGTCATCCCACGCATGCTCAATGGGTGACAAGTCGGGTGAATATGCAGGCCAATCCATGTGCAGAACGTTCTGCTGCTGCTGCATGAAGTCGGTCACCACCCTGGCATGATGAGGTCTTGCATTGTCATCCTGGAACCAAGCTCCTGGTCCAATCCGCTGCAGAAGTGGCATTACCAGAGGTTGAACAATCTCGTTGAGATAATGCTGACCAGTCAAATTTCTGTTGACGACGTACAGAGGGGTTCTGTGGTTCATGGATATCCCCGCCCACACCATCACACTTCCTCCTCCAAATGGTAGACGTTGAGCAACGTTGACATCAGCAAATCTCTCTCCTTGACGACGATAAACACGAGCCCTGCCATCATTGAACTGGAGCGAGAAGCGTGACTCATCTGTGAACATTGTCTCTGCCCACTGACCACGGTTCCACCGGATATGACGTCTGCACCAATCTCAGCGAGCCCTTCTGTGACGGTCAAGTAGCGGTGGTCGGACTGCAGGACACCGGCATCGCAAACCTCGGTCTCACAGACGATTCCTAATGGTCTGGTCGGACGCGTTGGTGCCTCTGGCAGCTCTGAGTTGATCCCGAAGATGTCTTGCGGTCACAAAGCACTGTCGCAACGCCGTTATCATCAGGAAGCGGTCTTCTCGTGCTGTTGTTGATCGGGGTCTTCCAGAACGGGGGCGATTCTGAACAGTATTAGTTGTCCTGAACCTCTGTCAGAGTCTGCCGATAACGCTTTGGCTTACATTTAGACGCTGAGCCACAGTTCTCCGAGTTTGTCCATCTTATAGCCAGCCAATGGCCCTTCCCCTGTCTTGGATGCTGAGTTGTCGTCGAACCATCTTCAAATTTTTAGTGATGATGAATGGAAAATGCTCAGCCCTTTTATTGCTAAAATTGGCATGCATGGAATGACACTCATGCAAAACACGTGCAAATGGTGCATGAGGTGGCACAATGGGTGTTTCGAGGAAGTTTGTCAGTTTAGTCTGACTAAGTTCGTGCTTCAAATCCATGAAAAGGAAATCTGGGTTAAGTTAAAAAGTTTCTAAAGATAAGTGCAATGATTACATGTCCCATAATAACGTGATGTCTATAGTCCAAATGACAACCCAAAGGGGGATATTCTGACCCTATCTGGCTTAAAAAGACATACTTACAAAAATGATCAAAAAATTTCCTTTGACCCTTAACTTCTTTTGAGTAGTATATATATTATATATATACTACTCAAAACAATTCAGGAAACACCGGAATAATCTCAGTTAGAGCAAGATCATTTATTTTAGATAAACACAATGTTTCACAGAATTGATGTGAAACAACTGCACAATGAAACAGATGATAAAGGATGCATGCAGTGATTACACATTTCATGACATGACTACTGAGAGAGAGAGGGGGTTGCAAATGAAAATCCCGGTTCATGGAACATTTCAATAACGGGTGTGGCCACCTCTTGCAGTAAATCCGGTGTTCCCTAAATTGTTTTGTTCCCTAAATTGTTTTGAGTAGTATATATAAAGAAAAAATTAATTTATGGGGCATGGCCTGGGTCGTTTCAGTAATCCTTTGTCACATAAAAGCTCAACATTCCTAAAAAATAGCTGGCTGATCCTTCCACCTTCAAAGGTTTCGCAGGTTTGTTATGTAACAGCTTTTAGAGCAAACACTCAATGTGGTGTGACCTCATTGGCTAAAGATTACCCAGTCCAACACATTGGAAACAATTAGTACGTATGCCGAGGCATTCGGGGTGTGTGGCAAAGTGTTTCTCACAATCTTATTGACAGCCTTCATGCGAGAACACAACCTGGATGGAGCGAACAAGTTTTCCCTCCTTCCTCCCCTCCTACCTCCTACAGTTTTTCTTAAACAGTTGGGTTGTTTGTACTTTCTGCTGTTTAAGGGACTGGGATTCTTACAACACCTAAACATACCGTTTTTTTAAGTTGTTAGTTGATGTGAATGTAACTCATCTAATTTAATACTTGATAATGTTTAACCGTTTATATAAATTGTCAAGGTTATTGTTGAGGACTCCCAACTAATGATTTGTATAGCAGCAGAGATTTATTCCAGTCTGAGACACGTAAAACCATAAAAATCGTCCAATGATACATAATGGAAACAAACTAAAAAATATCTTATAAAAACTGCATCTTGTAACATTGTCAGATAACCTTACCTTCATTATAATGTAAAATGCCAGGTACAACAGAAGATTGACAAGAAAAATGGCCAACATATAAGAATTGAAATCTTTGGACATCTTGACAAGACCATAGATCATTCTGGAATCAAATATACAGAACAAGTTCTATTACAACCTAAACCAATCAAACCAACCAATAACAAGGTTTTGCCAGAATGGCATAAAAATATAATCAATATTCAGTAAGAGGATTTGAAAAGGAAAGGAAAGTTGTTGTTTAGTTCTAGTAGTTTGATAGTAATTTGAATAGGCATTCTTTTGAAATTGGTGGAATATATTGCATTAACATTACATAATTAACAAATATAAAAATGTCATACAGTTTGAGGTGAAACAAAATAAACAATTCCGATACAGGTCGCAAGTGCTTGAGACCAATTATTATTATAACCTATATAAAGAGTTTTCAGTGCTGCTTCACAGTTATTTGAATGATATGGTAAACATAACTGCAATTATCTTTTTCTTAATTTATTGATAAAGCTTTAAGCAAGCAAACACACACAACTTGATGACAACATTCTGCAAGGATCAACATGAAGGATCTCAGAACATAGAATTCGCAGAGCCCTTGTTTACAAATCTCCAGGCATTCATCAATTTTTAAAGCCAAACTTCAACAATAAGTTTAAAATAAATTGAAGTTTTGAACCTTGTTTATAATATATTAACCCTAACCATCCTCAATCCTCCAAAATCCTCCTTGCAGTTTTGGAGGATTTTGGAGGATTGAGGATGAATGGTGATTGAAACACATGAGGATTTTGGAGGATTGAGGATGAATGGTGATTGAAGCATATGAGGATTTTGGAGGATTGAGGATGAATGGTGTTTGAAAAACATGAGGATTTTGGAGGATTGAGGATGAATGGTGTTTGAAAAACATGAGGATTTCGGAGGACTGGTGTGGTAGGAGTTGCTGGAATGTGGTACTATTTAATTTTCATTTTTCTCACTCGGCAAGGTAAGTACTGGTACTCCATCTGTTTCACAGTGCTGTACATGTACATCACATGTGTGACCTAGTGTACCAGTACATAGACAGACCATTGTTTCAAGGACAAGTCTCCCATTGTTTATAGTTATTACTGGTCATAAACAAGGTACTCCCCTTACTGCACTGTGTCCTGACCTAAGCTCATATTTCACATTGGGTAATTGTAAAGCTTGTGGACAGTTCCATTTATTGTCAGGTAAGTATTATATTTCCTCAAGGCAATGATTATGATTGCTTGAATACGACTGCAATAACGCATGGTCAATTCAATGGTACATGTATGAGCCATTCCCTCCCCCTCCCTTTCCCCTTCCCAGCACTGTTTTTATGGTTGCAGGAGGTTGCAGGAGGTTGCAGGATTTTGCAGGATTTTGCAGGATTTTGCAGGATTTTGGAGGATTGAGGAGGTGAGTACCACTCATTTTGAACATAGTGGAAAATTTTGGAGGATTTTGGAGGATTTTGGAGGATTGAGGATGAATGCATTTTTTGGGGTAGGGCAATCGGAGGATTTTGAAGGATTGAGGATAGTACCCAGCAACTAGGGTCTAGTGCGTTAGGGTTAAGGTATTTTTTCATTGTAAACATGTCATTACGCTCATGATTGTTACGTAATTTTGATTGAAAAAATTGGCCCTCTTCATCGGTTTTTGAAAACCTTTCAATGCTCCCGCCGTTGGCGGTGCACTTCCATGGCATCCTGCATAGCCCTGTCGCAAGTGCAATACAAAATCAATACTGAAGCACCAGCGGTCAAGAAAACCAGCGAAAAACTCCCGGATGCCTGTGACGTCTTCAGTGGGAGTCGTGTGTACCATGAACCCGGAAGTGGCTTTCTTTTAACGTGTGTTTACTTGAGGTGTCTTCAAATAAAGACAGTTAGTACGCCTAACTCATGCATTTTTGGTGAATGTACATGTAATATTGCCAAGAATTCTGCCACTAGCAGAGGCTGCAGCGGTTCGTGAATCGAAGATTTGCAGCGCCCATTCTACCAAGGATTGTAGAGATTTTTCGTCAAACTTAAAAGTCTAACGTTAGTTTGGGGTTGAAAAGCTTTTAGTTTTACAAGCTGAAACAGGCTTCAGTTTCAAGATGCCATCACGGCCAGACAAACATTCGGGAATGGCGTGAGCCAGGTAAGCAAATACTTTGAACCTAACTTGTTAATTTTTTGCTAACAATAACTTTACATATACATCAGTCACGTCAGTCATAAAAGTACACGGAGACAGTACGGATATGGAGTGTCATAGCCGAGCTGTCTAGCTTACCGGACTCAATTTCTGGTGTTAGCAGCAGAATGTGGGTTCGAATCCCGGCCGTGACACTTGTGTCCTTGAGCAAGACACTTAACCATAATTGCTTCTCTCCACCCAGGGGTTAAATGGGTACCTGTGAGGGCAGAGTTGGTTGATTAGCCCTATATGCGCTGTAACGGCAGCAATTGAGCTGTATACTCCCCAGGGAGCTGAGATGGTTTCAGGAATGATTTATGAGCCTTATGAGCAGGGGTAATGACATAATGCGCCTTGAGCACCACTTAGTTGGTGGATACGTGCGCTATATAAGTCCACACATTATTATTATTATAATTATTATTATTATTATTATATGTACATGTACATAATTCACTCTCTACATGATTGATTTAACATCTTGCATAGGCTACTGAGTACTGTACATGTACTTGCCTACTGACATTTAATATGACATGAATAAAAGTTTTACCATAAAAATAATAATAATTTTGGCCTTGTGATTGAACAATTAATGAAGACAATGTATTGTACATTTCTGGACCAAAATGTGAATTTCATATGAGTTTTACAATTAAAAGTACACTATAAGTTTTGAGGCTTTGCATGGTGGAATACCGTGAACCCGTGAAGTCCCCATGGTTCTCCCTGAACCATATTAACCCGTGAAGTCCCCATGGTTCTCCCTGAACCATATTTCTCTCTTAGCGACAGTAGAGAAAAACGAGTTGCCCGAAATTGGTTCTCCCTTGAACCTTTCTCACTTAACGAAGGTTGAGATACGAGTTGTGCGATACGGTTCTTTTCAGAACCTGTACCTCAGCTTCACATTAGCTGAGATAAACACATGGTGTTACCGCAAACCGAAACGATAAAAGTACACTGTTGGGGTGCAGTCAATTAGTTTGTTTTCTTATCTGAGTCATTTGTCATTCATTTTTCTGTTGACTGACCTGCCATTGAACCATGGAGGAAGGAAACAACTCGTCAACCTTGTACCCAAATCAACTCGTACCAGTACAAGTTAGCTTAATTGTTTATATTTTCCTTCAGGTTTTGCAAGAAGAATTTACTTAAGTCAAAGTGAACAACAGAAACCTCTAGCATGTCAGAAGAGGTAATATATAACTACTTTATTATTTCAAGTTATCTCAACTATTGTTAAAAGAGATTCTTGGTTCTTATGTTTATAATAACTATTATTGCGGTTCGTTTAATCTGCTGGGGGAGGGCTCACTGCAGAAAAATGGGGCCACACAAAAAGTGCACATTCAATATATTCACGGCGATATATCACCCCTGGATCTGCTAATGGATGACACATTATTTGATTGCAAAGTAGGCCAAATGCTGCAAATGGTTAGCAATTTACTGATAATTAGCCTAAATTTTGACTTGAATGTCATGAATTCTTAATGTTTATTTTTACTTTTGTTTCTTAATCTATTTGAGAGAGAGAGAGAGAGAGAGAGATACTTACATGGACCAATTAACAGCATTCCCTATGATAAGCACAATCATTCGATCCTACCAAAAACCAACACATAATCAGTCAATCATTAAAATATAATAGACAATCTTCACATTCATGTCATGACAAATAATAACAAATAGGGTTACTTCTTATTCTCGGGGAAATTTGACTCTATAGAGAAAAATACTATAAGCAGTCTTAGAGAAATAAATGTAATGCTTAAAGGCAAACAATAACAATCTTGTTATCTTTTCAGTTTGAAAGATACAAAACTATGACCCATTCATAAATACCCACCTTAATTTTGATTTGAAGTTTTCAATATCCAGTGCCATTTGTATTGGAAAAAGAGCCAAAGAAAGAATACTACAAATCCAGATTTTGAGAACAGATGATATTCCAACTTGGCCCATGAGTTCGCGTCACATGATACAAACTCTTATTCCTGCATGGTGCAAACTTGCATACATGGCGCATACTTACTGGTTGGTTATTCTCATTGATAATGCCTAGGTAGTCTTTACCATCCGTTAATACACACCCACGTGATCATGTTTCATCCAATCAGACTGTCTTGGGCATTTATGAATATGTATACTAAAATAAATGTAATAAAAACTCAAGTGAATATTTAGCCTTAGCCCCAACAAAGCTAGTAATATACGTAAATTTGAACTGTACTCACAAGGTAAACTGGACTTTTGCAGCATTCAATTCTCATAATAAAAAGAACTCTCTTGAAGATTCCAAAATCTGAAAAAATTAAGTGAGAGTTAAATTTTCGTGTGAATCTTCTGACAAATCAAAAAAGTTACTGAAATCATGTTTCCTTAAGCCAAGTGTTTTTCCATAAATACTGAGAGAGCATTAACTAATTAGAAGTTATTAAGCTTTTTTCTTCTCGTTTCTTTCATTCTCTGGACATGATGATGAGTGGTATATTCGAATCTGATAAAGGAGAAATGTGGTCAAATAAATGATCAAATCAATCTACTATTAGACTGATGTTATTGCAGAAACATGTAATATTTAGAGTAATTGGAGTATGGAGTGCTATGGTCGAGCGGTTTAGTGCATCAGATTTGTGTTCTGATGGCTGAGTCGTCAGAATGTGGGTTCGAATCCCAGCCGCAACCGGGGTGCTTGTGTCCTTGAGCAAGACACTTTACCATAATTACTTCTCTCCACCCAGGGGTAAATGGGTACCTGTGAGGGCAGAGTTGGTTGTTGTGTTTGATTAGCCCTATATGCACTGTAATGGCAGCAATTGAGCTGTATACTCCCCAGGGAGCTGAGATGATTTCAGGAATGATTTATGAGCCTGATGAGCACCAGTTTGGTGGATACGTGCGCTATATATGTCCACATTATTATTATTATTATTAACTGAATGAACCACCTAAGCATGATCTTACCAAGTTTCCATGTTCCCATATAGTAGATTTGTGCACTGACAGCTAGACAGGTAATGATATGCAGTACAGCAAAGACTACATAGAAATACACTGATACAAACATCTGTCAACAAATCACATACAATGAAAACTTTAATGGTCTGATTGTTACATCTTGTTGCCCTCAGCAGAGAACAAAACAACCATTGTTCTAGCTGTTGTATCATTGAGCAGGCTGCACACTTTCTGTTGTTACATTGTGTTCCATTTAGCAGGGTGCGTGTGAAATGCCTGTAGAGGGGGTTTAGGGTTAAATTATACTACTCAAAACAATTTAGGGAACACCGGAATAATCTCAGTTAAAGCAAGATCATTTATTTCAGATAAACACAATGTTTCACAGAATTGATGAGAAACAACTGCACAATGAAACAGATGATAAAGGATGCATGTAGTGATTACACATTTCATGATATGACTACTGAAAGAGAGAGGGGGTTGCAAATGAAAATCCCGGTTCATGGAACATTTCAAACCTATTTGATGTTAAAAATCCGGTGTTCCCTAAATTGTTTTGAGTAGTATATATAAAATCTTTCTAATCATCATCATTCGGCAAAGACTTGTGTCCGTGTCCGTCTCGTCATCAGATGGGGGCACATTACTGGAGATGCCACCATCACCCATTCTCTTTCGATCGCCGCTTTTTTCAGCTCATCCACACTTCTACCACTTCACTTGATCATTCTCTACCCAATGCAGTTTGGGGTGACCTCTGCCAATCATACTGAGAAAATATTCCGTCTTAAGTGCTTTTATCTTAGAAACAAATACGTAACATGTCAAAAGTTACCATCCAGCAAGTTTCAGTTGAACAACATAAATAAATTGTTTTTCATTGTTTTCTCAAAATTGTGAGCATCTATTATGTGGAAAAGAATTATGTTTCCACATATTGTACATCCATGTTTTTCAATTGTTTTTCATGATCCTTTGGGGATCATCATGGGCAATATTCCAATAGAAATTGCACATTTTGACCTTGCATTATGTATTGTTACATAATGTATTGCTACATTATGCACTGTCGCACTAACAGTGTGCGCTGTCGCAGTGTGCGCTGTCGGTGTGTATTGTTAGATTCTATAAATCACAAGAGTATAGGAAGTTTTGCCTGTACAGTAGGAGTAAGGTGGGTAGCTGGTTCCATGGATGTAAATCATGGAGAGGATGGGCATATACATGTATACCCCCACACATACAATCATCAAAATTCCTCACTTCTGGGGCCAGTAAAACATAGTTAATCTTCAAAAGCTCTTTACAAAAATATAATTTTGGACAAACGATGAAGGGCTTTCATTGTTTTCAATTTTATTATTTTTTGCTATTTCTCAAGTCCAATAAACCAATTTAATAGTTATTATTTACAAAAACAAATGTTAGGAACAGATAAATTTAATATTGAAATAATTATTTTAAATTGAAGTTAGTTTTAGTTTACAGTATTTAAAGTTTTTGTCAAAATGTAGTGAGACAGTGTTGACTGTTGGTTGGTTGTGTTTCATTATACGCATTAGACTTAGAGGTTTATATTTGTCATAAGTTCATGCCTTATTAGTCATATCCTGCATCAGGATACATGTCACATGATACTTCCCGTCTGCTGTTTCTTATTCTGCATCTTCCTTTATAATTATTTTCACAATGCTGACATTTCACTTATGTTTCAATTCATAATAATCATGTTTTCACGAATCTCTGTAATTAACTTCAAAAACAAATTCATTCCCAAAGTCAAACAAACAACACAATTATTCTGCGCTCAAAATAAATTGCAATCATAAGTCACCCATTAAAACTTCCCCCTGAAAATGGAATATCCCTAATCAAGTAATTTCCTTGAAGCCAGGGCAGCTATGTGACAAGTGCTTCATATAAGTTCCTACTGTACCTGTAGATTATAGCGAGTCTTGTCATCACTGCTGACTAACAATATACTCTCATACTACAAAACGATACAGATATTTTAACTCATTTCTTTATACCACATTAGTTATGGGTTCAGGTGAACTGATTTGTCTGTTATGTTTTATGATTCTTCATGCTTCATTTGGTCAACAACATGGACATCAAAATGAGCAAGCAGCAGGCAGATCTAGAGTTGTCTCCAAACCACGTCATCCTATTGGGTCTGCAGTACCAGGTATACCTATCGACCCTGATATACGTCCTGGGCCAGTACACGTACCTATAATGCCAGCTATGCAACCTTACCAACCAGATAGACAACCACCTCCTCCTAGAGCAGAACCACCATTGTCAACCAAGACACCAACAACTATGAAACTAAATCTTACCCCACCACTGCAGTCTACTGCAAGATACTGGATCACTAAACCTACAAAGCATCTTAGGAGCTGTTATCCAAATCCATGCAAGAATAAGGGAATATGTCTACATAACCAATTTAATCAGCCTCATTGCAAGTGCATGCAACTATACCTTGGTAACTTATGTGAAGTGGTTGTCTCACCACCAAAGAACGTCTCACCACCAAAGAACATCTCTATCACACAATTAACATCTGAATCAGTTCTTATCAACTGGAAGGCACCACTCAAATCACGAGGACTTGCAGGTTTTGTGGTTCAATATAATGAATTTGGAGAAGATGATATTGCTTTCAGTCAAATTATCCACCCATCTGTGACACAGTTCACACTGAGGGTAAGTTTAGAATCACTTATCCATGACACAAATTCACAATGCAATTCATTTTCCATCCATTGTGCTTGCCAAATTTTGTGCAGAATATCTCCTAATAATAATAATAATAATAATGTGTGGACTTATATAGTGCACGTATCCACCAACTGAGTGGTGCTCAAGGCGCATATTATTACCCCTGCTCATAAGGCTCATAAATCATTCCTGAAACCATCTCAGCTCCCTGGGGAGTATACAGCTCAATTGCTGCCATTACAGCGCATATAGGGCTAATCAACCAACTCTGCCCTCACAGATACCCATTTAACCCCTGGGTGGAGAGAAGCAATTATGGTTAAGTGTCTTGCTCAAGGACACAAGTGTCATGGCCGGGATTCGAACCCACATTCTGCTGCTAACACCAGAACTTGAGCCCGGCAAGCTAGACCGCTCGGCCACGACACTCCTGAGATCATTGGCAGACAGAAGAACATGCACACATACATGTAGATGTATTAGTACCATAACATACACTCACTGATGCCAACGTGTCCTATCATCAAGACAATGTGTGCATTTTCACTGTTAGAGGTTTACGATGTGCACAGAGTGGATTAAAGGGATTAAAGTAATAAGAACAAGTATGAAGTTACATGGCGACTGAAATTTCATTTCAAAACATTTTTGTTCCAGCAATCGTATAAAACAAAGATTTTGTCATATGTGACGCCGTATGTCAAAACCAGGCACAATTGGGCAAGAGGTCAATTTTGAGTTATTGAAATATTAGTAAAATATAGACCTTGCACTTTACAATGCCGCTTTCTTTTTTCAAATCGGATATTCCATAGCGAAGTTATTAAGATTTGAAATCGGACTGTCCGAAACATCGAAACTGAGATAATAGCCCTTTAAAGTTTGAGAAATAGCCCTTTAAGGTTTGAGTTTAAACAAAACAAGTAGGTCAACAATGTTACCTTAGCAACAGGCATGCAGGAGCAAAGAAACTGGTCTATAGTTGATTTTCAAACTTTTTTCAGTTATGAAATTGCATTATTTACCAAAGAAAGTAAGATTCTATTTTGTGAAATTATAATGCCTAAAAGTATTTAAAAAATAATTTGTCGATGAAATTTCAGTTAGAAACTTTTACAGAACATTTGAAACATTTGTAGCATCATAAATTTCCAAAAATCTCAAAATTGCAAAAAATCACCCCCAAGGCATTTTGCAGCTGTTCCTCCGTTCGTAGCTCTGCCCAATTCCGCCTGGTTTTGACATACCGCGTCACATATGACGTTGGGGTGTCATGTGCGCTGCCACATTGTTCTAGAATCCTGCTACAGAGATATTGTGTGTTTGTATGTCATGTCAAAGTCATCAACATCTTCACATCAAAGTAGATTATTAAATCATCACAATATGTCCAGCTTGAGACTGCTCAAATAATCCCAATTCTCACAACTGAATATTTGCAGGAAATGGTTGTACACTATAATATAAACAATGCAAAGTTTGACTACAAAACTTTTTTCCAAACTACTGTTCATGAAAAGCACTTAGAGTTAGATTGTTTTGAAGGGGAAAAAAAATTGATTGGCTGTTTTCGTTTTGTATAAACCAAGGTACGAGAACAATTCTTACTACAACAGTGCCTAATGCACATTAACCCTAGTATACATGCAGTCTCCAAAATGCCACAAAAACTTGTGTCTGCTAAATACACATTGCTTTTTCTATGCATGCCTTAAAATATTGCACACTGTACACAAGAGTGGTACATGTATACCCCAAAATGCCCCTGGGACAAAAACAAAGCGTTCCTTCACACAGCATGTGTATACCCCAAGTTACTGCACTGGTTTATTTCAAGTTAACCTTGCAATGAAACAAAGCAGGTGGCTGCTTCAGTTTACCTCATCTTTCTGAAGTGCCTTGGGGAATGCCATTAATCTTCAGATAAGAAAGTGTGCGCCTCAAAATGTCATGGTTGTGACATTTTGAAGTATGGGTCGACTTTGTTAAGAACAACACTGATAATAGGAGGGTTTTTAAGGTACAGATACAACATCATAATTGCCTGGATGTTGCAGGTTTTTAAACAATGTGGATGCCACCTGCTGAATGTCAAGAAATCGTGAATACACTGGACTCGTATTTAGTACTTTGGTACAAAAAAATAATCAACTCTAATCTGTGGATGTTACCAAATGTTCCTTTAGACTAAATTGAATTTGATTTGCCTGGATGTTCTCTTTTACATCGAGAGTTAATTAATTTATATCCACCCATTCATGACCTAATTCTCACTGACAGGTTGTTTGTTTATTAAGAGGGATCTAATAATTGATCTTACCCCAGTTTTAGAGGTTATGTCATAAGAAAACTAAACAGTTTTATTATCTCAACCAAAGGTAAAAAGGTAAAATATTGTAAAGTCATTTTGTCTGAAACCCTTTTGTCTGACAATAATATAAACTCAGCAAGAGCAAGAGTCAACACACTTTTGACAATAGCAATGCATTTTGCAACATTTCACTTTACACCCACCCCCATATTCAGCTGTGCTGCACATTCCCCAATTGCGTAATCATAACAAATGGCACATCATTGTAAAGAGGAATAACAGGGCTTTCCAATGATACCAAATGCAAGGAAAATGAGTTGGTAACATGAGAGAAATCGTCAGTCAAACTTGAGTTTCCGAACTTTTTTTGAGGAGTTTATTTCAATATTTTGGGCCAGGGAAAAAGAGAGATAAATGATTTGCATATGGGCAATATGAATGTTGAGTAAAACATATGCATCCTGATCATAAACACAAAGAGCTAGAAGACATTGACATTTATTCATTATCTTCATGAGTGACAAAGAATCACCTTTTCTTTTGATATTAGGATCTTGAGCCTGGAAAACAATATACTATTTGTATCAGCACCGTGTTCCAAAATGTCTCCAATAAGAAGGCTTTACTACGAGACCAATGCCGTGAGGTGAAAACCAAGCCATTGTCACTTTATGAGAAGGGTATTTCTGTACCTATCGTGGGTACTATTATTGGAGGGACCATCTTGTTTCTCATCATCATCATGACCGTTTCTCTTGTTTGTCAACGAAGATGTATGAAACACAAAGCTATCCGTCTCCGTCCAATAGGACGTGTAATTTCAGCAAGGAGTACATCAGCCAACAGGGATGAAAGAATGATCCTTCATCCATCAAGGAATGCTAATGCAGCTACTACGAGTGACGACACCGCTAAAGTACACCTTCATGACCGTATTCAACCAATCACACCATTCAAACATAATACGAATCCATTTTTAAGTCCACCACCTTTTCATGCATGTGCAAACAATGCCAATGTTATTGAGCCGTATTATAGTAATATATTTCGTGGCAATAACCCTCACATGATGATGATGACACACCAAACATGCATTTCCCATAGTTCATCTGCTCCACCAGATGTGACCGAGACTAAACAAAGCTTGTTATCCTCTGATGTATTACAATGTAGTCAGAGTAGGAGATTACAGCGTGTCAGCAGTGTGCCACCGGCTAACATCAGAGCATTACCAGCGACAATCAGTAATCATGTTATGCGTTCAGCTAATGCACGTGATATGGATGCCAGTAGTGAATTTGACTTGCACAGGACATATTTCTTTCCCAAGTTTTAAAAACTTATCTGCAAAAGTAGATGAAAACATGAACTGATGATATAATATAAGATCCACATATGTGACCCGCTCTGTGAAAATGAGTCACAAGTCGCAAATTTGACAAATATACATTTCTATGTAGCTGGAAAGAGTACATCATCGGCTTTAACCCTCCTATATACAGTGCAGTTGCCATAGAATTGTCAGACCTTTCAAAACCTTTCAAGTTTGCTGTACTGAAGGGTTTTGAAAGGTGAGAAAACTGTCTGACAAAAGGGACCTATGAAAGGTTTCGAAAGGTGAAACAACTCTCTGAACAAACTGGTGTTGAAATGTTTCAATACCTTTCAAAGGGTATTGAAAGGTGTGGTTGTTCAGTAGCAACAAATTCTGGAGGGTTTTAAAGGGTTCATACATTATTGATAGCCATTTTGCCAGTAAGCAGATTTTGAAAGGTTTTGAAAGGTCAAACCATAGGAGGGTTAATTTGGTATATGTTAGAGGTGTGTGGCATATTGCATTATGGAGATATGGCATTTGTAATAATCAATAATGTACATAATTAACACAATTTATTGTTAGGAAAACAAGCATTCAAATGTAAACGCACGGTGTGACATGTGACTCATTTTCACAGAGCGGGTCACATATACAGGATAATTTATTGGCATGTAATGTGTTAACCAGTTCGCGTCGGAGGCCGTGTATACACGCATTTTTTTTCGCACCACGGATCGGAGAGCGTCTAAACACGCCATAGGAAACTCCGGAATATTTGTATGCATGCTCGGTTGAGCCACACGTGTACGGTGACATGCTCGGAAGATGTGGCCACGAGCTGTGGAAGCTTCCATTAACGTGTGTGTGGGAAAAAGAAGCCCGCACAGGGGCCCAGAAAAACTTTTTTATTCCCGACGCGAACTGGTTAATAGCAAATAGTGTTTAGGCTCAATTTCAATTAGTTTGCACTAGCTTGCCTGGCTAATGGACTCAATAGATACACGATATATGATTATTACGTGTGATCATGACTTTCAGTCTCATCAAAGCTAGAGCCACGTAAGTGAAGTGAGACTTGTCTTTTGACTATTTGAAAAGTGCATTTATTCTATCGCTGTGTTTGCACTTGATCCTACAAGGAAGATCTGAACCCACAATGGGGTGAACAAAAGGCAATTTAAAGTTAATTTTCACATTGCAAATAAATTTTCTTAGAAATGTTGCATTTTAAAGCATATTTTACTTGTAAAAATGACCTTTCACACTGCACTGATTTGAAATTATGGATGCATCATGGAGGAAGAATCCTCCATGGATGCATGTACAAGGAAGATCAATGCAGGACGATACAACAGTACAAATACAACTTGGATCATCTGCTAGCTTAACCAGTTCGCACCGGGAATAAAAAAGTTTTTCCGAACCCCGTGGCGGGTTTATTTTTACCGCACAAACACGACCAATGGTGCTCACCAGAGCGTGACCGGGGAGACCGCATCTTCCACCGTATGCTTATGGCTCGTTGCCACGTCGACCGGGAATCTATACAAATATTCCCGAGAATCCTGTGGCGTGTTTAGACGCTCTCCGATCCGCTGTCCAAAAAAAAATTGCGTGTATACACTGCCTCCGACGCGAACTGGTTAATAATCTTGCTTGCAAAATGATCTTAATTTGCAAAATCATGATCACACTTGCATAATTACGATCTTGCTAAATGTTTCCCTCATTATACCTACATGTACCAACATTAAGTAAAAAACTATCTTGTTATACTATAATATTTAATAAAACCCTCCTACACATGGAGGCCACTCCGATCCACAAAATGCTGTTCTTGAGCAACCTTCAGTACATACATGTACAAGCCTGCTGTCCTTTCCAAGTAATCTTACAAAATCAACTGTGTGCCACCCAAGGCCACTGTAAATGTTTGAACATATTAGTATGGCCTGCAATGTATCAATGGGAGACCACTTTACCCTGCAATCTCAGTGGTGTGACAGTGCGCAGAAGGGTAACCATAGGAGGCCACTGGCAACAGCTAATGGCTTGGAGTGGCCTGAATGGGTTGTTTCAAAAATTGCACTGATTGTAGGAGGGTTAAAAGTTTGTGGTGCAGTCTTTACCACAGGTTAATGACTGGTTTTGGGCGTGGTTACGGGTGATATGGACCGAGCCGAAAACAGGTCATAACCTGCGGTAAAAACCAAGCGTCAAACTTTTATGTCCATATTGATTTCGTTTTCAAAATGTAAAAAAATAAAATAATTTTTGTTGAATAAAGCCAAATAGGAATGGGCAAATTCACCTTTTGGGGACATGAGAAACACTTTCAAAGTATATACACGCTGCTTTGATTTTGATAAGCCATGTTTTTACCATCCATTAATACACCCCAATGTGATGACGTTTTGTCCAATCAGATTGTCTAAACTGTCTTGGGCATTTATGAATTGATTGATAATAGGTCAACCCTTGGCTATGGACCATCCCACTCATTGGCGGATCCAGGGGGGGGGGCTAAGGGGGATGTAGCCCCCCCCCCTAAAATCGTTTAAAATTTTTTTTTTTTTAAATGAGAAAAAAAGAGAGAGAGAGGGGGAGGGGATGGGAGAACGCACCACCATTCCCTCACTGTGCTTTGTTTTTCTCTCCCTTTGATTATTTCATTGTAATTTTTGTAGTACTGAAAAATAATTGTTTTTGATTCTCAGCCCCCCCTAAAAAATGTTCTGGATCCGCCCATGCCACTGGTATTATTGCCCATGCCACTGGTATTATTACCCAATATCCATCCCTACACCCATAGATTGGGATCAACATTGTATTTTGGACATGGTGATTTTGAACAATCTTCTATAAAACAAATGTTTAGGAGGTGGTTTCCAATGGTTTGTATTATGTGATCATTCAACAGATTAGGCTAACAAAGTATCCAGATTCAGGTCTCTGCGTGCATCGTCACAGACCTGCACATCAGCATTTCTCGTTTTCTTTTCTTTCTTTTTTTTGCAATGAAACGATGTCCAATTGCAGCCAAAATTGATGGATCGATTGGCATTCTACCATGCTGTGCTTTAACCCCAGAGCTGCCAACATATGATTTTGAAAATGAGGAAGATTTAATTTTCTAATCAGAAAGACTCAATCGAAGCAAACGCAGCGAGCGAGCCGAGCGAGCTGAGCGAGCGAGCCCTTGCGGGTGGGGTCCAGGGGTTTTAGGCTTTTTGCCACCAAAAGGAGAGGCCTCCTTGCATATATTTTAAGTAAGTAAATTACCGTCAAATACGGAAGTCTTCCGCAGAATCCGGAAGAGTTGGCAGCTCTGTAACCCTAACCACCCCAAATCCTTCAAAATCCTCCAAGGGGCACTTTTTGGGAAAATTCAGCACTGTTGGAAACTGGTACTTTCACCTCTTCAAATGGGACAAAATTACGACCTGGCAAGAAGTACAGGCCATAAGTGCTGAATATGAAAGACCAATGAAAATGCATGGTGCATTTTGAAGATAAGGGCATGTTTCCAAAAGTGCACTGATGGATTTTGGAGGATTCAGGAAGGTTCCTAGCTAGAATACCTTGGGAGTTAGGGGTTTTAAATGACTTTTTCACATAGGGCAATGAACGTCTGCCTGATTTGTGAGGCCTTTCTTAGCCACCATAGTCTGTGTATGGGAAATTTGGTCTGGTTCCAATATCCACGTTACTGTATGCATGTATCACACATTTCACTGGTCAGCAAAAAATAAATTAAAAAAATGTGTCACTACAGCGATTTTGAAGCCAACCTATAACCAGAAACTGGAAACCTTTTTGATTTAATGATGAGCCATGATTTAAATTGTGAACATAATGTAACAATACCAACAAGGTCAAGGCAGCAAGTCTTAATCAGATATTGGGTCTTATGTCAATCTCATTCCTATCATCAATATATACTCAGTAGTACGTATGTAGCACGTATGTCAGTCTGCCAACTTACCATAAATTTATCATAATATTATGTTAATCACATGTATCCTATTAACCCTCCTATTATAGCTGCACTTTAGGGGCAAGTAGCTACAGAAGTCCAAATCAGTCAACTGCCTGTTTTGACTGTTGACCCAAATGTGCACACAGGGGCATTTTTGACTGGTTTTTACTGTCATTTTTGACCACCCTGAACAATACCAGACAATGCTTTTACCAGTCAAAAACGGTCGACTCATTTTGACCTGTAAATGTACTTACTACGCGTAAGGTTTGACAGTGTTTGACTTTTAAGTGCACTAGATATACCTTGGCAAGTATATCAACATTTTGACCCTTGTAGTAGTAGTAGTAGGAGGGTTAAGTGTACCAGATATACCTTGGCAAGTATATCAACATTTTGACTGATTTTGACCCTTGTAGTAGTAGGAGGCTTAAGTGTACCAGATATACCTTGGCAAGTATATCAACATTTTGACCCTTGTAGTAGTAGGAGGGTTAAGTGTACCAGATATACCTTGGCAAGTATATCAACATTTTGACCCTTGTAGTAGTAGGAGGGTTAAGTGTACCAGATATACCTTGGCAAGTATATCAACATTTTGACCCTTGTAGTAGTAGGAGGGTTAAGTGTACCAGATATACCTTGGCAAGTATATCAACATTTTGACTGATTTTGACCCTTGTAGTAGTAGGGTTAAAAACATGAATACATATACAGAAAACATTAGAAGCATACATAATCTTTACTTGGCTTAACATTTTAAAGGGACACTATTGTCATGATCACAGCAACAGGGCATGGAATCAGTGTCCTAGTTTAAGATGAACACAGTGACTGAAAATTACTGGCTCATATATGCAGCAGCAACGGCAATATGACCTTATCATGTGGCTATTATTTTCAGTCACTGAATTAATCTGAAACGAGCACTCTGAATCCATGCCCTGTTTATCGTGGCGATATTGTCCCGAAAATCAAGACACAAATTGTATATATTTGTTTTATATAACTCACACATTGTCATCTGATTGGTGAAGAATGTAACAAATGTGGAAATCCGTACCTATATTGTATTGGTGAATCTTAACCAGTTCGCACCGGGAATAATTTTTTTTTTCCGAACCCCGTGGCGGGTTTATTTTTACCGCACAAACACGACCAATGGTGCACACCAGAGCGTGACCGGGGAGACCGCGTCTTCCACCGTATGCTTATGGCTCGTTGCCACGTCGACCGGGAATCTATACAAATATTCCTGAGAATCCTGTGGCGTGTTTAGACGCTCTCCGATCCGCTGTCCAAAAACAAATTGCGTGTATACACGGCCTCCGACGCGAACTGGTTAAGGGTACATGTAGGAAACTTTGAAGAATTCAAATTTTGATTGATTTGTATATATATGGCGTTTTGGCAAACCATTTTCATTAGGCCCCCAAAATGTGTCCGGTTTCTGGTCTTCACACACATTACCTCAGACCTGAACATCAGCATTTTTAGTTTTCTATTGTTTTTGCTATGAAACAATATCCATTTACAGCTGTGGAATTCTACCATGCTGTGTTTTAAAAGACTTCTTCTCATAGGGGTATGAATGTTTGCCTGAGTGAGGCCTCTCTTAGCTACCATACTTTGTGTATGGGAAATTTGGTCTGGTTCCATTAACCGTGTATACATGTATCACATATTTAAAAAAAAAAAAAAAAAAAAGTGTCGCTGCACTGATTTCGAAGCTGACCTATGACCAGAAGTTATTCTGACATGTTGTCATTTTCAAATGATTAGAAAAATTCACATCCGACTGATCATCGGCTGATGATCTTTTGTCCACAGCATAATGAATATAACATATTCACAATTGTTTTTTACGACAAAATAAGGTGAAACTTTGACATGTTGGTTTCTGTACATATCTCTTGATTTTAATGAAGTATGAATGCATTCTACAGATATTTTACTACTTAAACGTGTGTGTTGGGTCATTCCACCAGGTTGGGGCAAGCTTTGTGACATGGTGTCCTTGTTACGTAGGTAGATGTACCATTCATTATCCTTATTATGAGTGCACATTCTGGGGTCATTCCACCAGGTTGGGGCAAGCTTTGTGACATGGTGTCCTTGTTACGTAGATAGATGTACAATTCATTATCCTTATTATGAGTGCACATTCTCAATTGTTCTTCAAATTAGAATGAAATCAATATTTGTTCCTTGAATAGGAAGTCACAATAACGTTAATTAGGAGTCATAATAAATGATAATAAATGGTACATTTACCTACGTAACAAGGGACACTCATCACAAAGCTGGTCGAATGACACTGTTACATTTTGTATGGAGAATGCAGACACAGCTATTAATCTTTTTTGAAGTATTGTATTATAAATGTATATGGAAGGCAATGTCTGTTATGTTATAATAAAAAATGGTTAGTGTGATGATGAATCATAGATACTGTGAATAGAAATTGGTGCCTGGATATAAATGACTCACACTCATATGTCCTGTCATATACTGAATACATCACGATTAAAGTTTCTTGCATGGTTGAAATGTTAGTTCTTTCAGGATATGGGTTAAGATAACTAAGGCCCCCCCCCCCTCCCCCCCAAAAAAAGGATCTCCACTTTCTGGTCTCTGCAAGCGTCACCTCAGACCCACATGTTGGCATTTTTAGTTTTTTGTTGTTGCTATGAAACGATGTCCAATTGCAGCCAAAAATGCTGGATCAATTGAAATTCTGCCATGCTGTGTTTTAAACAACTTGCTTATTTTTGAAATCGTGTATAGAACGTTTGGGGTTTGACATTTTTAACGTTAGACCTGATCTAAGTATTTATTATTATTATTTTTTTTTGAATGAGGATTACACCAGGTTCTACCTGGTGTATAAAAAATCCGATGAGTATTGTATGAATGTATCTAATGTATATTTTCTGCACCCAAACCCCAAAATTTAATAATAATAATAATAATAATAATGTGTGGACTTATATAGCGCACGTATCCACCAACTGAGTGGTGCTCAAGGCGCATTATATTATTACCCCTGCTCATCAGGCTCATAAATCATTCCTGAAACCATCTCAGCTCCCTGGGGAGTATACAGCTCAATTGCTGCCATTTCAGTGCATATGGGCTAATCAACCAACTCTGCCCTCACAGGTACCCATTTAAGCCCTGGGTGGAGAGAAGCAATTATGGTAAAGTGTCTTGCTCAAGGACACAAGCACCATGGTCGCGGTTGGGATTCGAACCCACATTCTGACGACTCGGCCATCAGAACACAAATCCGGTGCACTAAACCGCTCCACCATGGCACTCCAAATTTGTTTGTAAACCTTATTAAAGGGAAAGTATCACACTGGTAAGGTTGACAGAATTGCTTCTACGTGTATACTCTCCCTCTCTCAATCAATCATGAAATACATTCAACATATAATATTATCACCAGAATTTAAGAAGCGAACGAATTTTGACAGATAATATCGTTATTAAACAAACAATTATGAAATTCGGTTGTCAGAAACTGGAAATAAATTGATATTTAAAATATGCTTGATTCTGATTGACAGCTGTGCTGGCCAATCGGAAGACTGCACACGCCCTCTGCCATTTCTTACAATAAATTGTGTGGTCACGTGCAAGCCGAGGACAGCGGGCCAGCATTTTATTAACCCTGCTATAGGTTTAACAATCAAAGACACTCAAAATTTGTATGTCACTCCCAACCCATTGACTTTGTGCAGTGCACTCAAATAAATGCAAGGACATGTGGCTATGGTAGGAGGTCAAACCAAAACCACTCGATTGTATATGAGTCTGCTGCTAACTTATGCAGTACATACACAGCTCTGTGTGACTCTGCATATAACGTAGGACATACACAAGTGTGTTTGACTTTGCCACTATCTCCAGCACTCTTAGAGAAAAAATACACATGTGTGAACAATTGGCAATGCAACCAAAAATACTCAAGTGACTGTTTGTGGGTGCGGTGCTTACTGGGCCAAATTTCAGCCTGGGCATAGGAGGGTTAATTTAGGTTTTTATTTTACTGGTACTAATCCTAATTTTTTCATTCAATGTCTCAAATGAAAGCTTATAACTTCCATAACTTCCTTAACAAAAAAGTGTTACCATTAAATCAGTCTAAACACAGACGATATATCTTTAAACAAAATTACCTGTGAAGGTATTTTGCTTATTATGTTGTGTTTAAGAAAAAATAGTCAAAATGCATGCAAATATTGTTATCAGTAACCACATTTTTTTAACCCTCCTAGTGTTTGACCATTTGAAACCATTCAAAATTTCCACTTACCAAAATGGCCATTGGTTTTGTACACACATGGTGATACCATTTGAAAAGTATTGGTAGCAAGCTTTACTGCCATTCAAATCCATTCAAATGGTTTTTGAATGGTGGATACACTACACCTTGGTGTGTTTCCATAGCCAGATGGTTTCAAATGGTGAATGTACTACACAGTGGCTTATAAATCATTCAAATGGTTTTGAATGGTGGATACACTACACCTTGGTGTGTTTCACAAAACGTATGGTTTCAAATGGTGCATCAACTTGTCTGAAAAAGGCACCAGAACTAGGAGGGTTTTAATAGAGAATTTGGATCTTATTAAGACATAGAATCAATTGGAAAATAATTGACTATTTGACTGGAATGATATAACCTCAGACAGAAATATTGAAAGGAATGTTTGATACCATCATCAACAACTAAGATTTAGGTACAACTGTGATCAACTGTTTGAATTGTTTGAAAATAATAATTCCTCTTTCCTCTAAGATGAAAAGACTTCAAACAATAGTTTCCGATGATAATTGATACTTGTACAAATTTTACACCAAATAAGTTTCATGTGAAAATGTGATCATTTATGATTTGAAAAACATTATTTTAACATTCCATTTATAAAGAGCAAACACATTAACTAACAGAAGATTTCATAATTCTAAACCTATAAGATTTGAGGCTTTGCGTGGTAGAATATCGATATCGTTTTGGTTTGTGGTAACACCATGTGTTTATCTCAACTATCGCGAAGCTGAGGTACAGGTTCTGAAAAGAACCATATCGCACAACTCGTATCTCAACCTTCGTTAAGTGAGAAAGGTTCAAGGAAGAACCAATGTCGGGCAACTCGTTTTTTTTCTTTGCTGTCGCTAAGTGAGAAATATGGTTCAGGGAGAACCACGGGGACTTCACGGGTTAATATGGGTCAGGGAGAACCATGGGGATTTCACGGGTTATTCTCAATGCTTTGATTAGCCTGCTCTAATCTTCGTCAGGAGAACTCTAAACCTAATTAATCTTAATAATATATCATAGTTTATGTTATATTGTGCATTACATGTATGATATATTGTATTATATCATAGATAAACACATGCACAGGTTTGAACCCTGTGTTATTATTATTATTGTTTAAGATTATATTTATTTACAAAATCAAAGAAATAAATCATCTATAGTTAATAAAAATAATTTGTTTAGTGTCAGAAGTCTATTACATACATAAAGTGTATGCGAGATACAGTTCTTTCACACATTGGATAAGTCTCTCAGACTACACTGATTCTTTTTGAGACCTTGCACGTCAGTCTGTGGAACGTGTCATGAATGGCCCAAATCCATTGTTCAATGAGTACTATGCCGTGGACTAGGATAGTACACGAGTGTCACACTTCATGTAGGTAATAGACTTCTGGTACTGTGCCGTGGACTAGGTTAGTACACGAGCGGCACACTTCATGTAGGTAACAGACTTCTGGTACTGTGCCGTGGACTAGGTTAGTACACGAGTGGCACACTTCATGTAGATAACAGACTTCTGGTACTGTGCCATGGACTAGGTTAGTACACGAGCGGCACACTTCATGTAGATAACAGACTTCTGGTACTGTGCCGTGGACTAGGTTAGTACACGAGTGGCACACTTCATGTAGGTAATAGACTTCTGGTACTGTGCGGCGGACTAGGTTAGTACACGAGTGGCACACTTCATGTAGGTAATAGACTTCTGGTACTGTGCGGCGGACTAGGTTAGTACACGAGTGGCACACTTCATGTAGGTAATAGACTTCTGGTGCTGTGCCGTGGATTAGGTTAGTACACGAGTGACACACTTCATGTAGGTAATAGACTGGTGTTGTTAAATGTGATTGTTTGTGTAACTATACCTCATACATATTCATGATCGAAAGCCGAATTCTCACTGGTCCATTCACCATCACGTGCCAGATGTTATTTTGGCTGTTTACCAAGTGCCCGCGAGTATTCACACACAGGGTAAATACGCATGTGCAGTAGTGCGTAGTAGACTGTCGCATCGGGGAACAGTCCCGGCGGTGAACAGTCGCACGGGTGTAGTACGCATGCGCAAACATCGCCCTAGCTACATGTACATACACATGAAAAGATGGTGGCACACGTAAATGTCAATTCGCGTTTTCCCGAGCTCCTTATTATTGTAATGGCAACTGAATATGTATGAGGTATAGTAAAACAAATATAACATGATTTATCAAACTAGTTCCCTCGGCTTCGCCTCGGGAACTAGTTTGTCAACTTCCAATACCTCGGGGAGCAAATATCGACTGTCCACCCTCAAACCATGTTATATTTGTATAATGTGCCATAGTCGAAATATTTCTTAATTAATGCACTGTAGTAATTTATATTTCTTGGGAAAATGTATGATAAAATGTACAAATGTTATTAAACCACTGGAAGTATTATACATGCAATACAATTCTGCCTAAAGTTTTGCCTAAA
Organism: Zoroaster sp. YZ-2022; assembly: GCA_029582265.1. Classification (NCBI taxonomy): domain Eukaryota; kingdom Metazoa; phylum Echinodermata; class Asteroidea; order Forcipulatida; family Zoroasteridae; genus Zoroaster; species Zoroaster sp. YZ-2022. The sequence goes on from CM055816.1 coordinate 89,593,569, forward strand.
GGAAAATAGAAAAGATCAATTTGTGGTTACATCAATGCTTATACGTACTCACAGGAAAAAATAAATGTTCTACAAATTATTAAGGAGATCCTGTGATTGTAGGCTAATAGACCAATGAAGTAGCCCCGCCTACCCTATCAACGTGCTAGCAACTGCCAACTCTCTAACATACTTCAATATGAAGCTTGTGTCACTATCCTTCATAATCTGTAAACCCTAACTCCAAGGCATTTTGGCGAGAAACCATCACAATATGATTGCACTTTCAACCAAGGTGAGCCACTCATTTTCCTGACGAATTTTTAATAATCAAAATCAAGCTTGATCATACCATAGAGATCATACCACAAAGTAACGTTACACTCGGCGAAATTCACTTTGAAAAGCACCCGAACATGTTGCAGTCAGTAATTTGTTTTCGTGATATTGCCTCTGTTTCAGCGATCGATATAATAATGTAAACAAAAAAGAAAATGGACGGAGGACTAACTTTCATGAATGACTGCAATTTGGAGAAAATAATTAAGAAAATGGCCTAGAAGAAAGATACACATTAATTTTTTTACCACCTTTTGTGATATTGCCTGTTTTAGCGATCGATATAACAATGTAAACAAACAAGAAAATAGACGGAGGACTTTCATGAATGACTGCAATTTGGCGAAAATAATGAAGAAATTGGCCTAGAAGAAAGAAACACGTGATTTTTTTAACCACCTGTGGCTCAATTTCCGGACACTAAAGATTATTATTTCTGGTAAAATTTGGATATTCATATTATGAACCAAACGACAGTAAAGCCTTAAAAAACAACACCTTTACCTATGCACACTACATACTGTAATTTTAAGCATTTTAAAATTTGCTGAACAAAATTCACAGATTGCTATACAAAAAAAATATTTTGCTATGCAAATTCATTTTTTGCATCGCAGTTTTGCTATGCAAATTGTTTTGAACGAAATCGTTCCCTGAGGATTTGAAATAGATACGAAATATATGAAATAGAACAAAAGGAACTCATAACGGACATTAAACACATTCTTAGCTCCTTCTACAACTATCTCATTGGTGACTTCAGTCTCTTTGTGTCAGTAAATGTTACACGAGGTGTCTAAAGTGTATTTATATCAAGAGGATATTGTTAATTTGTTCAAGGTAAACAATACAGCCGTTATGACATCATCATCAGGCTCCATACAGTCTACTAAGGTCATGTGACAATTATAGACTCATGTCAACTTTAATGTAATAAAGATTCTGTATTCCTGATGAGGGAATCAGAATTTGTCGCGCTGTCTTTACCGCAGGTTAATGACCGGTTTTGGGCAAGGTCACAGGCAATGAGGACTGAGCCAAATGTGAGGTCCTGGTCGTCAACATTTTATTCCCATTGATAAATCCCTGTATCGATTTCGTTTTCAAAATGTACAAAAATTCTAATTTTTGTTGAATCAAGCCAGTTGAAATGGGCAAATTCAGGTTTTGGGGACACACGAAACACTTCAAAGAACATTTAAGTCAGCGTGATGCAAAACAATCTTTGTCACTCTGATTGGTTCACAAATGCGCATCGCACGTTGCACACCAGCTAAATAGAACATACGCATTGCTCTGATTTTGATAAGCCATGTCTTTATCATCCATTGACCCTCCTATAGGTTTAACACTCAAAGACACTCAAAATGTTTATGTCTCTCTTAACCCATTGACTTTGTGCAGTGCACTCAAATACACTCAAAATTTGTATGTAACTCCCAACCCATTGACTTTGTGCAGTGCACTCAAATACACTCAAAATTTGTATGTAACTCCCAACCCATTGACTTTGTGCAGTGCACTCAAATAAATGCAAGGACATGTGGCTAGGATAGGTCAAACCAAAACCACTCTACAGTACATACACAGCTCTGTGTGACTCTGTGGTTTGACCTACTAATTGGCAATGCACCCAAAAATACTCAAGTGACTGTCTGTGAGTGCCATGCTGACTGGGCCAAATTTCAGCCTGGGCATAGGAGGGTTTATAATCACGTTTTGTCCAATCAGATAAACTGTCTTAGGCATTTATGATAATGATATCAATGAACAGTTACATGTATACAGGATAACAATGCATAAAGGATAATGATATCAATGAACAGTTACATGTATACAGGATAACAATGCATAAATGACGGCAGACATAATGACCATCTATGACTGACTGCTTTAATTAATCATTCAAGCAACGCCGTGACTGTACTGTTGTGATATGTTTGTATGGTAAAGAGGCTGTAAATAGAACCGTGTAAACCCTAGGGGCGGTATTCACAAAACTACTTAAGTCATCAAATTCTAAGCACCCCACTTAAATTCCCAATTTACATGACTCCAACTGACTAAGTGGTATTCACAAAACATTTACACTCAGCGACCCACTTGTTAAAGGTATAAACTCACTGGTGGAGTTTTAGAGGAAGGAACGAACTTTGACAATGATGTATGTAAGTATATGACCATAATTTAATAATACACAATAGACAAAGTTTTATGAGTTGGTGAAATTCTTGCGTCGGGAAATAAACAATTGATTTAATTTTGCCCTAACACCGACGTGTGTATAGCACTGTATACTCAGTGCTTTCCGAGTCTCTGTGACACAGGCGTGACACAGGCGGGACTCGGGCGGGATTCGAACCCATGACTTCCTGTTTACTAGTGCAGATGTCTTAACCTCTCGACCACCGAGCTTGCCCGATGGCGATTGGCTGGCTAGAATCCTATATAGCAGCGGGTTCTGCGATATATATGAGTTGGTGAAATTCTTGCGTCGGGAAATCAACAACTGATTTAATTTTGCCCTAACAAAGTTTTGTTTCACCGACGGAACGAAGTGAAGAGGGCCAACCCTCCCCAAATTAAATTATTAGCTGCATTATAATGTTTACTTTGCCAGACAATTGGAACTAAAAATGTATTATAGTAACAGCTGCAATAAAGGAAATAATCCTACTTGTGAAATATATACTTACTTGTTTATAGGAAATGTTAAATTATTTGGTTTTCGGCGAACTTTCTTTACCAACTTGCCATGTTTATGCTGATCGACGTTGTTCACCAATAATCACGTCATTTTAAGCTATGCATTTTGCATTGAAGTTATAGCAGCTCTTGTCGTTGTTGGCTCACGACTTTCATATACGTGCGCGTATACGCACAGGCATGGCGTGTGCTATTTTTGCGAAGCATATAACGAGTAATTAATGCGTATGGATGATACGCGCGTATCATTCAAAATATTTCACATGGCGCGATAGTGATGTTTGTATGTTTTGTGTCTTAAGTGGGGTTCTAAGATAAGCCTGGTACTTCATGAATAGGTAGTTAAGCACCCGACTTAAGTTAGTGGGGTGCTTTAGATTTAAGTGCAGTCTTAAGAATCCTGCTAAATTGTTTTGTGAATACCGCCCCAGAGCTCATAGCTGAAGTGCATTTCACACAGTCTTTGACAGTGTTTGACAGTGTTTGACACTGTTTGGCAAGTGTTTGACACTGTTGGCAAGTGTTTGACACTGTTGGCAGTGTTTGACACTGTTGGCAGTGTTTGACACTGTTGGCAGTGTTTGACACTGTTGGCAGTGTTTGACACTGTTGGCTGCGTTTGACACGGTTGGCAGCGTTTGACACGGTTGGCAGCGTTTGACACTGTTGGCAGCGTTTGACACTGTTGGCAGCGTTTGACACTGTTGGCAGCGTTTGACAATGTTCGCAGCGTTTGACAATGTTCGCAGCGTTTGACAATGTTCGCAGCGTTTGACAATGTTCGCAGCGTTTGACAATGTTCGCAGCGTTTGACAATGTTCGCAGCGTTTGACAATGTTCGCAGCGTTTGACAATGTTCGCAGCGTTTGACAATGTTCGCAGCGTTTGACAATGTTCGCAGCGTTTGACAATGTTCGCAGCGTTTGACAATGTTCGCAGCGTCTGACACTGTTCGCAGCGTTTGACACTGTTCACAGCATTTGACAATGTTTACAGCGTTTGACACTGTTCACAGCGTTTGACAATGTTTACAGCGTTTGACATTGTTTAGTGTTTGACATTGTTTACAGCGTTTGACATTGTTTACAGCGTTTGACATTGTTCATAGTCTTTGACAGTGTTCGACACTGTTGACAGTGTTCGACACTGTTGGCAGTGTTCGACACTGTTGGCAGTGTTCGACACTGTTGGCAGTGTTCGACACTGTTGACAGTGTTTGACATTGTTGACAGTGTTTGACATTGTTAACTTGAGAAAGCAAGTATCAGAGGTGTGATTTGACAAAATTAAAAAAAAACTGAAAAATGGGTAGCAGGTCTTGTCTCCCTTTGGTCTAGAGGACAAAGCCCCTCTGAACCTTCTGGATGTTTAATTTTGGAGGATTTACAGACTCTCCACATCCCCACAAACAAGAAATTTGAGGTTTGGACACAATACAGGCTACTTCTTTCAAGAACATTTTGAGGCAAAGGGAGATTTGTAAAAAAAATCCTAAAAACAGGAAAAATCCTAAGAAATCATAGGTCTGAAGTACAAAGCTTAGTAGCGGAAATCAATGGATGGATCCATCATGAAAACCTAAAAAGGATAAACTATCATTAGATTGTGTAAAAAAAATACCCACCATTGGATGGAATCTTAAGGCTGTATACATTAAATTAGTACATGTATTTTGTGCTGTTAGTTTGTGACTTACCACTCCCATAAGTGCAATGAAGATAACCACAGCAAAGGTTGCAAATGCTGCATAGGCATTGGCATTAATATCAGGATGTCTCTGTTGGTAAAGTACTAACATCCCAAGACCTGCTATGATGTACATGAAGGCTGTATCTATAGAAATAAGATTAAAAATTATGCTGATATTATTTTACAAGTAACGTAACCACTCATTACAAACCATCTATGCCAGTTACTCATTACAAACCACCTATGTCAGTTACTCATTACAAACCATCTGTCAGTTACTCATTGCAAACCATCTGTCAGTTACTCATTGCAAACCATCTATGTCAGTTACTCATTGCAAACCATCTATGTCAGTTACTCATTACAAACCACCTATGTCAGTTACTCATTGCAAACCATCTATGTCAGTTACTCATTGCAAACCATCTATGTCAGTTACTCATTGCAAACCACCTATGTCAGTTACTCATTGCAAACCATCTATGTCAGTTACTCATTACAAACCATCTATGTCAGTTACTCATTGCAAACCATCTATGTCAGTTACTCATTGCAAACCATCTATGTCAGCTACTCATTGCAAACCATCTATGTCAGTTACTCATTACAAACCATCTATGTCAGTTACTCATTGCAAACCATCTATGTCAGTTACTCATTGCAAACCATCTATGTCAGCTACTCATTGCAAACCATCTATGTCAGTTACTCATTGCAAACCATCTATGTCAGTTACTCATTGCAAACCACCTATGTCAGTTACTCATTGCAAACCACCTATGTCAGTTACTCATTGCAAACCATCTATGTCAGTTACTCACTGCAAACCATCTATGTCAGTTACTCATTACAAACCATCTATGTCAGTTACTCATTGCAAACCATCTATGTCAGTTACTCATTACAAACCATCTATGTCAGTTACTCATTGCAAACCATCTATGTCAGTTACTCATTGCAAACCATCTATGTCAGTTACTCATTACAAACCATCTATGTCAGTTACTCATTGCAAACCATCTATGTCAGTTACTCATTGCAAACCATCTATGTCAGCTACTCATTGCAAACCATCTATGTCAGTTACTCATTGCAAACCATCTATGTCAGTTACTCATTGCAAACCACCTATGTCAGTTACTCATTGCAAACCATCTATGTCAGTTACTCATTACAAACCACCTATGTCAGTTACTCATTGCAAACCATCTATGTCAGTTACTCACTGCAAACCATCTGTCAGTTACTCACTGCAAACCACCTATGTCAGTTACTCACTGCAAACCACCTGTCAGTTACTCATTACAAACCACCTGTCAGTTACTCATTACAAACCATCTACGTCAGTTACTCATTGCAAACCATCTACGTCAGTTACTCATTACAAACCACCTATGTCAGTTACTCATTACAAACCATCTATGTCAGTTACTCATTGCAAACCACCTATGTCAGTTACTCATTGCAAACCATCTACGTCAGTTACTCATTACAAACCACCTGTCAGTTACTCATTGCAAACCATCTATGTCAGTTACTCATTACAAACCATCTATGTCAGTTACTCATTACAAACCATCTATGTCAGTTACTCATTGCAAACCATCTATGTCAGTTACTCATTACAAACCATCTATGTCAGTTACTCATTATAAACCATCTATGTCAGTTACTGTGCAGGCGCGGATCCAGGGGGGGGGCTGCGGGGGCACGTGTCCCCCGGGTAAATTGAGTAAAAAAATATTTAAAAAAAAAAGGAAAAAAAAAAAAAAAAGGAAAAAAAAAAGAAAACTAAAGAAAAGAGGGGGAGATCAGAGAAAAGGAGGAGTAGCCTAAAAAAAATACCGGCGACAATATTAAACATCTGCTGTGTCTACTTTTGGCATAAAATAAATACTGAAAAAATGCAACAAGAAAAAAAGGTTATCAGTCATGCCATGGAACTGAAACCCTCTTTTGAGAGAAAACTGAAGTATTTCCCGGAGCTCGGGGATTTCAACTCTCTCCATCTCAACATCTAATCCTCTTGGGGGAGTTTATTACCAGTTAAATGGCCACAGCCAGCAGGAAACAATTGATCACTTGACTGAATGATTTGCTAGTTTTGCCAAAATCCTTTTTGAGTGGCCTAAACGAACACATTCTTTTCAATTAATAAAATATCCAGTGCCATCATGTCCAGTAATGAAACCATGTATTATTTTTTTGATCGTTGAAATTGGTACCACAAACAAATAGACCTTGGCTTTTAAAAGAGAAAATCGTCTCATTATGATAAAGAACTTTGTATTTGTACCCCAAAACCACGAACGTTCTTTGACCAAAGTACATCACGTAGTATACTTCGTTTGAGCGGCTTAATTATCTGGGCTCCTTGCCAAAATTCCTTTGCAGTGCATATAGCCTTGAATTCAAGGCTGTGATGCATCTCAACAAAATTATGGTCGTATCATCTCTCCGTTAGTTACTAGTTAGTAAGTTTTGTTTATAGGCCTGCTTCAAACGTCGAACTTTTGCCGTATCTAATTCAAATAATGACCCAAAAATTTACATTATTTGAATTAGACACAGCAGAAAGTCGACGTTTAAAGCAACTGACTTCTGCCGTAAGTTCGACAGGCAGGTCTTGCCGCTCTGAACGCCAGCTCGTCGCTGGACTCTTTCAAGCGAAGAGATGTTTTTGGTGATATGGGGTTTCCAAGCAGTGCTCCCATATCAAAGATGTGGTCTAACCAGTTTGAAGTATAATTTCTCTTCGATGGACTTTCAGGCCAGTCTCGGTTAGCCCTTAGCAATCTTCTGAGGAACTGATTGATTTATTTTAGTCAACCCATTCTTGAAGACAATTTTCCTCCACGAATTTAGTTAATGGAGATGACTTCATAAAGTTTAACACAGCCTCATTATGGCAATTAATTGATTGCAGTTTCTTTTATATTATATTTGATTTTCCACAGAAGCTTCGATGATAAAAATATCCAAGGATGTGTCTCATAAAAGGTTGATAAAAAAGGATTAAAAATTAAGGGTGCAGAGTAAAAAATAACAGCGCCTTCAGTTTGGTGTACTGTCATTATTGAGAAAAGTGGATTTTTTGTATCAATTTCCAATGATGATTATAGTGACTTTTTTCAAATACTTCCCAAAATTAGTTAGTCTACATTTCGTTTGCAATCGGTAGTCTGTGATCGGGTGCAAAGCAAGCTAGTCTGGTTTCTTGACCCAATTCCTCCACGTCTATAAATTGTTCCGTTTCATCTGAAGAAGGGTCGGGGTACCGTGTGGAAATTACAATCGCCGATGTCAATTTACTGTCGGATTCTACGCCAGTACGCATAGGCCTGCAAAGTACGATGAGTCTTGCAGCTGATCTGCCTATGGTTTTAACACAGGGCAAGGAACAGTATGAAATCAAGCCCTTTTCTTGAAAATTTCAACTGGACTGAATTCAAACCAAGAAAAATTCCGGATAAATTAAAACTGAAGTCAAAAACTGCCAATTAAATGCCAAAAATCGGGGAGGGAGAAACTTATATTGTTGTAGTCATGACATTGCTAAAATAATGGCTAAAAATAATGGCTAAAATAATGATTATATATATATATATATATATATATATATATATATAACGGGTAGTGAGCAAAGAAAAATTGGCTGATGCCGGACTCGAACCCGCGACCTCTCGAATACCGTACGAGCGCTCTACCAACTGAGCTAACCAGCCCCTATGTTGGTGGGCGGTCCACTTATGCCAATTATCTATTGCTCTGTGGGGCCAGGTCAGAGGCCAAACCATATATTATTCTCCATATATATATTCTCCATATATATATTCTCCATATAATCTTGAAAACTTTTGCAAAAAAAGTCAGGTGAAACTGGCCAGGAATCGCCTCAGATTGCACCACAGAGCATCCAGAATCCAAAATTATCCGGGGCCCTTAAGCGGGCCCCGGACCCCACGCCGTAAGGGCTTCGCGCTTCGCATTTGTCCGTGCCCCCCCGTCTAAAAAATTCCTGGATCCGCGCCTGCTGTGGATACATATTTATTTGTTTTTATTCTGATTTAGACAGGAATAACAACATTTTATATGAACTTATGGTGTCACTCTGACTAAAATCTGTAATACATGTACATAGCACTATGGAAGACCAATCACAGCAAGAATTGGTTAATAACCAAAATACTCATAGATATATATATTAAAACATGTACAACTACATTTATCAAGAAAGTCAGTGTGAATCTGATTATTTGTGTACATTTCCTCGTTTCACAGTAGATTAAATACATTTATTTCAAATAAGTTATTACACAAAATAATTACCCAGGGCATAGTATGAGTAATTAAGTAAATATGTGATCACATTTCATCCAATCAGATTGTCTTAGGCATTTATGAATAGTAGTTCTAACACATGCCAGAAAATGACCATGGTTGCTCTGCTTCTTTTTAGACCTAACACATCAGTCTGTAGATATCGTCATCAATGACCTGCGTCCATTGTTCTTGGAATACAATGCCATGGACTTGATTATTAGAGGACTGACACACTTCATGTAGTTAATCAAATTCATAGTAAAGTTACAATTGTACCTACCAAACTGAAAGTTTGAATAGTTTGGACACACATGATAGCTGCCACTAAGTACACCTTCCATAACAAGAGCAATACCCAGTGCATAAAACAAACCAAAATGCTTGGGTATACCACACATCTGCAAAATAAACAAATCACATCAATTCAAACAAAGATTCATTCCAAATATTAGTTAGTACTCTAGTTGGTTCTATGGTAGAGGATGCTATGGGCACAGGGCAGTGACAGGAGCTATGGTATATAGAGGATGTTATGGGCACAGGACAGTGACAGGAGCTATGGTATATAGAAGATGGTATGGGCACAGGGCAGTGACAGGAGCTATGGTATATAGAGGATGCTATGGGCACAGGGCAGTGACAGGAGCTATGGTATATAGAGGATGCTATGGGCACATGGCAGTGACAGGAGCTATGGTATATAGAGGATGCTATGGGCACAGGGCAGTGACAGGAGCTATGGTATATAGAGGATGCTATGGGCACAGGGCAGTGACAGGAGCTATGGTATATAGAGGATGCTATGGGCACATGGCAGTGACAGGAGCTATGGTATATAGAGGATGCTATGGGCACAGGGCAGTGACAGGAGCTATGGTATATAGAGGATGCTATGGGCACAGGGCAGTGACAGGAGCTATGGTTTATAGAGGATGCTATGGGCACAGGGCAGTGACAGGAGCTATGGTATATAGAGGATGCTATGGGCACAGGGCAGTGACAGGAGCTATAGTATATAGAGGATGCTACATGTATGGGCACAGGGCAGTGACAGGAGCTATGGTATATAGAGGATGCTATGGGCACAGGGCAGTGACAGGAGCTATGGTATATAGAGGATGCTTTGGGCACAGGGCAGTGACAGGAGCTATGGTATATAGAGGATGCTATGGGCACAGGGCAGTGACAGGAGCTACGGTATATAGAGGATGTTTTGGGCACAGGGCAGTGACAGGAGCTACGGTATATAGAGGATGCTATGGGCACAGGGCAGTGACAGGAGCTATGGTATAGAGAGGATGCTATGGGCACAGGGCAGTGACAGGAGCTATGGTATATAGAGGATGCTATGGGCACAGGGCAGTGACAGGAGCTATGGTATATAGAGGATGCTATGGGCACAGGGCAGTGACAGGAGCTATGGTAGAGGATGTTATGGGCACAGGGCAGTGACAGGAGCTATGGTAGAGGATGTTATGGGCACAGGGCAGTGACAGGAGCTATAGTATATAGAGGATGCTATGGGCACAGGGCAGTGACAGGAGCTATGGTAGAGGATGTTATGGGCACAGGGCAGTGACAGGAGCTATGGTAGAGGATGTTATGGGCACAGGGCAGTGACAGGAGCTATAGTATATAGAGGATGCTATGGGCACAGGGCAGTGACAGGAGCTATGGTAGCGGATGTTATGGGCACAGGGCAGTGACAGGAGCTATAGTATATAGAGGATGCTATGGGCACAGGGCAGTGACAGGAGCTATGGTATATAGAGGATGCTATGGGCACAGGGCAGTGACAGGAGCTATGCTATATAGAGGATGCTATGGGCACAGGGCAGTTACAGGAGCTATGGTATATAGAGGATGCTATGGGCACAGGGCAGTGACAGGAGCTATGGTAGAGGATGTTATGGGCACAGGGCAGTGACAGGAGCTATGGTAGAGGATGTTATGGGCACAGGGCAGTGACAGGAGCTATGGTATATAGAGGATGTTATGGGCACAGGGCAGTGACAGGAGCTATGGTATAAAGGATGCTATAGGCACAGGGCAGTGACAGGAGCTATGGTATAAAGGATGCTATAGGCACAGGGCAGTGACAGGAGCTATGGTAGAAAGGATGCTATAGGCACAGGGCAGTGACAGGAGCTATGGTATAAAGGATGCTATAGGCACAGGGCAGTGACAGGAGCTATGGTATAAAGGATGCTATAGGCACAGGGCAGTGACAGGAGCTATGGTATAAAGGATGCTATAGGCACAGGGCAGTGACAGGAGCTATAGTATATAGAGGATGCTATGGGCACAGGGCAGTGACAGGAGCTATGGTATATAGAGGATGTTATGGGCACAGGGCAGTGACAGGAGCTATGGTATAAAGGATGCTATAGGCACAGGGCAGTGACAGGAGCTATGGTAGAGGATGTTATGGGCACAGGGCAGTGACAGGAGCTATAGTATATAGAGGATGCTATGGGCACAGGGCAGTGACAGGAGCTATGGTAGAGGATGTTATGGGCACAGGGCAGTGACAGGAGCTATGGTATATAGAGGATGCTATGGGCACAGGGCAGTGACAGGAGCTATGGTATATAGAGGATGCTATGGGCACATGGCAGTGACAGGAGCTATGGTATATAGAGGATGCTATGGGCACAGGGCAGTGACAGGAGCTATGGTAGAGGATGTTATGGGCACAGGGCAGTGACAGGAGCTATGGTATATAGAGGATGCTATGGGCACATGGCAGTAACAGGGGCTATGGTATATAGAGGATGCTATGGGCACAGGGCAGTGACAGGAGCTATAGTATATAGAGGATGTTATGGGCACAGGGCAGTGACAGGAGCTATGGTAGAGGATGTTATGGGCACAGGGCAGTGACAGGAGCTATGGTATATAGAGGATGCTATGGGCACAGGGCAGTGACAGGAGCTATGGTATATAGAGGATGCTATGGGCACAGGGCAGTGACAGGAGCTATGGTATATAGAGGATGCTATGGGCACAGGGCAGTGACAGGAGCTATGGTAGAGGATGTTATGGGCACAGGGCAGTGACAGGAGCTATGGTAGAGGATGCTATGGGCACAGGGCAGTGACAGGAGCTACGGTATATAGAGGATGCTATGGGCACAGGGCAGTGACAGGAGCTACGGTATATAGAGGATGCAATGGGCACAGGGCAGTGACAGGAGCTATGGTATATAGAGGATGCTATGGGCACAGGGCAGTGACAGGAGCTATGGTATATAGAGGATGCTATGGGCACAGGGCAGTGACAGGAGCTATGCTATATAGAGGATGTTATGGGCACAGGGCAGTGACAGGAGCTATGCTATATAGAGGATGCTATAGGCACAGGGCAGTGACAGGAGCTATGGTATATAGAGGATGCTATGGGCACAGGGCAGTGACAGGAGCTATGGTATATAGAGGATGCTATGGGCACAGGGCAGTGACAGGAGCTATGGTATATAGAGGATGCTATGGGCACAGGGCAGTGACAGGAGCTATGGTATATAGAGGATGCTATAGGCACAGGGCAGTGACAGGAGCTATGGTATATAGAGGATGCTATGGGCACAGGGCAGTGACAGGAGCTATGGTATATAGAGGATGTTATGGGCACAGGGCAGTGACAGGAGCTATGGTAGAGGATGTTATGGGCACAGGGCAGTGACAGGAGCTATGGTAGAGGATGTTATGGGCACAGGGCAGTGACAGGAGCTATGGTAGAGGATGTTATGGGCACAGGGCAGTGACAGGAGCTATAGTATATAGAGGATGCTATGGGCACAGGGCAGTGACAGGAGCTATGGTAGAGGATGTTATGGGCACAGGGCAGTGACAGGAGCTATGGTAGAGGATGTTATGGGCACAGGGCAGTGACAGGAGCTATAGTATATAGAGGATGCTATGGGCACAGGGCAGTGACAGGAGCTATGGTAGAGGATGTTATGGGCACAGGGCAGTGACAGGAGCTATGGTAGAGGATGTTATGGGCACAGGGCAGTGACAGGAGCTATAGTATATAGAGGATGCTATGGGCACAGGGCAGTGACAGGAGCTATGGTAGAGGATGTTATGGGCACAGGGCAGTGACAGGAGCTATAGTATATAGAGGATGCTATGGGCACAGGGCAGTGACAGGAGCTATGGTAGAGGATGTTATGGGCACAGGGCAGTGACAGGAGCTATAGTATATAGAGGATGCTATGGGCACAGGGCAGTGACAGGAGCTATGGTAGAGGATGTTATGGGCACAGGGCAGTGACAGGAGCTATAGTATATAGAGGATGCTATGGGCACAGGGCAGTGACAGGAGCTATGGTAGAGGATGTTATGGGCACAGGGCAGTGACAGGAGCTATGGTATATAGAGGATGCTATGGGCACAGGGCAGTGACAGGAGCTATGGTATATAGAGGATGCTATGGGCACAGGGCAGTGACAGGAGCTATGCTATATAGAGGATGCTATGGGCACAGGGCAGTGACAGGAGCTATGGTATATAGAGGATGCTATGGGCACAGGGCAGTGACAGGAGCTATGGTATATAGAGGATGCTATGGGCACAGGGCAGTGACAGGAGCTATGGTATATAGAGGATGCTATGGGCACAGGGCAGTGACAGGAGCTATGGTATAAAGGATGCTATAGGCACAGGGCAGTGACAGGAGCTATAGTATATAGAGGATGCTATGGGCACAGGGCAGTGACAGGAGCTATGGTAGAGGATGTTATGGGCACAGGGCAGTGACAGGAGCTATGGTATATAGAGGATGCTATGGGCACAGGGCAGTGACAGGAGCTATGGTATATAGAGGATGCTATGGGCACAGGGCAGTGACAGGAGCTATGGTATATAGAGGATGCTATGGGCACAGGGCAGTGACAGGAGCTATGGTATATAGAGGATGCTATGGGCACATGGCAGTAACAGGGGCTATGGTATATAGAGGATGCTATGGGCACAGGGCAGTGACAGGAGCTATGGTATATAGAGGATGCTATGGGCACAGGGCAGTGACAGGAGCTATGGTATATAGAGGATGCTATGGGCACAGGGCAGTGACAGGAGCTATGGTATATAGAGGATGCTATGGGCACAGGGCAGTGACAGGAGCTATGGTATATAGAGGATGCTATGGGCACAGGGCAGTGACAGGAGCTATGGTATATAGAGGATGCTATGGGCACAGGGCAGTGACAGGAGCTATGGTATATAGAGGATGCTATGGGCACAGGGCAGTGACAGGAGCTATGGTATATAGAGGATGCTATGGGCACAGGGCAGTGACAGGAGCTATGGTATATAGAGGATGCTATGGGCACATGGCAGTAACAGGGGCTATGGTATATAGAGGATGCTATGGGCACAGGGCAGTGACAGGAGCTATGGTATATAGAGGATGTTATGGGCACAGGGCAGTGACAGGAGCTATGGTATATAGAGGATGCTATGGGCACAGGGCAGTGACAGGAGCTATGGTATATAGAGGATGCTATGGGCACAGGGCAGTGACAGGAGCTATGGTATATAGAGGATGCTATGGGCACAGGGCAGTGACAGGAGCTACGGTATATAGAGGATGCTATGGGCACAGGGCAGTGACAGGAGCTATGGTATATAGAGGATGCTATGGGCACAGGGCAGTGACAGGAGCTACGGTATATAGAGGATGCTATGGGCACATGGCAGTAACAGGAGCTACGGTATATAGAGGATGTTATGGGCACAGGGCAGTGACAGGAGCTACGGTATATAGAGGATCCTATGGGCACAGGGCAGTGACATGAGCTATGGTATATAGAGGATGCTATGGGCACAGGGCAGTGACAGGAGCTACGGTATATAGAGGATGCAATGGGCACAGGGCAGTGACAGGAGCTATGGTATATAGAGGATCCTATGGGCACAGGGCAGTGACATGAGCTATGGTATATAGAGGATGCTATGGGCACAGGGCAGTGACAGGAGCTACGGTATATAGAGGATGCAATGGGCACAGGGCAGTGACAGGAGCTATGGTATATAGAGGATGCTATGGGCACAGGGCAGTGACAGGAGCTACGGTATATAGAGGATGCTATGGGCACAGGGCAGTGACAGGAGCTACGGTATATAGAGGATGCAATGGGCACAGGGCAGTGACAGGAGCTATGGTATATAGAGGATGCTATGGGCACAGGGCAGTGACAGGAGCTATGGTATATAGAGGATGCTATGGGCACAGGGCAGTGACAGGAGCTATGGTATATAGAGGATGCTATGGGCACAGGGCAGTGACAGGAGCTATTGTATATAGAGGATGCTATGGGCACAGGGCAGTGACAGGAGCTATGGTATATAGAGGATGCTATGGGCACAGGGCAGTGACAGGAGCTATGGTATATAGAGGATGCTATGGGCACAGGGCAGTGACAGGAGCTATGGTATATAGAGGATGCTATGGGCACAGGGCAGTGACAGGAGCTATGGTATATAGAGGATGCTATGGGCACAGGGCAGTTACAGGAGCTATGGTATATAGAGGATGCTATGGGCACAGGGCAGTGACAGGAGCTATAGTATATAGAGGATGCTATGGGCACAGGGCAGTGACAGGAGCTCAGGGCATTGACAGGAGCTATGGTAGAGGTTATAAGAGGTGAACAAAAAATAATATCAAGGGACTGCAGTACCCCAATAAGGACCACCTAATTTGAGTTCAAGACTAATAGTCAGTTGTAGTCAGAAGGCCTTATTAAAATGATCTAATTATTAAAATAATATTGAGTGCCTTCAGTTCATAAAATGCAAACACATTATATCATTGTATGCACATTTCACAAGACATGGTGATCATGTTAAGAGAAGTTTCTTGAATTGAAGCTGTCAAGCTGGACACCATCCACTACATCGCGTTTACTCGCTAAGACTAGCCTTCGAACGGTTGCCACTACGCACTAGGGAGCATGCGTCCTCTTCAGGAAGAACATTATGGCTAGTACCGTGTGTATCCTGCAACTCAACGTAGAAGGTCTAACTAGAGCTAAAAGAGACGTCATCCAACATACTGCTGATCAACACCACGCTAACGTCATCCTACTCTAGAAGACCCATTGTGAGTCAGAGGAAAAGCTGTACCTGGAAGGTTTAGACTATCAGTTTCATCACTCACAAGAAGCATGGCATTGCCACCTACGCCAAGCAAGGCACCAGCGCAAGAGCAATTGACCGTTCTCCAAAGAACTCAAGTATTCAGTGGCTGACTGTGGAAGCCCTAGGCACCACCAGATATTATTTCACTTCCATCCATTCCTGCAAGCTCCTTTGTTTGTGGTGAATTTTAACTGCAGAAACTCCAGATGGGGATACTCCAACACTGACAAAAATGGCTCCACTGCAAGCAACTGGGCTGAAGCCCAAAATCTACACCTGTTGTTTGATAACAAGGATCCACGCACGTTCTACTCCGGCAGACACTGCACCTGGACCTGCCCAGACTTGTCTTTCGTATCCAACAATATCAGCAGCCGTTGCTCAAGACTGGTCCTCACCAGGTTTCCTAAATCTGGCCACTGCCCCGTCATTTTTTCCAGTGACATCAAACTTGCCATCTCCAGCCGCTTCAAAAAATGATGGAACTTCAGGAAGGCCAACTGACTTAAGTTCAGCGAACTACCAGAAAGCTGACATATAGGCTACCTGACCCTTCATCCAACATGAATCAAGCGGATTTTGCCTTCTGCTGCATGCTCAACCAAACCAGTCAGCGAAGCACTCATTCCCCAGATGCCGGCGAAACCCATACGTCCCCTGTTGGGACAAAGACTGTGATCAGCTAATCGAAGCCTATGAGAATACCAATGATCATGACCTTTGTTCCTCCATCGGTGATCAGCTCCTGGATCTTCTAGTCCAGAAGAGACAATCAAGATGGGAAGAAGAAATCAATGACCTCAATTTCACCTACTCCAGTCGTAAGGCATGGAACACCATCAACTGTCTCACAGGCAGAAGTAGTCCAGCAAAGCCCTGCCCTGTCTCCGCTAACTCCATTGCTTCAGTTATGGTCAACAATGGCAGATGGAAAGACCAAACTCCAGAAGCTAAGGCTTTCACTCGCAAAGTCAATGCTGATATCAAAGAGCTGACCAACATGCTGCCACAGTCTAGCCCCCTCTCGCAGCCTCTTTCTTTCGAAGAGATAGTTGCAGCCATCAAGTCCCTCAAGAAAGGCAAAGCCCCTGGAAATGACAACATCCATACTGAGTTCCTGAAGCACATGAGCACCGAATCCATGAGTTGGCTCCAGCTCTTCTTCACCAACTGCATTCAAACCAGCACCATCCCTCCATGATGGAAGACAGCCAAAGTCATCGCGATCCTCAAGCCGAAGAAGGCACCCGATGACCCCAAGAATTACCGACCAATCTCACTCTTGTCACACCTCTACAAGCTGCTTGAGAGAGTCCTTCTCAC
Organism: Zoroaster sp. YZ-2022; assembly: GCA_029582265.1. Taxonomy (NCBI): domain Eukaryota; kingdom Metazoa; phylum Echinodermata; class Asteroidea; order Forcipulatida; family Zoroasteridae; genus Zoroaster; species Zoroaster sp. YZ-2022. Next base: position 89,611,073 of record CM055816.1, read on the forward strand.
CAGAATCAACGATAAAGAGAAATTCCCTCACATCCAAGCTGGTTTCCGGAAAGGCTTAACTACTGACCAGGTTACGAACCTGGTCAACGACACTGAAGCAGCTTTCCAGAGGAAGGAGAAGTTTGGAACAGTGTTTATCGACCTCACTGCAGCCTATGACACTGTTTGGCACAGAGGCTTATATCTTAAGCTCTTGAAGACCCTTCCTGACGTAAAACTTGTGAAACTCCTCATGGTTCTCATACAAGATCACTCCTTCGTCCTTGAGACATCTAATCGCCAATGAAGAAGAGGAGACTTAGTAATGGTTTCCCTCAAGGCTGTGTTCTTTCCCCTGTGTAGTTCAATATCTACACAGCCGATATGCCTTCCGGCGAATGCTCACAGTTCACCTACGCTGATGACTCTGCTTTGGGTTTTGCTGACAAGTCATTCGAAGCTACTGAAGTGGCACTCGAGAAAGACCTCAACAGCCTCAGCCATTACTTCCACCAGTGGCACCTGAAACTCGGCCTCCCAAAGACAGTCTGCTCAGTATTCCACCTGGCCAACCGCTATGCTAAGAGGACATTGGACATTAGCCTGAATGGCACCAAGCTTAACTTTGACCATACACCAAAGTACCTGGTACAGAAGTCTCACGTTCTCCCACCACATTAAAGCCGTTGCATCCAAAACCGAAGCCAGAGTCAACCTCTTGAAGAGACTTGTTGGCACTGGATGGGGTGCCTCCTTGACCACCTTGCGCACCTCTGCAATGGCCCTGCCGTACTCCACCGCTGAATACGCTACTCCAGCTTGGTCTCACAGCACCCATACCAAGTCGGTCAATGTTGTTCTCAACGCAGCGATGAGACTTGTTAGTGGCACTCTCACATCGACACCTGTGGAATTCCTACCTGTTCTCTCCGGCATCGCACCTGCTGAGCTTCGCCGAAACTTCCTGACGATGAAACTCGCCCACAAATGTAGCTACCCGAACAGCCTTGTCCCTGAGCTTGTAGACCCAGCCAGCCTGAGACTACCTCGCAAGCACTTCTCTACAGAAGCCCACAGACTTGCCTCTTCTCAGCCTTACCATCCTGACTGGATCAACACGACCTGGGCAGAGTTGTGGTCCACCACAGCTACACAGCTGAATTCCTACATCGACACCCTGTCAAGCAGACCACTGGGATGTGAACTCCCCCACAAGGCATGGTCCAACCTGAACCAACTGAGATCGGTTACTGGTCATACCCAGCAGTACCTTTGCAGAATTGGTGCTGCTACTTCCAATCTCTGTGTGTGCGGAGCCTCCCAGACTATGAACCACATCATCCAGGAATGCAGTATCTTCGGACCCCCACATGGCGCTGCTGGCCTGATGACCCTTGATGATGCTACTATTAACTGGCTGTCCTCGGACCTGCCAGCGTAGATGATTGATGGTGTCCACACGAACGAACGAACGAACAAGATATGTTAGATATCTTAATATCAAGATACATGTATGTTGCATATGTTACCTCATGATATCATTATTTACTTCTCATCTAGTCTGAGACATTCAATATGGAAGCTTGTGTCAACATTAGCACTCATAGAATAGAAACTCTACATGTGACTATTGAACTGGATTAAATTGAAACATAATAGTATACATGGTCTGCAATAATGTACCTTAGCTTGATTACAACCTGCTGCAACAGACTTCTTATGAAGATGATGTTTCCTCCATACAATCAATAAGTATAGAAAACCAAGCATCACATAACCAATGTTACTGAACACATTATTGAAGGTACTGCAAACAAAACATTAAGTAATAAGATTAAGCCAACAAAAAGTCTCTGCTTTCTGGTCATTGGTTAGCTTCAAAATCGGTGCGGTGATGCGCACAAATATGACCATGTACAAATCAGTATCAATTTCATTTTCAAATTGTAATTCATGTTATGGGGACATAGAAAACACTTTCAAAGAATATAAGTCGGCATGATGCGAAACAATCTTCATCACTCTTATTGGTTCAAAAGCACATTGCATGCCAGCTAAATAGAACAGCTAGCAAACAGATGGCATAACTAAAAGATCAGCTGTATGTATATATATGTGGGGCTTTCCGAGATAATGGGGGTATTTTGCACATACTGTTTTGTTTATTCAATTATGAAGACCAGCATGTTGTTTTCTTTGATCAAGTATAAATATAAGCTGAAGTACACTTCAGAGAGATAAGGAGAATAATTTAGTCCAGCGAAAATATCCACAATTTTTTTTTCATAGCATGACAGTCCATGTCCACCATAATAAAACACTGCCTAAACATAACACTGTGCACAATGGTGATTTATAACATGTTTAAAAATGTATTTGTTATTTTAATTGGTGTTTGAAATGATTAAAATTGTGAGTGAAAAATGAACAAATATATTTGTGATGTTTTTGAACTTGTTGTGAGTGTTTTATTTATAATTCTCATTGCTCAAAAAATGCGGTCACGCCGTAACGCTTGTTCTGTCCCCTAATTACGAGCGTGGTTGCGGTCACATCCAGCCAACTGTTTAATTATCATAAACATTTTGCCTTGTTATGATTTCCCCTGGACTCTTTTAATAATGATACACACTACGGGTGAGGCACGGATACGGTATTGTTTTCTTGCGGTTTCAAAGTTTGTGGGCAACGATCTGTCCACTCGATGTCTACGCTCGTAACATCGACAAAACAAACCACCAACTGCAACTGCAATAGTACAGCCGCATCGCTATGCAGACCCAAGATGTGACATCTGGGAGCATCTAGAAAATTCCAATTCATTCGCCATTTTTAGCTTCTCCGTAATTTCGGCGCCACGACGATGGACGCCTGTCCATAGAATTACGAGCGTGGTTCTTGTGACGGGCGTGGTCTGTACTTATTCATTTTGCCGTGATTTTACAAAATCAGCTTCTATACACACAGGCATACGTTGGAAGGTACGTTTCTTGTTTGCCCACAATCAATTTCATCGAGAATTTGAGCAGGAGTATTTCAGCATTTGTCATGGGAAAGTCGCCGGGACCGATCCACTGTTGTGTGGGGGCGTTAACGCTCGCACAGAGACAGAAAGCCCAGCCCGCCCCGTTACTAACGAGAACGTATGGTGACTTTTTGGGTGAATTAGGGGACTTCTCGCAGTGGATTTTACTGTATATGAGACTTGTTATAACACTGAATGTCAATACCATAGAGCTAATGACTACTTTTGATGGCTGAAATTTATGTTGCACAATTCCTGTCTAACGACGTTACGTCCGCACGTGGACGGAATTTTTATTCGGTCCATTTTACGAGCGTCGCCTGAACGTGGCGCACTTCGAATTTCCTTTCCTCTCATGCGATGCTGCCAAACTTTTTTGTTGAAAATAACATTCAATAAGTCAAATAGTGGTAGACCTAGTTGGAAATTTGGTCATGACATTTTATCGGAATGAGGGGCCTATTCTAATTCAAAAACCATGGTGTCCGGAAATTGGGCGCGAAATTTTTTAACGTTAATTTTTTTTTTTTTTTTTTGGGGGGTAGGCCTAGTCCGATTACATGTAACTTGGACCCAACATTGACCTTTTTTAACATTTGGACATTAGGCCTATCTACCTACCTTGTACAGTACAAGAAAGCCGATTTTTTGGGGGGGGGGGGGGGGGTGATTTCAATAATCTATGAAAATCTGAAAATAGGCCTGGCCTACCATACCTACCCACAAACTTACCCACAAACTTGCCCCCAAGCTTGGGGGTGGTTGCAACGTGCAGTATGATGGTAATTTGTATACTTTTCTTTGAATAAGATATAGGCCTATTTTTGGAAAAGACTGGCAGCGAACGAGGAATGGAACACGTTAAGGCCAAGTGAAAAAAAATACCAGTTGATCATCCCCGCCCGCAAAAGACAACAGGCCGTTAAAAATAGGTATTTTTAAATTTGTCTGTGTCATTAGAATCTCAAAGCACCAAAACAGCAAAGGGACCAAAACCTGCTAGCCAGCCAGCGGGAGAGCAGCCTGCGGGTGAGCAGCCAGAGGGAGGGCAGCCAGCGGGAGGGCACCCAAACCCTGCTGAATCCAACAAGATCTAACATCTGTAAAATGCTGTTGTATCTTGTTGGATTGAGCAGGGTTAGGGTTAATGTAATGTTGTGTTAGGAAACCGTGAACATTTTTTCATTCACTGCATTGGAATTAAGAAAGGAATTTCCCTAGGATCTTCCCTTGTTTCTGGCTGTTATCCATTGTAGTTTGTTTGGTAATGTTAATCGTTAACTTCAAGTTGTTCTTCTGGCGTATGTCCTTAGACCTTCAGCTCCGTTGAGGCAAGCCAGTCCAGGGTCCTGACGTCAAGATCAATTAGACCACGTTTGCCATTCGGGGGACGGTGTTTAGGGCAGCTATTTAGGATATGTTCCACAGTTTGTAGTGGGTCTCCGCACTCACATTGGGCACTGTCCGCAATATCCCACTTCTGCATTGCTGCCCCAAAGCGTCCTACACCTGTCCTTAGGCGGTTGAGAGTTGTCCACTGCTTTCGGGGCAGGTGCTGGCCAGGAACGTCTGTGGGGTCGTCGACATAGTGGTGTAGCCTAGATGGTTCTGCTGACTTCAACTGGTCCCTCCATTTTGCCTTGACCCAGGCAGCCTTGGAGGTGTCGGCTGGTATTGAGCGGAGCAGTTCTTGGGCGTGTGTGGCAAAGGGGTGCCGGGACTTAAGGCGCATGCGCTGCGGTGTCTCCATGATGGTCTTGTGGAGGAGATGGAATTCACTCGCCTGTGCCTTTCGAGCGAGACCCAGCATGGCTCCTTCTCGCCTAATCTCTGCTGGGGCGATTCCTCCGAGGACGGGCAGTTGGTTTGCTGGGGTGGCTCGTAGGCATCCGGAGATAGTCCGTAGGGCGGTGTTGAGGGCAGTGTCCAGCTTGTTGACGTGAGGGCTACGGCACCAGACCGGGGCACAGTACTCAGCGCTGGAGAAAACCAGGGCCTCGGTGGAGATGCGCAGTGTCTTTGTGGAGGCTCCCCATGTGGTACCGGCTAGGCGACGGATCAGCGCGGCACGGGAGGTTGTCTTTGCCTTGACACTATTCAGATGTTGTTTGAATGACAGTGTTCTGTCGAGCTTCACCCCAAGGTATGTGGGAAGGGCTGGTACTGTAGCCGGGTGTTATCAACCATGATGTTAATTTTGCGGGACGCTTCCATGTTGTAGAGGTGGAACATCGATGCTACGGTCTTGTCAGCACTAAGCTTGAGGCGCCAGTTCTTCAGGTATGAAGACAAGATGTTCATGTCTTCAGAGAGGCCCTCCTCTACTGCTTCCCAGGTTGGCTTGCTCAGTAGGATGGCCAGATCATCTGCGTAGCCGCATTCCTTGATTGTGTGGCAGGGAGGTCGTAGATGTAGATGTTAAACAGCATGGGCGCCAACACTGAGCCTTGTGGGATACCGTTCTTGAGCTTTCTCACCCTGCTGCTTTGGCCGTTGCTGGTATGTAGCCGAAAGCTGCGGTTACTCAGCATCTCCATTATGAAGCTCACCATGTGCTTGTCCAGGATGGTTTCCAGAAGCTTCATGTGTAGTCCACGCAGCCAGACAGTGTCATATGCCGCTGTGAGGTCCAGGAAAATGGTGCCGGCCTTCTCTCCTGCCTGGAAGCTGTCCTCTATGTCTTGGCACAGGAGGGTCACCTGGTCTGTTGTTGATCTACCGCTTCGGAAGCCAGCTTGTTCTTTGGGCAGCTGGGGGTCGATCACTGGGTTGAGACGTGCCAAAATAAGACGTTCGAGGAGCTTATATGGAACGCAGAGCAATGAGATGGGCCGGTATCCCTTGGGGTCGTCACTTGGCTTGTTTGGCTTCAGCAGGGCGATCACCTTGGCGCGGCGCCAGATCTTAGGCAGCTTTGAGTGCTGGAAACATGTAGAGAGGAAGGAGCGCAGCCAGTCAGTTGCCTTCTTGCCTTGGTGTTTAATGTACTCCGGGTGGATGCTGTCTATACCTGGTGCCTTACCGGTCTTCAGGCGTTGGATGGCCTGTTCGATTTCTGGTGTTGTGAAATCGGAGGATAGGTTAGAGTCGCATCCTGGGGCCCTGGACAGCTCATGGACTCTTGCTGTTGTTATTCTGGCGAAGTCCTTGTCTGCATTAGGGAAGCGGCCATTGCTTAGCAAGAGCGACGCGATGGAGTTTGCAGTGATGGGACACTGTGCTGGGGTTGTTGACCTTCCGGTGAGCTTGTTAATGGCCTGCCACGCCCGGCGGCTAGAGTGTGTGAAGTTGATTGACTCCACAGTCTCTGTCCATCGTTGCCTCCGTTTTTCATTGAGCCTACAGAGTAGGTCGTCTGCTGCTTTGTCCCTGTCTTCGCAGGTTTGAGCTTCTGCATGGGTGCGAAGTAGATTTTCGCATTCGTCATCCCAGCAGGGAACGTAGGCTTTCCGCATACCGCGTGGGATGTTCTTCTTGGCGGCATCCAGGAGCATTTTGCAGTACGAGTCATAGGCATCATTCAGGTTGTTGCAACATGGGTGTGGTAGGCCAGCAGCTGCCTTGTTCACTAGTGTTGTGAAGCCTACCCAGTTTGCTTTGCGGAAGTTCCACCTCTTGGCATCCCTCCCTTGCACTGGTTGGACCAGAGATGGGATGGTGATGAGCGACGGTCGATGGTGTGACCGTGGAAACATGTCCAAGATGTGTCTGACAGGGAGTGGCTGGTTGTTGTGCCATTTTGCAAATGCGAGGTCTGGATTGGTGGTACTGTTCCATCGTGCAGAGTAGAAAGTGCGCGGCTCCTTTGGGTCGTATAGGAGTGTTGCCTCAGCAGTAGATGCCCAGTCTACCAGGAAGTCACCATCAGCGTTGGAACTGCTGTAGCCCCATTCTGTATGATGGCTATTGAAGTCACCAGCATACATGGCAGGGGCTGGGACATCTGGCAGCGATGGGGTCAGTCTGCTTGGAGGTGGCTTGTAGATGTTGACGATGGTAGTGTCTTGCACTTTCGTTGTGATCCATTCTACCTCTGCGCTTTCTGGGGATTGTCCTATAGCTGTCCAGTCCATATCATTGCGGACAAGCGTGGCCATGCCATGATGTTTATTGACAATGTGTCCGGCCAGGGTATACCCAGGGACCTTCAGAATGTTCTTGTTTTCAGCATGAGTCTCCTGCAGTAGAATCACCGTCACATTGTTTTTGCTGGCTATTTGTTCAAGGATGTTGGTCTTGGCGATGGTGAGGCCTTCGACGTTGAGCTGAAGTAGCACTAGTGCTAGTGCTGTGGTCTGCGGGCGTGGTGAAGACATTAGTTTCGCTTAGGAGCATGCAACCTTGCAACTACTCTTAACTACTCGTAGGGGAGGCCACGTAGAGGCTGTCTTCTTCTCCCCTTTCAAGTTGTTAATGGCAATTCATTATGACTGGACAATTAGGTTGTTGACCTTGTCAACACCTGGCTGCATGTATGGCTTTGGCAGGAGCACCGCCACTGTTAATTTACCTTGACTTGTGTATGGTCAGTGTGGTATGATATAGACCAAGAAGATATTAGCCCATCTTTTCTTCTGTATGCAACACATGTGACCAGTTAGTATGGAATTGCCCACATGTAATTAATTATAATTATTGCCTTTCTGTAAATTTTTAACAAAATTAATTACACTTTATACCCTTACAGTACTGAACGTTTTAAAGTTAACCTGGGTATTAACAATCTTCTTCACAGCTATATGAATTCACATTTCACACTTTCAGCGCCATCAGTATTGCAAACCCCCTGAGCATTGTTTCTAAACAATAAAAATCCAACAACTTCCTTTGTTGTCCCTGGGGTTAGGGTTAATTTCACATGTATCTGCCCAGTTGTGAAATCAGAGGGGGAAACTAACTATGAAAAAACTGAAAAGTTTTCCCTGAAATATGAATGGGAATAGGGATGAAAATTTATTTCTGAAAAATTCCCATTCACATTTACAGTGTTAACTTCAAAACATTTAGTCCTGTAACTTGTTCAAATGTTCTCTGTAGTTCACAAACTTAGAAACAGAAGTAAAGTTGTGGAAGGCAGGGTCGTTATTGACTTCATGTGTACATATTTGTGTTTAATGTTACAGCTCAATGTGAGGAAAGAAGCAGTTGAATACCTTCCTGTTTGTATTTTATTAAGTCATGAGTAACGGCTACGACAATGACATTTGTGATGAGAACTTCCGTCCCTGTTACCAACGTTACCGTCCCTGTTACCAACGTTACCACCATTGCAAGAATGAGAGAAATAACAAATGGAATAACACTTAATTTCTATGAAATATCACTGCATTCCTCTTATTTAATTGATATGTTTACCAATGTAATTGTAATATGTGCACAACTACCACAAGGAGGATCTGATATTGATAATCTGTCCCGCTTACTAGCGTTACCATAATTGCAAGAATGAGAGCAACAACAAAATGAAATAACACTTAATTTCAATGGAATATTACTTCATTTCTTTCATTTAATTGCTATGTTTAACAATTTAAAAGTAACATGTACAATTAGACAAAGGAGGGGGTGTCATATTGATAATCTGTCCCCGTTACCAACGTTACCATTCATCCTCAATGGGAAAGCAAAGATTCCAAGTGTTATTTGGAGAAAACAATGGTACGTTATGGCAAAATTTTAATTTAATGTGTCTCTCAGATATATGGTGTTGATTTAGGAAAAGTTTTAAGATGTGCTTGACACGAATAAACAGTTATTTTTTTTTTTCACACAGCAACATACTTAATACATGCTATCCACTGGAACATTTGGATGATTGTGTCGCCATAAACCACATCCACTACTATGTATGCCTTTTCATCATTGTAGAATGTCAAAATGTGACGAATAATACCGAGACTTGATGCTATATTAAATTTGTTATTTACCTTCTGTGTGCCCGTTTCCGTCCCGTCAGAAGCGTTATCCTCCATGATTTCATAACTTTGACAGACTATAACATTTCTGTGTAGTAAAAACTTATCTTTTCTTGATCAGTATTATATCATTTAGGGTCGAGAGTAACCAATGTGAACAAATGAATGTCAAACCAGCAACTTGATTTTTGAACTTCTGTGTTATATGAAATACCCCTATTATCTCGGATTGACCCATATATATATATATATACTACTCAAAACAATTTAGGGAACACCGGATTTTTAACATCAAATAGGTTTGAAATGTTCCATGAACCGGGATTTTCATTTGCAACCCCCTCTCTCTTTCAGTAGTCATGTCATGAAATGTGTAATCACTACATGCATCCTTTATCATCCGTTTCATTGTGCAGTTGTTTCTCATCAATTCTATGAAACATTCTGTTTATCTGAAATAAATGATCTTGCTTTAACTGAGATTATTCAGGTGTTCCCTAAATTGTTTTGAGTGGTATATATATATATATGTATACAGCAATATCCTCTGATGGAGGTAGGAAGCAAATGATCCAACCTCACATGGAAACTCACCTAAGCAATCCACCAGGCATAGCACACAGGAAGTTATAATAACACAGATCTTCATTACCTGAACTATGCAACACCTGATAACAAAACAAAAACAATGACAATTTTTATTTCTTGTTTATTATTTATTGATTTTTCAGGTGCTGAGAAAAGTCATCAGGCAAGAAAAAAGAAAAGAAAAAAATCCCCTTACTGAAACCCAACTCCTGGGATCCACAGTTTCCGCCTGCACGCCTCAATGAACTAATCCTCCAGCATCCTACTTAAGCAGCAGCATTTCCCAGAGTCTGGCATTCTCCTGAGGACGATCAGAGCACACTGATCGAAACATCGAGTTGTACTCAGAAACTAATTACTACTCAATTGAGAATTTCACATGGTGTCACCGCAGTTAGTCTTACTTACTGAAACCCGTCAGGTAAAAATCAAATAAAACATTTCAATGCCGACACCTGTCAGGTAAAAAAAACCCTAAGTTATTTATCATGCTTTCAGTTCTTCGTCACTGCCAATCATCAACACCACTGAACCAATGCTTAAGGGAAGCAGCTACATTATGGCTCACAACCTCACTGCAACTGAGATGTTCTGCATTGTTCACCATGATGGCCGATGACAACATTATTATATCAGCTTGACCACATCATAATATTGTTGCAAATCTTTGTTGCTTTTGATAATGTTAGCACCCTCTATTTCACTCCTTTTACTGTTAAATATCTTCCTTATAATGCAATTTCCAGTACTCTAATTCCCAAGATTTCTTTTACTTTCATATCCCAGACCCTCAATTATCTGCTATGAATATGCAATCCTTACAATGACGCTACTTTTGCTCATGCATATCCAGCACCAACGTGATGCATAATGCAATACCAGCGAGAGCCTTGGAGTTTTGCTACTACACACCAACCATGGTTTGTGGGTGAAACACGGCCAAACAGTCACAAGCAGTTGTGCGACTCGATCCATGACAGTGCGATACCTAACTATAACTTGTAGTTGCAACAGTCCAGTGCGTCAGTTGACCATTGGCTCGCCTAGCTAGTGTGGTCCGATACACACTCTGGCCCCATCCAGACACTCCATCTAGTCGAGTCCTGGTGATCCGCATCATCAAGACTGATCAGCCTTCTTTCGGTGCAGTACCACACGAACGAACGAACGACTGTATCCGATCCCTTAGTTGGTATTTGTACACACTATTCAGAATACGTACATGTCAGTACAAGTATAAAATCTATGTAAACTATTGACATGTACCTGAATTATGCTACCACTCTTGTCATACAAGTTATTAGTGCCTGTTATTATTGTTGAATAGAGAGAATGTTAATAAACCAACTCCTCTTCATTGTCACAACAAAATTTGTTGTCCTACAGTAGTGAAACAATATCCAACATTGTATTTAGATCCTGGATGGAATGCATCCATGTGGCATCTATTTCATCTCCTTCACACGCTAGGGTATTAGACTATGACACATACAGCGGTCAGATGATTGCAGTGTTAGCTTGACTGCATAGTCTCACACACACACACACACAAAGTCTCACACACATGTACATGACTCCATTTGTTGTTTCACAATACAGTGTGCATGTGGTGGCGCTGCAGCCGTGTTGTAGTGGAGAGATAGCTCAGATAGCTGCTTAATAAAATAGGCTGACCAACATTATATTAACCCTAACCACCCCAAATCCATCAAAATCCTCCAAGGGCCACTTTAAAAAAAAAAAATTTGCACTGTCGGAAACTGGTACTTTTCACCTCTTCAAATGGGACAAAATTACTATCAGGCAAGAAGTACAGGCCATAAGTGCTCAATATGAAAGATCATCGAAAATGCATGGTGCATTTTGAAGATGAGGGCATGTTTCCAAAAGTGCACTGATGGATTTTGGAGGATTCAGGAAGGTTCCTAGCCAGAATACCTAGGGGGTTAGGGTTAATGGTTCACAATGCACAGCAATTTATTTGAAACTTACTGCTTGATAGGTAATAACAAAACTTACTGCTTGATAGGTAATAACAAAACTTACTGCTTGATAGGTAATAACAAGCTGAACCACTGGAAGAGCATAGAACACAGCAATGGTTAGAAGGTTCCAATAATAAAGCTTGTACTTGCGATCTAGTGTCTTCGGCTTCTTGCGGGCTAGATCAGCAACACAAATAGCCATCTGTAATCACAACAAAACAACTCTTACAACTTGAAGTCATTAATATGGTGCATTACCACACTGCCATTACGGCACGGCCATTACCGCACGGCCATTACCGCACGGCCATTACCGCACGGCCATTACCGCACGGCCATTACCGCACGGCCATTACGGCACTGCCATTACGGCACTGCCATTACGGCACTGCCATTACGGCACTGCCATTACGGCACTGCCATTACGGCACTGCCATTACGGCACGGCCATTACGGCACTGCCATTACGGCACGGCCATTACGGCACGGCCATCACGGCACGGCCATCACGGCACTGCCATCACGGCACTGCCATTACCGCACGGCCATTACGGCACGGCCATTACGGCACGGCCATTACGGCACGGCCATTACGGCACTGCCATTACGGCACTGCCATTACGGCACGGCCATTACGGCACGGCCATTACCGCACGGCCATTACCGCACGGCCATTATCAAGACGGCCATTACCGCGCCATTATCAAGACGGCCATTACCGCACGGCCATTACCGCACGGCCATTACCGCACGGCCATTACGGCACGGCCATTACGGCACGGCCATTACGGCACGGCCATTACGGCACGGCCGTTACCGCACGGCCATTACCGCACGGCCATCACCACACGGCCATCACCGCATTGTTTGGAAGGTATTTTAGAGGCAGGAGGATGTATACCTATCAAAGTTTCCACTTATTTTATTGTGTCTTTCACCAGAAAATAGTGAAAATGCATTCAGATTGTTTGTATTCATTCCATCCTAATTTTTTCATGAAATAAATCCCAGATTTAACATTAAAGAAATACTTGAGGTTCGATTGGCCATTAGTCCTTGACTGTAATGACAAAATGAATGTCTGTGTACCTGTGAGTGTGACAAGCATACAAAAAAACCTGCTATGTGCAATATGAAATTTTTGGTGAAGCGACCGACTTTTGGGTTATTGGTCTTGTTTTATTGTAAACAGAGACGGGTCCATATTTGGGCTAGCACATCTGCAACAATTATTATTTCTGGTTTATTAAAACAATTTGTAGCCCTGAGGCTAAATTGCTACAATGTTTACAATTTAAAAACATTAGGAGTACAAACAATTACTGTAAAAAAAGTTACCGACATTTAAAACTACATAAAACACATCCGATAAAACAACAACACAGAATTAATAGGTAAAACTTGTAGAATTAATGTAAAAGATATACTGACGAAATAAGGCATCGGACTATTTTATATCTGTTTGTTTTGCACTTAATTACTGAAAGATTGTTACTATTTCTGAGTTGAACAATCATAAAGATGAGATGAATCTTAATCCATTATATACTGTTGCAACTGTTTGCCAATTGTAATGAAGTAAGCTACACTGCAATAAGTATAATGAGTAGTATTTACCTTGGTCCTGTAATGAAGTAAGCTACACTGCAATAAGTATAATGAGTAGTATTTACCTTGGTCCTGTGAAGTAAGCTATATTGCAATAAGTATAATGAGTAGTATTTACCTTGGTCCTGTGAAGTAAGCTATATTGCAATAAGTATAATGAGTAGTATTTACCTTGGTCCTGTAATGAAGTAAGCTATACTGCAATAAGTATAATGAGTAGTATTTACCTTGGTCCTGTAATGAAGTAAGCTACACTGCAATAAGTATAATGAGTAGTATTTACCTTGGTCCTGTGAAGTAAGCTATATTGCAATAAGTATAATGAGTAGTATTTACCTTGGTCCTGTGAAGTAAGCTATATTGCAATAAGTATAATGAGTAGTATTTACCTTGGTCCTGTAATGAAGTAAGCTATACTGCAATAAGTATAATGAGTAGTATTTACCTTGGTCCTGTAATGAAGTAAGCTACACTGCAATAAGTATAATGAGTAGTATTTACCTTGGTCCTGTGAAGTAAGCTATATTGCAATAAGTATAATGAGTAGTATTTACCTTGGTCCTGTGAAGTAAGCTATATTGCAATAAGTATAATGAGTAGTATTTACCTTGGTCCTGTAATGAAGTAAGCTATACTGCAATAAGTATAATGAGTAGTATTTACCTTGGTCCTGTAATGAAGTAAGCTACACTGCAATAAGTATAATGAGTAGTATTTACCTTGGTCCTGTGAAGTAAGCTATATTGCAATAAGTATAATGAGTAGTATTTACCTTGGTCCTGTGAAGTAAGCTATATTGCAATAAGTATAATGAGTAGTATTTACCTTGGTCCTGTAATGAAGTAAGCTATACTGCAATAAGTATAATGAGTAGTATTTACCTTGGTCCTGTAATGAAGTAAGCTACACTGCAATAAGTATAATGAGTAGTATTTACCTTGGTCCTGTAATGAAGTAAGCTACACTGCAATAAGTATAATGAGTAGTATTTACCTTGGTCCTGTAATGAAGTAAGCTATACTGCAATAAGTATAATGAGTAGTATTTACCTTGGTCCTGTGAAGTAAGCTATATTGCAATAAGTATAATGAGTAGTATTTACCTTGGTCCTGTAATGAAGTAAGCTATACTGCAATAAGTATAATGAGTAGTATTTACCTTGGTCCTGTAATGAAGTAAGCTACACTGCAATAAGTATAATGAGTAGTATTTACCTTGGTCCTGTAATGAAGTAAGCTACACTGCAATAAGTATAATGAGTAGTATTTACCTTGGTCCTGTAATGAAGTAAGCTATATTGCAGTAAGTATAATGAGTAGTATTTACCTTGGTCCTGTAATGAAGTAAGCTACACTGCAATAAGTATAATGAGTAGTATTTACCTTGGTCCTGTAATGAAGTAAGCTACACTGCAATAAGTATAATGAGTAGTATTTACCTTGGTCCTGTAATGAAGTAAGCTATACTGCAATAAGTATAATGAGTAGTATTTACCTTGGTCCTGTAATGAAGTAAGCTATACTGCAATAAGTATAATGAGTAGTATTTACCTTGGTCCTGTAATGAAGTAAGCTATACTGCAATAAGTATAATGAGTAGTATTTACCATGGTCCTGTAAATCTCTTTTTCTTCATGAATGTCATCCAACATGTCAATGTCATCTTCATCAGGATCATTCTCAATATCTGACACTTGATGCATGCAACGATGTGTGGCCTTTGAACCTCCAGAACCTTTGATTCACACATAAATCAAATCAATTACATGTAGTATAAACATGCGACAGTACAGAAACAAAATCATTATGGCATGAGCAAAATCAATTATTATATCACGAAAGCGATCTACAGACCACTGACCAAACCATGTTGGTGGTGGACTGGATGGATTGCCTGTATATCCACTACACATTAGAGGGGCACAACAATATTAAAAAAACAGGTTTATAGTACTGCCAAATAGGGGTACACAAGAAAATGACCCATGTATGGTGATAACAAAAGGGGATGGGATGGGCACATGGTAACCCCCATTCCCTGAATACCTACCCTGACACCCAAACACATTAGTGGTCGAAACTAAGCATTTCCTGTTATTCTCTTCTACTGTTCACATACTGTTGGTCTTACAACATATGTACATGTACATGTAGGCAGGTTCCATAGGAATTGTACACCAAGCTGAACTGAAGACCCCTATTGTTGTTGGACTTTATAGCGACATTCTCTTGGTTTTTGTACACACAACCAAGGACCTAACTGAAAACCAGGGACCTAACTGACAATCAAGGACCAAACTGACAACCAAGGACCTAACTGACAACCAAGGACCTAACTGACAACCAAGGACCTAACTGACAACCGAGGACCTAACTGACAACCGAGGACCTAACTGACAACCAAGGACCTAACTGACAACCTATTTTTCCCTTTTGTTATGAGTCCTGGGTATTTTTCTTTAACCTTTCAAAAACCTATGAAAATGTACTTCGCCACTACTGCGAATGGCAGGAAATGAAACAAAAGCCGTCGGGGACACTTTCACCGAGCCTATTTTGATGATGTACATTTATGGGAGGGCGAACGCCACAACTGTTTACTGCGGTACGTTTTGTACATAAAGCATATTACATCACGTACAGCTGCAAAAATAAGTTTACCAACTACGACTTCCGAAAGTGTTTTTGAAGAAGTTTGCAAAAGTAGTACTGACCAATTGTGTTGTTCATCATCATCATTTGATAGAGGTTATACTGATGTCGAAGTTGGCGAAATATGGGACATAGAATCGTATCAATTTAAGCCGAAATGGACGAAATCCAGGGAAAATGGCATAGCTGAAGGAAGGTCTCGAGTCCAGCACATAATGGTAGCCTATTTTTCTTGCTTTTTACTAACAAATATTTTAAAAGCAACCGAAGTTTTGAATGTCCAGGGTTTCATTTGTGGAATTTTGTTATCGGGAAAGTTAATCTCACTGCAAAATGTGTCCAAATTGTTCTTGTTTTGTGCCGATAAAAAATAATCCTTTATTTGGTGATCTTGCTGGTGACGTCAACCAGACTAATATTTTGTACCATGACCCAAGCCCCACCTCCACACTGTACTGACACATACTCGTGAATTTCAAGACGTCTGAGGACGCTCTATTGTTCCTCTATTGTTTGGACTAACTTTCTGAAGCAATCTCCATTGGTTTTGTACATGCCGTTTTCCCGAGGACAACGAAGAACAAAGAACCGCCGTCCGAGGACCTATTGTTCCCTTTCTTATATGTCCTCGGACCGTTTGCATTGCAAGCCCACATATGCGCACACCCACACACAGTATAATACACAACACAATACATGCATTGCATGTCAAGGGGAATCCCATACACACATGTACATGTACAGCCACGGACAACGCGGCGGCAGCCACACCGTTGTTAAGACAGCTGGCTGCTTGAGCTCCCGTAAAAGTACGTAATAAAAACAGAACAAATGTTTGCTGCCGCCACAGGTCGCAAATGTCCAACTACGTCGCGGATTTCAACCGCTGGAATTTTGGCTGCAAATTATGATTTTTTTCCCAGCAATTTCTGATTTGTTTAAATGTTTTTTGGAATAGCATATAAATAATTAAATACATACTGAACAATTTTGAGTAAAAAAAAATCAAGGCACTTTGTATAGACTTTAAGATGTCCTGTATTTCATGAATCATTGGCTATAAATACACAACACACTGCACATTAACTCTCCTATAATTATCAGTGTTGTTCTTTACAAAGTGGACCCATACTTTGATGGCATACCCCAAGGCTCTTTAGAGAGGTGAGGTAAACTGAAGCAGCCACCTGCTTTGTTTCATTGCAAGGCTAACTTGAAATAAACCAGTGCAGTAACTTGCAGTATACACATACTGTGTGAAGGTCAGAACACTTTGTTTTTGTCCCATACCCAGGGGCATTTTGGGGGTATCCATGTACCATTCTTGTGTACAGTATGCAATATTTTAAGGCATGCATAGCAAAAGCATTGTGTACTTAGCAGTTTTTGTTTTTGTGGCATTTTGGAGACTGCATGTATACAAGGGTTAATATTTACAGTACTAAGTAATACAATGTACTGATTGGTGATCCACAAGAGCTCATACTTTTTATCTTTCTCCTACAGACCTTGTGCACCTACATCACATGCTTGCAACATGGCCATTTTGGTGATCATCTCTTCATAAGAAAAGCACACGGCTATGACTGTTTATCATTACTACTTCAATAGCACAGCAGAAAGCAGGTTTTCTTTCAAGACTTAATTATTGTGTGATTTTTTATTGAAATAGAAGATTTATTCCAGTTTTTGTATTTAACCATGAAACAGTGACTTATAAGGGCCAGAATCATAGTGATGTAAGCAACCATCTTTGCACGTAAGTCAGCTTGACAAAACTTGTACTCTGATGATTTGGCTCAACGCTGCATTGAGTGCCAGCTAATTGTTACAGCTGTCACGAGACACACACATGCACCAGTCCAATGGTTGTGGTGTGATGAGACATCACATGCATAAGGTCTATACCTATTTTGGAAGATTTATAGATTCTTCACATTCCCACAAACAAGAAACTAGACACAATACAGGCTACTTCTTTCTTTCCTTGGTGGCTACTTTGTAAAAATGTGTAAAAGATTTGTACAAAATCCTAAAATCAGTAAAAATCCTAAGAAATCACAGACCTTGCTTATTACAGTCATTTGTCTTTACCTGTTGTGCCATAGCTTGCTGAAACCTCTGCAGATGCAAATGGGATATTATTACTATCATCCTCATCAGCTGTGAAGAAATTAAACATAATAACAAATATCCATTATGATCTCAATTGGACAATTGTGAGTTCATTCAATGAAACATTGCCATTGACACATGCACAAAGTGTAAATTACAAATGTTACCAGGTCTACCAGTAATGTCAAGATTTAATACAGAGTTGTGTTCTGACCTGACCACTGATGAATTTTAAAGGGAAGGTACAGCATTGGCAATGTTTGATTTTGCATAAGAGACAAGAACCAAAGTCATGGTACAGCCAAGCCTTTGAGAAGCCCGGCCAGGCCCAGGCTTTTCCCCTGCCTACTGGCCTATATAATGAGCTCTGCTTGCCTGGACTAGGCCCTCCAGAAGCCCAGGTTATGTTGATTGGCAGGTACTGTATTGTTACAGGATTAGGACTCACAAAAGACAATTAGGAAGCCAGGTAGCCTGGGGCTGGCCGGGCTTCTCAAAGGCTTGGCTGTACCATGACTTTGGCCCTCCTCCCTAAGTATATACTGGCACTGAAGGTAGGGTACAACATTTGTAAATACCTGATTACACAACCTCCTAGTTCTGGTGCCTTTTTCAGACAAGTTGATGCACCATTTGAAACCATTCATTTTGTGAAACATACCAAGGTGTAGTGTATCCACCATTCAAAACATTTGAATGATTTATAAGCCACTGTGTAGTACATTCACCATTTGAAACCATTCGGCTATGGAAACATGCAATGTACCAAGGTGCAGTGTATCCACCATTCAAAACCATTTGAATGATTTATAAGCCACTGTGTAGTACATTCACCATTTGAAACCATTCGGCTATGGAAACACACCAAGGTGTAATGTATCCACCATTCAAAAACCATTTTAATGATAAGCCACTGTGTAGTACATTCACCATTTGAAACCATTCGGCTATGGAAACACACCAAGGTGTAGTGTATCCACCATTCGAATAATTTATAAGCCACTGTGTAGTTCATTCACCATTTGAAACCATTCGGCTACGGAAACACACCAAGGTATAGTGTATCCACCATTCAAAACCATTTGAATGATAAGCCACTGTGTAGTACATTCACCATTTGAAACCATTCGGCTATGGAAACACACCAAGGTGTAGTGTATCCACCATTCAAAAACCATTTGAATGGATTTGAATGGTAGTAAAGCTTGCTACCAACACTTTTCAAATGGTATCACCATGTGTGGACAAAACCAATGGCCACTTTTGAAAGTGGAAATTTTGAATGGTTTCAAAAGGCAGGAGGGTTAAATCAGAAAGCTAACTTGATGTGAAAGTACATGTAACAATGTTTTATTTCTAGTGGTAACATTATTAACACATTGAAATTGTTAAAAGTTGAGCTAAAACTTTAACAAGTTGTTATTTTTTGTATATCTTTATTACCAATAGGTAAAACTTGTAGCTTTGCATGGTGAGAATGATAAGTAAGACTAATTGCGATAAATGATAAGTAAGACCAATTACTACTCAATTGAGATTCTTACATGGTGTCACCGCAATTAGTCTTATTTATTACCAATGTTGTACATACTCTTTAAAATAGAGTTGTTGTCCTCTTTCGGCTGCTCCCGTTAGGGGTCGCCACAGCGGATCATGATCCGCATATTTGATTTGGCATAGGTTTTTACGCCGGATGCCCTTCCTGACGCAACCCTCTCATTTATCCGGGATTGGGACCGGCACTAAGCATGCACTGGCTTGTATATCCCCAGTGGCTGAGTTCAATTCGGCCCTCGCAGCAATTATGGTAAAGTGTCTTGCTCAAGGACACAAGCACCATGGTCACGGCAAGGCTTCGAACCCACACACTCTGACGACTCAGCCATCAGAACACAAATCCGATGCGCTAAACCGCTCGACCATGGCACCCCACTACTCTTTAAAATAGAGTAGTTTATAAAAAAAAGAAGCATGGTTTAAATTGAAATTTTACAAATATGTTGTCACCTGCAACACAGCATCCAAAAGATTTGTTTGAAAAAATGGTTATTACTTAGTATTGAAATAAATGGTTGATTATATATGAATATGAGTGAATACATACCTTCTGGTAGTATAGGAACTGCACATCAGGAAGGTGAGGATTGGCAGACCATGAAGATAACACCAAGAAACCAAACCACAGTAAACAAAACACATTAGTACTTGATGCAACTTACACACATTTCAGAATATCAACAACAATTATTCAAACATTATTTGGATCAATAAATTCTAATCATGTTTTTACAAGTAGGATTTGAAGCTTCGCATGGTGGAAGTATACAGTAGGAGTAAAGGGTGCACCCCACTGAATAGTGAGGAATTCATGCGCCAAGCTGTTTATCATCAAGTGTAAACCCTCAATTTTTTCCTGAAAAACAAAGATTTGAGGCCCATACATTTGATGGATTGTGTACAAATGGCCCAATATCATAACCTGGGATCCTTGACTTCCAACTGAGTATTTTGGATACACTAGGCCCTGAAAAAGTGGTCCTAATTTGATTTCAAGCGCAAGGCCTTTTTTCAAAATGGCCGTTTTTCAGTGTGGACGTTTTCACTACTGTAAAGGTGGTTTTTATTGGGATGAGAATAACTCCCTGGAAACCTGGACTTTAGACAGTAAATAGAGAAGAAAATAAAAGGTTATATATCTATCAATATTTTTTTCTTTTGGTTTTAAAAACTGTGGGACTTCTAAGTTTTTTAAAATGATTTTTGAATATTTTGTGTTTAGCACTGTTTACTATGAGAGTTTATTTAGTGGGGTGGACCCAAAAGGTTTGCAGTAGACTATCAGAGTATACTGATCAAATGAAAAGGCCAACCTAAAATATTGTATTCTTGATTTCTCTAATGATTGGTGATATAACAATGGAAAATGAGTTTCAACCACATGAAATGTTTTTCCAATCTTTTCCAAGAATAAACACCTCAATCAAATCTCATCTAGGTCAAACCGGACGCTTGGCCTTCTTAAAGAAACTTGTCCTGTTGTAGCCAATCTGAACAAACACACAGCTTACAAAGCTCTTGTTCGTCTGACATTTGAATCAATATTGTCTGGGAACCATATCAACAAACCAACAAAACTACCATTGGAAAGTACAAAGACGTACTGCAAGGTTCATCTTACATGACTTCCCTGGGTTGTCTTGTGTAACTGACGTGCTCAACCAATTGCAATGGGAATCTCTTGAGAATAGACGCTCTAATGCCCAACTATGAATTTTTTTTTACAAAGAAACTCATAGCATCATCCGTAACAACATCTTAAATTATGAACCAATCACTAAACCGAGTTGTTCTACTGTAACTTCAACTAGGCAATCTTCGGGAAATCACATCTATCATCGTATTCCAGCTAACAAGAACGGTTACCTCCATTCACTGTCCATGAAGTGTACCTGAATGGAACTCACTACCTGACTATGCAAGATGCCCACCATCAATTAACTCATTCAAGACTCATCTAGATAAAATTGACATACGTGTATATATTCCAAACTAAGTAGG
This sequence comes from Zoroaster sp. YZ-2022, assembly GCA_029582265.1. Taxonomy (NCBI): domain Eukaryota; kingdom Metazoa; phylum Echinodermata; class Asteroidea; order Forcipulatida; family Zoroasteridae; genus Zoroaster; species Zoroaster sp. YZ-2022. The sequence continues at coordinate 89,632,497 of CM055816.1, forward strand.
GGAGAGGGGGCTTGTTTTAAAATATAATATTGCTGTACAGTCCATGCACACATGCTGTATATAGCCTTTGCAGGCAATTGTACATTATCCAGATACAGATAATTGGTTCATTAATAAATAAAAAAGTAAACTATATTTTCTCTCCGTCATATTGATCAATGATTTGAATGGGAAATTTTCTCTTGAACCAAAATGAGACTGTAATGGGAGAAAATAAATCCTCCCTCCCAATCTTATTTTAAAGGAAGATCCTAATTAATTTTTTTGACATGGACCAAGTATGATTTAATTTATTTTGTTTTTTTATTTTATACAAGAAAAACTTATATTCCACTGCAATGTTATGCATACAATAGGAAACTGCATTCCACTTTTAAGATCAGAAAACAAGACCAGAAGTCATATTTCATAACTTTGAACATTTTTTAATATTAATTCTTAAAGAGACAATATTGTCACGATCAGAGCAGACTCTCAATCGGTGTCCTAGTTTAAGATGAACACAGTGACTGAAAATTACTGGCTCATTTATGCAGCAGCAATAGTACTAATGACCTCATGTGGGTATTATTTTCAGTCAGCGACTTATCTAAAACGAGCACTCCAATTCCATGCCCTGATCATGACAATATTAACCCTTTAACCCATTACCGATTTGTTTCAACAGGATGTCCCACTGGTTACCGAATTGTTTGCCCAGTCATGCATGAATTCACACATTAATGCACAACAGTATGCATCCATTTACAGGCACTTTTTCTAAACTCGTTTTTCATCATGAAGAATTTGTTGGAGAAAGATACATTCAATGAAATTATTGTTGCTTATGAAATTCCCTTTCATATGATACCAAAATCATTGGCATTGCATATAAAATGATCGGTTATTTATTTTACTTCCCCCGACTTCGTTCACAAACACAGAGAGCATTTTGTACACAAGTGTATGGCGTTCCACAGCACAAATGGCCATTGAAAGGATTGACTTGTATTATATCTGATTTCTATAATAGCAACATGTAGGTTGGGTTATACCATTAGAAAGATAAGGAATCAGTCTTTCCAACCATATATAGCATGTGTGTGGACTGCGAAGAATGAAAAAAATACAGCTGTTTTAAAAGCTGGTCATGATACTCCCAATTAAGTGCTGTGTGTGTGGTGACCTTGGTCGACTAAAGTCGCCAATGGTAAGCAACAGGGGGTATGTGTGTTGTTGACTAAAGTCGCCAATGGTAAGCAACAGGGGGTATGTGTGTTGTTGACTAAAGTCACCAATGGTAAGCAACAGGGGGTATGTGTGTTGTTGACTAAAGTCACCAATGGTAAGCAACAGGGGGTATGTGTGTTGTTGACTAAAGTCACCAATGGTAAGCAACAGGGGGTATGTGTGTTGTTGACTAAAGTCACCAATGGTAGTGAAAGGGTTAATAACTTATACCTCTTTATTAAATTTCAAATTGGCAACCAAAAACACATTTTCAAAAAGCACCGTTATTTCTGGGACACAAATTTGTTGATCCTGCAGCTAATTTGAAAACAATTATCAATACATTATTGGTAATCTAATAAAGCAAATCATCAAAATGTTACAAGAAACATTGAAATTTCTCACTTTTCACAGTAATTTTCCAAACAATTGTGCTGAAAATGTCACAGCTTTTTTTCAACATCAGCATGAATGCACATGAATTTACAAAGTGTATTTCAGATTTAACCAGTTCGCGTCGGAGGCCGTGTATACACGCAATTTTTTTTGCACCACGGATCGGAGAGCGTCTAAACACGCCATAGGAAACTCCGGAATATTTGTATGCATGCTCGGTTGAGCCACGCGTGTACGGTGACATGCTCGGAAGACGTGGCGATGCGCTGTGGAAGCTTCCATAAATTTTTTTTTGTGTGTGTGCGTTTTTTGTTCTTTTGCCAAGCATTTCTGAGTTGCAGTGAACCATGGATTGGCCCATCATAACGTGTGTGTGGGAAAAAGAAACCCACACAGGGGCCCAGAAAAACTTTTTTATTCCCGACGCGAACTGGTTAAAATTGCAATATTTAGCTGTTTATGAGTGAGTATTTGGATAATAAATTGCAACTCCTTTTGATTGTGATATTGGACATGGTTTCATGTTTTCTGATTATTCAATAAAATGAACTATTGAGTTTAGGGAACATTAAAATGTACTTACATGGATTTGTTGGACTGGATTGACCATTTTGTACTGAACTCATTTCTTCAATTATAGGCATGCATAAAATAATAATAGTTAATGTAGAACTTTTTTTAATTTTTTTTTTTATATATATAAAAGCAACTGTGAACAATAGCCACATCAGTAAATGACTAAAGAGGTCATCTGATAGGCCAATCAAATGGTTCACTGCAGACCAGAGTGAAAAAAAAGAGAAAGAGAAAAAAACCAAAAAACTTGCAAGATTACTTTTTTAAGTACATCCACATCGATGGTAAACTGATGCAGGTCTTGTGGTATAAATAACCAGGATGCAATATGTAGGATCAGCAACCTTTAGAATGCAGAACGGATCAGAAACACCAGGATAAACCCAAGCCTGAAAATCTGACATCACACTTTGAGGCTTGTGAAGTACACCAGATACCGGCCATGCGTCCCCCAGGTTTGCTTGCCGGAGATTCAATTTTGACATCACACTTTGTGAATTACACCAGATACCGGCCATGCGTCCCACAGGTTTGCTTGCCGGAGATTCAATTTTGACCTTGGTTGGTAGCGTGATGTCAGATCTTCAACACAGCGTATCCAATGAAATCCCTTGAATGGTGTGCCAGGAGCCCATCTTTACTCTTGAGGATAAAGACAGGGGACCAGTCTAGGTAAACCTCTCCTCTTTCATTATAACCATTCTGGGTTCTTTTATATACTACTCAAAACAATTTAGGGAACACCGGATTTTTAACATCAAATAGGTTTGGGCCATGTTGAAATGTTCCATGAACCGGGATTTTCATTTGCAACCCCCCTCTCTCTTTCAGTAGTCATGTCATGAAATGTGTAATCACTACATGCATCCTTTATCATCTGTTTCATTGTACAGTTGTTTCTCATCAATTCTGTGAAACATTGTGTTTATCTAAAATAAACGATCTTGCTTTAACCCTCCTATAGGTTTAACACTCAAAGACACTCAAAATTTGTATGTCTCTCTTAACCCATTGACTTTGTGCAGTGCACTCAAATACATGCAAACACATGTGGCTGTGTGATAGGAGGTCAAACCCAAAGACACTCAAAATTTGTATGTAACTCCCAACCCATTGACTTTGTGCAGTGCACTCATACACAGCTCTGTGTGACTCTGTGGTTTGACCTACCAATTGGAAATGCACCCAAAAATACTCAAGTGACTGTCTGTGAGTGCCGTGCTGACTGGGCCAAATTTCAGCATGGGCATAGGAGGGTTAACTGAGATTATTCCGGTGTTCCCTAAATTGTTTTGAGTAGTATATATACATGTACATAACAGCAAAAGAAACGTCACCCCCTAAATTTTGATAAGTCTGAGAACGTGTTTAGCTTATGTGTCCTCAGGCGTCCATGCATGAGCAATTTTGAGGTCAACCAAATTTGCCACATTGTGTTCGTGTTACACTCCATACTCATAATATTCTTCATTAAACAAATTATATTAATTATAAAATGAAAATAATTTGCTGTTATGTATATATACTGAAGTACATGGGACCTGTGGCTTAACATCCCATATCAAAAGATCTATTGATTTATTAAGGCCTTCTGAGCTCAATATCCAGTTCAGATACATGAAACACATTTTTTTAAAAATGGAAATGAAAGCCACTGTCTTGTTCTGCATTAATCCGATACATCACACAAGGAATTATTGAGCGTGGTGGCCACACGGTGGGAAGCTGTTTTTCCCCCATTTTTTTTACGGGTACCCAGGAAGCGAACCATTATGGGCGGCCAGGTAACCTGGTTCTAAAATAACCTGTGGATGGCACAGCACTATTCTTAACACTCATACTCATGTATGAGTCAGCCTACTCTAGCCATCCAAATTGCTTATGGTAACAATGCTTAACTTCAACAGCTTGCCACTGCTCTTCCAACTGAGCTAACTCTGTCTTTGATAATGATTATGTCAGTGCCATGTTGTCTGCATCCTATAAGTAAAACTTGTAGCTTTGCATGGTGAGGATGATAAGTAAGACTAATTGCGGTGACACCATGTGGAATCTCAATTGAGTAGTAATTAGTTCTGAAAAGAACTGGAGGTACAACTCAACGTTTCGATCAGTATGCTCTGATCGTCCTCAGGAGAATTACATGTACATGTACTTGCATCACAATCCTGATTTTGGTATAGACGCTATAATACACAATGATCTGCATTCACCTTTATACACAAATTATAGCTTAAGTTTAACATGTAGTGTTCCTTTCAACCATCTATCATTAACAAAAGAATAAGAAGCAAAAGTAAGTGAAAGCACATTAAGACAAGAGTTTACAGTTTATAGTTTGCATGTACAGACAACTGACCCCATTCATTTTGTGTGCAACCAATAGAATCATGCAATTCAATTACCGACATGAAGTGTGCCACTCATGTGCTATCCTAGTCCATGGCATAGTACTCCAATTGCAAGAACAATGGATTTAGGTCATTCATGACATATTGTTCCACAGACTGACGTGCAAGGTCTCAAAAAGAAGCAGTGCAGTCTGGGAGACTAACCCGGCGTGTGAGAGAACTGTACCTCGCGCACACCAGAGAGTTTATCACTTTCATCCATTGTTCACCCACAGCTGATTGTTCCCCTGTCTCTCGTTCAACATTGTGTCTAGTTCTAAGAACTAGCTTCGCTTGTCAGTGCACCTAATCCCATGATGCCTTGCGGCAGTGTAGCAAAAACTCGTAACCATGCTTGTTGTACTCCAAACGCATTTGGAGTACAATACTGTGTTATAGATTATGGCAGGCTGGTACACTTCATGTAGGTAGTAGACTTGTGACATACAGTGTATCACAAATGTGTCACAGGATTCTATGCATAGGCTGTTGTAGCATATGCCTGTATCACCACCAGCATATTCATGTTCAAATGTACATTGTAGTACAAGCTTATTAAGGAGCTGTTATATTTCACTGGCAGGCAATGGGATGGGTTTTTACTGGGAGGCAATGGGATGGGTTTTTACTGGCAGGCAATGGATGGAATTTTAAAAAACAGTCAAACCTACAGGCATGCAACTGATCAATAAAAAAACCCAGGAAAATGTTCAAACTGACATTGCAAGCGCGAAGTCAATACAGCTTACATAGTGAGTAATGTTTTTTTCACAATACATGTACGGTCAGACTGTATGCTGTAAAATGTGAATGGTGTCATGTGTCCTGCATGTTTATATGCTTTATACATGTACAACTGCAGAGCCAGACTATATTCTTCCTTTTAATGCATGTGATAGGACCATGACAATCTGGCCACAGTGGACAGGTTGCATTATATGCAGGTTCTTATATTGTGTGACAGTTTGTGTCAGGACAGTGACAATCTGGCTGCATTGTGCAGGTGACCTATTGATGCAAGTGACCAACGCAACATGTTTGATTAATTGTGCAGGTGACCTATTGATGCAAGTGACCAATGCAACATGTTTGATTAATAAGAACATGTATTAGTAACATACCTTGTTCTTGTAGACTTCCATCATTTTCCCCTTTCGTCCTGTATAAGTGAATTATATAACTTATATCAATATCAATTTTGTTTTAATCAGAACATCAATAATTTCCTTATAGAAAAGAAAACAAATATTTCACAAAATTATATTCAGAAGCTTTTAATAAATAAGTCCCAAATAAATTTTGGAACATGCATGTGTATTTACTGTAAAACCATGATTCCGATTATTATTTTGAGAAATGTGTTATTTGTAAGTATGTAGTATCCTTCCTTGAGTAAAATAGCAATGTTCTGATGAAAACATGGGCGATACATCTTGAAGTAAAATCTTTACATTCACAGAATGCATTTATCAAACTGAGCTCTATGACAGATGGAATGGATTTCTTTGTTTTGAACTTGCACAATAGCAGATGTATTAACAACCATTTAAGACAAGTACTAGATAGTGAACATCAGGTGGTATCATCCAGTGTCAAGACCTCAAAGTCTGAGACCGAGACCGAGACCAAGACCGAGACCTCATACTCCGAGACCGAGACCAAGACCTCATAGTCCGAGACCGAGACCAAGACTGAGACCTCCCCGTCCGAGACCGAGACCTCAGAGACCGAGACCTCAAAGTCCGAGACCGAGACCGAGACCAAGACTGAGACCTCATAGTCTGAGACCGAGACCAAGACCTCAAAGTCCGAGACCGAGACCGAGACCAAGACAAATCTCATAGTCTGAGACTGAGACCAAGACTGAGACCTCCTCGTCTGAGACCGAGACCGAGACCAAGACCGAGACCTCATACTCCGAGACCGTGACCAAGACCTCATAGTCCGAGACCGAGACCAAGACTGAGACCTCCTCATCTGAGACCGAGACCAAGACTGAGACCTCCTCGTCTGAGACCGAGACCAAGACCTTAAAGTCCGAGACCGAGACCTTAAAATCCAAGACCAAGACTGGGACCAAGACCTTACAGTCCGAGACTGAGACTGAGACCTCCCCATCCGAAACCGAGACCAAGACCAAGACCTCATTAAAAAAAAACACACACACACACACATTAAGTAGCAAGTAGTGTAGAAACATGTACACATACATGTATACTGAGATGCAATAGAAACTTACCACTTGTTTTGGAATAGCATAAAATTGTAATGGTTCAAAATAAGACAACACAACAATTTGGATTAGAAATGTTGGCATTTTATTGAGGAAATGTCCACGTTTTGTCCACTGTACTCGATCCCATCTGTGCCACTTCACTGCGAGTGCACATATTACATTTGTGCAATGTGATTACTGATAATTTAAGGTCGAAAAAGTGGTAAGTTTCTATTGCGTCTCAGTATATTAATGCAAATTTATTTTGTTACATACCAAAACTCTTCCAAAAACTAATGATGTATCATGCCTTTAAAATATAGTTTAATATCAGTACATTTTGGCAAGATTTTGCATGTTTGATGGTTTGACTAATTCAACCAGGCATGTCCCCGTCTGTCGCTCTCTAAACATTTTAGTGTCTGATGAAGGCTGACCTGGTCCCTGCCTGGTCAGTGATGCGATTTGACCGAAAACAAAATACTTGCAGATGGCCAAATGTTTTCACTTTCCTGTTGTGTTGTCCACAAACTCTTTATGCTCCTTAAAAGCAAACTTGATGATCAAGGAGTTGCTTGACATTACTTCTGATTGTCGACAAGACCGCAATTTATAATGATTAAACTTAAACTTGTTTTATTAAAATTATTTCTAATATATTTATAAAATTATAAAGTTAAACTATGGGCGATCGGCGAATGTCAATACGAGATATACTGTACACAACCTGGTAGGATGTACACGTACAATATATCGTCGTGTCAGTGCAAAAACGTTGTATGTTCACAATGCAATAAGGTCGTATGTACAGCGCGTCGTCAATCTGCATAAATTTACATACATTAAAAAATGTATGTGCAACAACGTCGTATCTCAGCCATTGTTTTTGTGCATTCATCCGGGAACTTGTTACATACGACCTTTCTGCACTGACACAAACTGGTTTTGCGCAAAAACGTCGTAACTCGGAGATACGACGTTTTTGCACTGACACGACGATATGTCATACATGTCGCCAGTCATGCTGGCACATCGCATGGCACATGGTTTGTTAACGGATTACGACACACAGTTCATGCTGCTGTGCGGCAATATGCTAGCAAGCTCTCCCTGTGGAAACTCTTTTGACATTCACTACGCGGTATGAATTGCCTGGTGATACAGGATCGACTCCAAAAGCAGTTAATCGAATAATCGACTTCAAACATTCTAAAGTATTTAACGGGTCTCGTCAAGGTCTCGACTCTGAGACTATTCGAGACCCGAGTCCGAGACAAGACCGAGACCTCAACATTTCAAGACATCAAAATCGTCGAGACCTGAAAAATATGGTCTCGAGACCTCCAACACTGGTTTCAGATAAGCCTTAATGTGTGACATCATGTGTAAAGGCTATATAACAACCTGCTACTTTTTTTCTTTTCTTGTTTAAATTGTAATTAAAAGGGAAGGTACAACATTGGTAATGTTGGCCAAACTGCTTCTATGAGTATGCTTACTCTCTTTGAATCAAGATATACATTGAAGGGAAGGTACAACATTGGTAATGTTGGCCAAACTGCTTCTATGAGTATGCTTACTCGTTTTGAATCAAGATATACATTGAAGGGAAGGTTCAACAGTGGTAATGTTTGCAAAACTGCTTCTATGAGTATGCTTACTCTCTTTGAATCAAGATATACATTAAAGGGAAGGTACAACATTGGTAATGTTGGCCAAACTGCTTCTATGAGTATGCTTACTCTCTTTGAATCAAGATATACATTGAAGGGAAGATACAACATTGGCAATGTTGGCCAAACTGCTTCTTTGAGTATGCTTACTCTCTTTGAATCAAGATATACATTGAAGGGAAGGTACAACATTGGTAATGTTGGCCAAACTGCTTCTATGAGTATGCTTACTCTCTTTGAATCAAGATATACATTGAAGGGAAGGTACAGCATAATGTTGGCCAAACTGCTTCTATGAGTATGGTTACTCTCTTTGAATCAAGATATACATTGAAGGGAAGGTACAACAATGGTAATGCTGGCAAAACTGCTTCTATGAGTATGCTTACTCTCTTTGAATCAAGATATACATTGAAGGGAAGGTACAACATTGGTAATGTTGGCAAAACTGCTTCTTTGAGTATGCTTACTCTCTTTGAATCAAGATATACATTGAAGGGAAGGTACAGCATTGGTAATGTTGGCCAAACTGCTTCTATGAGTATGCTTACTCTCTTTGAATCAAGATATACATTGAAGGGAAGGTACAACATTGGTAATGTTGACCGAACTGCTTCTATGAGTATGCTTACTCTTTGAATCAAGATATACATTGAAGGGAAGGTACAGCATTGGTAATGTTGGCCAAACTGCTTCTATGAGTATGCTTACTCTCTTTGAATCAAGATATACATCAACCAACCTGTGCAAGTTACAGCTCATCACATTTTGTCATTAACAAGAAAACAGTAAAAAATATACTGAGATTTGTTAAATTCATTCAAATGTGGACTTTAGGAAAGAGATAAATACCATCATCAGCGTATCACTACATGTATGTTTTGTTCAAACAAATTACACAATTTTGTTTTTAAGAATAACCAATCTGATCATGCTGTAAAATTTGCAACAAATATTTGAGAAAAGAAATTTCTTACCAAAAATACCTAAATGTAACCATCTGTATCTCTGCCAAAATACTTACTTGATATAGTGAACAAACATTATGATAATGGTGACAATGTAAAAGGACAGCAGCACACCCACAGTTGCTAAGACAGGCTTCCAGTATTCAGATACTAATGCAAGTAACAAAAACATAAAATTATCTTAAATGGTTGCAGTAAATAAGTCGACTATACATATATGTATTACCTGAAGTCAAGTACCTACATGAAGTGTGCCAGTCCACAGCATAGTACTACTCCAAGAACAATGGATTTGGGCCATTCATTACGTGTAATGTCTCAAAAAGAAGTGGTGCAGTCTGGGAGACCTACCCAGTATGTGAGAGAAATGTATTTTGCATGCATACCTTAGCTAAGACTTGTAGCTTTGCATGGTGAGGAGGATAAGTAAGACTAATTGCGGTGACACCATGTGAACTTCTCAATTGAGTAGTAATTAGTTCTGAAAAGAACTGGAGGTACAACTCGACGTTTCGATCAGTGTGCTCTGATCGTCATTCTCCCGAGGACGATCAGAGCACACTGATCGAAACGTCGAGTTGTACCTCCAGGACGATCAGAGCACACTGATCGAAACGTCGAGTTGTACCTCCAGTTCTTTTCAGAACTAATTACTACTCAATTGAGAATTTCAAATGGTGTCACCGCAATTATGCATACCTTAGCGTTTATCGCATTCGCCCATTGTCTGCCCCACAGATGGTTCATCTGCATCTAGTTTAAAACTGCATCGAATTCTGGGAAGTAGCTTCCCGCATCAAGTGCCTAATCCCTTGATGCTTTATGGCAGACCAGGCAGGGTAGCAAAACCTGTAACCATGCTTGTTGTGTGTGTGTGCATTTGGAGTATAATGCCGTGGTATGGATTACAGCAGGCTGGCAACACTTCATGTATGTAATAGACTTGTGATACCACTAAAACTGCTGTGTAACATTTCAAACCTACATAAAGTGTCGTGGCCGAGCGGTCTAGCTTACCGGACTCAAGTTCTGGTGTTAGCAGCAGAATGTGGGTTCGAAACCCGGCCGTGACACTTGTGTCCTTGAGCAAGACACTTAACCATAATTGCTTCTCTCTACCCAGGGGTTAAATGGGTACCTGTGAGGGCAGAGTTGGTTGATTAGCCCTATATGCGCTGTAATGGCAGCAATTGAGCTGTACACTCCCAGGGAGCTGAGATGGTTTCAGGAATGATTTATGAGCCTTATGAGCAGGGGTAATGATATAATGTGCCTTGAGCACCACTCAGTTGGTGGATACGTGCGCTATATAAGTCCACACATTATTATTATTATTATTATTATTAAAGTGATTGTGTTGAGGTTGTACTGAGTCACGTGTCAAATATTGTTTTCGCAGGCACTCAGCACTGAATATACAATGCTTTAAAAACGTTGGTGAAGGGCAAATATCAAATTACTAATAGTTATGTCTAAAACAAAAAAATGTTTAAAAGCTAAAATACGTGTAGTAAGATAGGATGATATCAGCCCCTGCATTCTGAAATATCCAGAGAGGGACAGGGAGGGAGGTGATATAATGATTGAATTTAATTTTTTTTATTTATTTATTTTTTTTGAGGGGAGGGGGGCTTAAAAATTAATTAAGTGAATAAATGAATTTGTAACACAGTGTGATAAATTCAATGGAGGTCAAAGAGACATATGAATTATCAAAGGGGGGTTCTGTCAAGTGTCACATTTGCAGTAACTAAGACTAGTAAACGAGTCACCACGTATAATGACTCGGACTAGTAAACGAGTCACTACGTATAATGACTCGGACTAGTAAACAAGCCACCATGTATGACTCGGACTAGTAAACGAGTCACCACGTATGACTCGGACTAGTAAACGAGTCACCACGTATAATGACTCGGACTAGTAAACGAGTCACCATGTATAATGACTCGGACTAGTAAACAAGTTACCACGTATAATGACTCGGACTAGCAAACAAGCCACCACGTATAATGACTCGGACTAGTAAACGAGTCACCATGTATAATGACTCGGACTAGTAAACAAGTCACTACGTATAATGACTCGGACTAGTAAACAAGTCACTACGTATAATGACTCGGACTAGCAAACAAGTCACTACGTATAATGACTCAGACTAGTAAACAAGTCACTACGTATAATGACTCAGACTAGTAAACAAGTCACTACGTATAATGACTCAGACTAGTAAACAAGTCACTACGTATAATGACTCAGACTAGTAAACAAGCTAATGATTGGCCAACTACGTTTATAGCCCCACTAAATCTTACTTACATGAAAGTATTTTATCCACGGTGATTGTAATTGTTTTATTCCGGCTTTTGCGTTCTTCCATCATGTATTTTGAAGTCACTGTTAACAAAGATAAAGTGAAATGAAATTATTAATTTATAAAAGTGAATGTATGTAGTTGGTGTCAGTCTTTTGTTTTATCAGATTCTACTATAATCAGTACAGGTACTGTAAGTTGACCCTCACTCTATTACATGCACGTTTCAAACAGTATCTAGTATCTATTATCTACATTATCCTATTCTTCTTTTAGCATATATTCCACTATATCTTAGATAGAATCTGCAAGTGGTCACTTAGCAGCAATGCTCCTGCCTCTGTATCCAGATCAATCAGGTACTGGATGTTCTGTGGAGGGCAGTAGAGCATATGTGACCTGTTACAACGAAATGAGTGTAAAGTCGCATTAAACTATTTCACAGTACAGTGGGAAAAGTGAAAAATCGGAGGGGAGGTCTAATTTGTTTTTTTAAATTATATTTGCAATTTGTAAATCTCCTTATATCGAATTCCAAATTTTCATTTCCATCAGACAATTAAAAACCTCAATTTCAGGCCAATTTCACTGGTAGCATTTATCGTGTTCTGACAAACAACTTGAAACAAAGACGGAAACAAATCCACAAATCCCCCTCTGGTGCTCTGGGGAAATCGCTGCAACCCCAAGTGTTATATATCATTGGAATGCTCTTGTTCTACTGAATCCAGAAATACCAATAACTCAATTGTTGAAATTTCCGACTTTACCCTCATTTTGTGGTGACAGGTCGATCACATATTATGCTACTCAAAACAATTTAGGGAACATCGGATTTTTAACATCAAATAGGTTTGGGCCATGTGCAATGATGTCATGTACCAGCAATATTGACACAATGGCCGTGTTCAATCTGCCACACATGTCTAAATTCTTTGTTAACTCATCAATTCTGTGAAACATTGTGTTTATCTGAAATAAATGATCTTGCTTTAACTGAGATTATTCCGGTGTTCCCTAAATTGTTTTGAGTAGTATATGTTGTCTGCTGTTTGGTCAAATACATGTACAACACTTTGGATGAAGCCCCATCTCTACATTGTAAATTTTATCCTTGTTCTTATTAAGTTAAGTCCTGGCATGCCTTGGTATGTGTAGATCATAACATGTGTTGTCAATAGATGGATCCTGAACTACTGCTTTCATTTGGCATCTATAACTACTTGGATAAACAATTGATTTAATTTTGCCCTACACCGACGTGTGTTTAGCACTGCATGCTCAGTGCTTTCCGAATCTATATATATATATATATCGCGGAACCCGCTGCTATATAGGATTCTAGCCAGCCAATCGTCATCGGGCAAGCTCGGTGGTCGAGAGGTTAAGACGTCTGCACTAGTAAGCAGGAGGTCGTGGGTTCGAATCCCACCCGAGTCGCCTGTGTAGTTTTTTCAGACACTCGGAAAGCACTGAGCATGCAGTGCTAAACACACGTCGGTGTAGGGCAAAATTAAATCAATTGTTTATCTCCCGACGCAAGAATTTCACCAATCTATATATATATATATATATCGCGGAACCCGCTGCTATATAGGATTCTAGCCAGCCAATCGTCATCGGGCAAGCTCGGTGGTCGACAGGTTAAGACGTCTGCACTAGTAAGCAGGAGGTCGTGGGTTCGAATCCCACCCGAGTCGCCTGTGTAGTTTTTTCACAGACACTCGGAAAGCACTGAGCATGCAGTGCTAAACACACGTCGGTGTACGGCAAAATTAAATCAATTGTTTATCTCCCGACGCAAGAATTTCACCAATCTATATATACTTGGATAATGTTTGAGAAAGCTTTGATAGAGTAAGTTACCACATGTGCAGCTGATTAAAATGGGTGTCTGTCTGGTCTGACGACATGGTGTACAAGGTGGTATGGTGAGGTTTCAACCATGACAACATGGTGTAGAAGGTGGTATGGTGAGGTTCAACCATGACGACATGGTGTAGAAGGTGGTATGGTGAGGTTCAACCATGACAACATGGTGTAGAAGGTGGTATGGTGAGGTTTCAACCATGACAACATGGTGTAGAAGGTGGTATGGTGAGGTTCAACCATGCCAACATGGTGTAGAAGGTGGTATGGTGAGGTTCAACCATGACAACATGGTGTAGAAGGTGGTATGGTGAGGTTCAACCATGCCAACATGGTGTAGAAGGTGGTATGGTGAGGTTCAACCATGACAACATGGTGTAGAAGGTGGTAAGGTGAGGTTCAACCATGACGACATGGTGTAGAAGGTGGTATGGTGAGGTTCAACCATGACGACATGGTGTAGAAGGTGGTATGGTGAGGTTCAACCATGACGACATGGTGTAGAAGATGGTAAGGTGAGGTTCAACCATGACGACATGGTGTAGAAGGTGGTATGGTGAGGTTCAACCATGGCGACATGGTGTAGAAGGTGGTATGGTGAGGTTCAACCATGACGACATGGTGTAGAAGGTGGTATGGTGAGGTTCAACCATGGCGACATGGTGTAGAAGGTGGTATGGTGAGGTTCAACCATGACGACATGGTGTAGAAGGTGGTATGGAGTAAACTCAAAATTAATTGAGTACAGGGGATTGGATGTTTAACCTATGAATAATGTTACACGCAACAAGTTGAGCATTGATATTGTTAAGTTCATTTGGGTACACCATATGGTGTATATGTGTATGGAGAAATCAGGCAAGCAATCCTACATGTACACCATATGGTTTATACCATATGGTGTACTCAAAAGAACTTAACAATAACTATCTCCACCATGCAAAACCTCAAATCCTACACTAAGTGGAGCATTGGGAAGGGCTGGTTACATCTCAATTCATCAGCATTCTCCTGCTCTGTTGGATTATATACATGTATGCCCTTGCTTCTGAATCTTGTAATATTCCAAGGAGAAATCAGGCAAGCAATCCTACATGTAGATGTTTACTAGCTACTCATCAATCTGGCTGTTCACCATCCAGCATGTAGATGTTTACCAGCTACTCATCAATCTGGCTGTTCACCATCCAGCATGTAGATGTTTACTAGCTACTCATCAATCTGGCTGTTCACCATCCAGCATGTAGATGTTTACCAGCTACTCATCAATCTGGCTGTTCACCATCCAGCATGTAGATGTTTACTAGCTACTCATCAATCTGGCTGTTCACCATCCAGCATGTAGATGTTTACCAGCTACTCATCAATCTGGGTGTTCACCATCCAGCATGTAGATGTTTACTAGCTACTCATCAATCTGGGTGTTCACCATCCAGCATGTAGATGTTTACCAGCTACTCATCAATCTGGGTGTTCACCATCCAGCATGTAGATGTTTACTAGCTACTCATCAATCTGGGTGTTCACCATCCAGCATGTAGATGTTTACTAGCTACTCATCAATCTGGGTGTTCACCATCCAGCATGTAGATGTTTACCAGCTACTCATCAATCTGGGTGTTCACCATCCAGCATGTAGATGTTTACTAGCTACTCATCAATCTGGGTGTTCACCATAACCATTCTACTTGCCACTCCCTAATGTTAACAGCCCTATTTGACCAGTCTGATTGTTCTTGCATTATGTCTTCTTGGAAATTGTCATTTGGTGAGGATTAGTTTACAGAAGCTATTAATTCCACGATGAATTTATTAAATAGGAGTCAAACTTCAAACACTAATAAACAGAGCATGTTGGTGATATGTTTCAAGCTTTGTTCCCAGTGAGGCACTCATCAGTGAGGCAATAAACAACTAATTGTCCTTTGTGTTAAACATATTTCTTTGTAACCATAAATTATATCAAGAATTAGTAATGATAAAATATAACAAATCTGTTAATGCAGAACACCATGGCATTAATTATCCATCTCAAGTCACATTTGTGTATTTGGTTCAAGGTTATGACATAAGTAATTCCCAAATTAACTCTCTGCTTTCTTTTTTGAACAACTTTTTACGAAATACTTTTAATCAACTGCAATCATGTATTACATGTAAATTAACATATCCTGCTGCATTTTTTTGGAAATTATAAACAAACTTTCACAATTTTCTATAAAAACATGCAGATCAAATGAAGACAAATTTCTATAGTGTAGTTTTTTTTATACACATGATTACTTGATACTCATAGAGTACTTTTACTGAAAGAATAGTAGTAAAGTAAAGAAAAGAAATGCATAAAACTTACTATTATGTATTGGCACGTAGTGTAAAGGTTGCCCTGAACAAGCATTGTCAGCAGGTTGCACCACGACAACAACAAAGAAATTACCATCATGGTAACTGCTTCTCTGTATAAAGGAAACCAAGAGACGTTCATTAGTTGTAACAAGCACTGTCAGCAGGTTGCACCACTACAACAACAAAGAAATTACCATCACGGTAACTGCTTCTCTGTAAGGAAACGAAGAGACGTTCATTAGTTGTAACAAGCACTGTCAGCAGGTTGCACTACTACAACAACAAAGAAATTACCATCATCGTAACTGCTTCTCTGTATAAAGGAAACCAAGAAACGTTCATTAGTTGTAACAAGCACTGTCAGCAGGTTGCACCACTACAACAACAAAGAAATTACCATCATCGTAACTGCTTCTCTGTATAAAGGAAACCAAGAGACGTTCATTAGTTGTAACAAGCACTGTCAGCAGGTTGCACCACTACAACAAAGAAATTACCATCACGGTAACTGCTTCTCTGTAATGAAACCAAGAGGCATTCATTAGTTGTAACAAGCACTGTCAGCAGGTTGCACCACTACAACAAAGAAATTACCATCACGGTAACTGCTTCTCTGTAATGAAACCAAGAGGCATTCATTAGTTGTAACAAGCATTGTCAGCAGGTTGCACTACTACAACAACAAAGAAATTACCATCACGGTAACTGCTTCTCTGTATAAAGGAAACCAAGAGACGTTCATTAGTTGTAACAAGCACTGTCAGCAGGTTGCACCACTACAACAACAAAGAAATTACCATCACGGTAACTGCTTCTCTGTAAGGAAACCAAGAGACGTTCATTAGTTGTAACAAGCATTGTCTGCAGGTTGCACCACTACAACAACAAAGAAATTACCATCATCGTAACTGCTTCTCTGTATAAAGGAAACCAAGAGACGTTCATTAGTTGTAACAAGCATTGTCTGCAGGTTGCACCACTACAACAACAAAGAAATTACCATCATGGTAACTGCTTCTCTGTATAAAGGAAACCAAGAGACGTTCATTAGTTGTAACAAGCACTGTCAGCAGGTTGCACCACGACAACAACAAAGAAATTACCATCACGGTAACTGCTTCTCTGTAAGGAAACCAAGAGACGTTCATTAGTTGTAACAAGCACTGTCTGCAGGTTGCACCACTACAACAACAAAGAAATTACCATCACGGTAACTGCTTCTCTGTAAGGAAACCAAGAGACGTTCATTAGTTGTAACAAGCACTGTCAGCAGGTTGCACCACTACAACAACAAAGAATTTACCATCACGGTAACTGCTTCTCTGTAAGGAAACCAAGAGACGTTCATTAGTTGTAACAAGCACTGTCAGCAGGTTGCACTACTACAACAACAAAGAAATTACCATCACGGTAACTGCTTCTCTGTAATGAAACCAAGAGACGTTCATTAGTTGTAACAAGCACTGTCAGCAGGTTGCACCACGACAACAACAAAGAAATTACCATCACGGTAATTGCTTCTCTGTAATGAAACCAAGAGACGTTCATTAGTTGTAACAAGCACTGTCAGCAGGTTGCACCACTACAACAACAAAGAAATTACCATCACGGTAACTGCTTCTCTGTAAGGAAACCAAGAGACGTTCATTAGTTGTAACAAGCACTGTCAGCAGGTTGCACCACTACAACAACAAAGAAATTACCATCACGGTAACTGCTTCTCTGTAAGGAAACCAAGAGACGTTCATTAGTTGTAACAAGCACTGTCAGCAGGTTGCACCACTACAACAACAAAGAAATTACCATCACGGTAACTGCTTCTCTGTAATGAAACCAAGAGACGTTCATTAGTTGTAACAAGCACTGTCAGCAGGTTGCACCACTACAACAACAAAGAAATTACCATCATCGTAACTGCTTCTCTGTATAAAGGAAACCAAGAGACGTTCATTAGTTGTAACAAGCACTGTCAGCAGGTTGCACTACTACAACAACAAAGAAATTACCATCATCGTAACTGCTTCTCTGTATAAAGGAAACCAAGAAACGTTCATTAGTTGTAACAAGCACTGTCTGCAGGTTGCACCACGACAACAACAAAGAAATTACCATCACGGTAACTGCTTCTCTGTAATGAAACCAAGAGGCATTCATTAGTTGTAACAAGCATTGTCAGCAGGTTGCACTACTACAACAACAAAGAAATTACCATCACGGTAACTGCTTCTCTGTATAAAGGAAACCAAGAGACGTTCATTAGTTGTAACAAGCACTGTCAGCAGGTTGCACTACTACAACAACAAAGAAATTACCATCATCGTAACTGCTTCTCTGTATAAAGGAAACCAAGAAACGTTCATTAGTTGTAACAAGCACTGTCTGCAGGTTGCACCACGACAACAACAAAGAAATTACCATCACGGTAACTGCTTCTCTGTAAGGAAACCAAGAGACGTTCATTAGTTGTAACAAGCACTGTCAGCAGGTTGCACCACTACAACAACAAAGAAATTACCATCACGGTAACTGCTTCTCTGTAAGGAAACCAAGAGACGTTCATTAGTTGTAACAAGCATTGTCAGCAGGTTGCACCACTACAACAACAAAGAAATTACCATCACGGTAACTGCTTCTCTGTAAGGAAACCAAGAGACGTTCATTAGTTGTAACAAGCACTGTCAGCAGGTTGCACCACGACAACAACAAAGAAATTACCATCACGGTAACTGCTTCTCTGTAAGGAAACCAAGAGACGTTCATTAGTTGTAACAAGCACTGTCAGCAGGTTGCACCACTACAACAACAAAGAAATTACCATCACGGTAACTGCTTCTCTGTATAAAGGAAACCAAGAGACGTTCATTAGTTGTAACAAGCACTGTCAGCAGGTTGCACCACTACAACAACAAAGAAATTACCATCACGGTAATTGCTTCTCTGTAAGGAAACCAAGAGACGTTCATTAGTTGTAACAAGCACTGTCAGCAGGTTGCACCACTACAACAACAAAGAAATTACCATCACGGTAACTGCTTCTCTGTAAGGAAACCAAGAGACGTTCATTAGTTGTAACAAGCACTGTCAGCAGGTTGCACCACTACAACAACAAAGAAATTACCATCACGGTAACTGCTTCTCTGTAAGGAAACCAAGAGACGTTCATTAGTTGTAACAAGCACTGTCAGCAGGTTGCACCACAACAACAACAAAGAAATTACCATCACGGTAACTGCTTCTCTGTAATGAAACCAAGAGACGTTCATTAGTTGTAACAAGCACTGTCAGCAGGTTGCACCACTACAACAACAAAGAAATTACCATCACGGTAACTGCTTCTCTGTAATGAAACCAAGAGACGTTCATTAGTTGTAACAAGCACTGTCAGCAGGTTGCACCACTACAACAACAAAGAACTTACCATCATGGTAACTGCTTCTCTGTAATGAAACCAAGAGACGTTCATTAGTTGTAACAAGCACTGTCAGCAGGTTGCACCACTACAACAACAAAGAAATTACCATCACGGTAACTGCTTCTCTGTAATGAAACCAAGAGACGTTCATTAGTTGTAACAAGCATTGTCAGCAGGTTGCACCACTACAACAACAAAGAATTTACCATCACGGTAACTGCTTCTCTGTAATGAAACCAAGAGACGGTCATTAGTTGTAACAAGCACTGTCAGCAGGTTGCACCACTACAACAACAAAGAAATTACCATCACGGTAACTGCTTCTCTGTAAGGAAACCAAGAGACGTTCATTAGTTGTAACAAGCACTGTCAGCAGGTTGCACTACTACAACAACAAAGAAATTACCATCACGGTAACTGCTTCTCTGTAAGGAAACCAAGAGACGTTCATTAGTTGTAACAAGCATTGTCAGCAGGTTGCACCACTACAACAACAAAGAAATTACCATCATGGTAACTGCTTCTCTGTAAGGAAACCAAGAGACGTTCATTAGTTGTAACAAGCACTGTCAGCAGGTTGCACCACTACAACAACAAAGAAATTACCATCATGGTAACTGCTTCTCTGTAAGGAAACCAAGAGACGTTCATTAGTTGTAACAAGCACTGTCAGCAGGTTGCACTACTACAACAACAAAGAAATTACCATCACGGTAACTGCTTCTCTGTAAGGAAACCAAGAGACGTTCATTAGTTGTAACAAGCATTGTCAGCAGGTTGCACCACTACAACAACAAAGAAATTACCATCATGGTAACTGCTTCTCTGTAAGGAAACCAAGACACTTTCATTAGTTGTAACAAGCACTGTCAGCAGGTTGCACCACTACAACAACAAAGAAATTACCATCACGGTAACTGCTTCTCTGTAAGGAAACCAAGAGACGTTCATTAGTTGTAACAAGCACTGTCAGCAGGTTGCACCACTACAACAACAAAGAAATTACCATCACGGTAACTGCTTCTCTGTAAGGAAACCAAGAGACGTTCATTAGTTGTAACAAGCACTGTCTGCAGGTTGCACCACTACAACCACAAAGAATTTACCATCACGGTAACTGCTTCTCTGTAAGGAAACCAAGAGACGTTCATTAGTTGTAACAAGCACTGTCAGCAGGTTGCACCACGACAACAACAAAGAAATTACCATCACAGTAACTGCTTCTCTATAAGGAAACCAAGACACTTTCATTAGTTGTAACATGTTTATATGCAATTGATTTAATTTTGCCCTACACCGACGTGTGTATAGCACTGTATGCTCAGTGCTTTCCGAGTGTCTGTGAAAAAACTACACAGGCGACTCGGGCGGGACTCTAACCCACGACCTCCTGCTTATTAGTGCAGACGTCTTAACCTCTCGACCACCGAGCTTGCCCGATGACGATTGGCCGGATAGAATCCTATATAGTAGCGGGTTCCGCGATATATATAGGGCAAAATGTAGGGCAAAATTAAATCAATTTTTTATCTCCCGACGCAAGAATTTCACCAATCTATATGTTTATATGCATATGTTTAACTCTGTGTACATGTGTGTAGAAACTGTATTAACATTACAGAAGTCTATCACACTGTGCCTACATGAAGTGTACCACTCGACTATCCTCGTCAAATGCATAGTACTCCACGCACAATGGATTTGGGCCATTTATGACATATTGTTCCACAGACTGACGTGCAAGGTCTCAAAATGAAGCAGTGTAGTCTGAGAGACTTACACGGTGTATGAGAGAACTGTATCTCATGTGTGCACCTTAGAGATCGCGTGTTCTCCCCACAGCTGATGGTTCGCCCGCATGTCTAGTTTAAGACTGCATCTAGTTCTCGGAACCAGCTTTGTGTGTCAAGCACCACATTCCATGATGCTCTATGAAGGCCAGACAGGGTAGCAAAACTCATAACCATGCTGATTGTGTGTGTGTGCATTTAGAGTACAATGCCATGGTATGGATGACAGCAGGCTGGCACGCTTAACCATGCTGATTGTGTGTGCGTGCATTTGGAGTACAATACCGTGGTATGGATTACAGCAGGCTGGCACACTTCGGGTGTGTTTGTTTCACCTGAGATCGTGGATCATGATCGAGTGATCATCTCACGTATCCACCATGCAAACTGGATTAGCAAATACAGGATATAGATCAGTAAAATGTCTAAACTGTATGGTGATCAAGATCCAGATAATGTGCGAAACAGACAGACCCTGCATGTTGGTAATAGACTTCTGGTATGTGAGAAACAAACACACCCTGCATGTGGGTAATAATAATAATAACAATAATGTGTGGACTTATATAGCGCACGTATCCACCAACTAAGTGGTGCTCAAGGCGCATTATATCATTACCCCTGCTCATAAGGCTCATAAATCATTCCTGAAACCATCTCAGCTGCCTGGGGAGTATACAGCTCAATTGCTGCCATTACAGCGCATATAGGGCTAATCAACCAACTCTGCCCTCACAGGTACCCATTTAACCCCTGGGTGGAGAGAAGCAATTATGGTTAAGTGTCTTGCTCAAGGACACAAGTGTCACAGCCGGGATTCGAACCCACATTCTGCTGCTAACACCAGAACTTGAGTCCGGTAAGCTAGACCGCTCGGCCACGACACTCTGGTACATGTATGCCCCAGACAGTTTAGACATTCCGATTGTTTGAGAACATTTCACGTGGGTGATGATGTTTAAGACCGGTTGTGACATGATCGTTTTTATAAAAGCTCTTCAGGCACCAACAGTTTGAGCCAATAAAAGTGAAGAAGTTGTGCATGTGTTCTCAAATACAAGGTTGAAACAGTTTTGTGTTTCGGTTGTTTACACCAAAAATAACTACTAAAAATAACATTTTGACAACAAAATCAGGTAGGCATTTAGGAATGTAACTAAAAGGTTTTAGTGCCACGGGTGATAAAGGATCTCACCTTCGGCTGTCCTTTATATATATGCCACGACCCATCGGTCTTTATTCTACGTTACTATACCTCAAACATATTCATGATCGAGAGCCGAATTCTCACTGGTCCATTCACCATCACGTGCCAGATGCTATTTTGGCTGTTTACCAAGCGCCCGCGAGTATTCACGCACAGGGTAAATATGCATGCGTAGTAGACTGTTGCATATGCGTCAGTCTACTACGCATGCGCTTTACGAAGCAATCGGGGAACAGTCGCACAGGTGTAGTATGCACGTGCGAACATCGCCCTAGCTACATACACATGAAAAGATGGCGGCACACATAAATGTCAATTCGCGTTTTCCAGAGCTCAATATTATTGTAATGGCAACTGAATATGTATGAGGTATAGTAAAACAAATATAACATCATATTACATGGTTTATTTCGGGTGGACAGTCGATATTAGCTCCCCTCGGTATTGGAAGTTGACAAACTAGTTCCAATACCTCGGAGAGCTAATATCGACTGTCCACCTTCAAACCATGTTATATTTGTATAATAAAGGCCGCATGGTATGTAGCTTTTATTCCCTTCATCATGACCTCTGGAACAAGGTGATGAGTATTCTAACAGCTATAAACATACGTGTCATGGAACCTATATGCCACAAAGCTGAAAGACTCATGGAATATGAAATGCAGAAGTGCTATATTTCTCTGTGTTCCACTTGGGCTTATGAGAATAACTAATAAGGAGAAACAATGTGATGAGTGTCAGTCCCAATGATATAATGGATATTATAGTTGAAAGCAAGTGGCATTTCCAAGATATGTATATAAAAGTTAATTTACCTGTACTGTGATGGCTCCTTGCCTTGTGATAGTTTGAAACTGGCCAACAAATTCTACATTGCGATGCTGGTCATAAACCGGGCACTGTGAAAAGGACATAATAATAGCAAGTTCCTATATAAATGTGTTAACAAAACAGATTCTTGAAATGTCATTTAGATAGATTAGATTAGATAGATTAGATTATATTAGATAGATTAGATAGATTAGATTAGATTAGATAGATAGATATTTTAGATAGATATTTTATTTATTCAGCCAATGATAAAACATATACAATGGAAATCGAGCGAACACAAGAGCTCTAAAATTTTACAAAAATAAATATTGTGTACAAAACTATACAAATAAAACTATACAAATATACATATAAGGCAATAAGATTCAATTAATTGCAAATATAAAATGTAAAATTCAACGGGAATGGTGCACATTAAAAACCTTTACGGCAGAAGGATAAAACTATCAATAAATCTCTTAGAGCCCCTAAAATTTTGAAATCTTTTCCCTGAGGGGAGAAATTTGAAATAGTCAACAGCTGGGTGGGGATTGTCTCCTATAATATTTCTAACTCGTTTTAAAGTACGTTCTTGATAAAGGGAAAAGAGAGATGGCAGGCCAGTACCAATAATACGTTCAGCATTTCTAATAACTGATTCTAATTTCCTAAGCTCATTTTTACTTATGCGACCAAACCAGACTAAAATATGTGTAGTTAATATACTCTCGATTATGGCACGATAAAAATTAATCAAAATATCTATCCTTACGCCATACGATTTAAGTGAACGCAGAAAATACAGTCTCTGACGAGCTTTTTTTAGTATCTCCTCCGTATTCACCTTCCATGATAAGTTATTCATTACAAAAGTGCCTAGCAACTTAAAGGTAGATAAGATAGATTAGATAAGATAGATTAGATAAGATAGATTAGATACTGAGATTAGATAGATTAGATACTGAGATAGTTTAGATAAGATAGATTAGATTAGATAGATAGATTAGATAGATTAGATAGATAAGATAGATAAGATAGATAGGATAGATAGGATAGATAGGATAGATAGGATAGATAAGATAGATAAGATAGATAGATAGATAGATAGAAGTAGCATATTCGTCCACGTCATGGTAAAAATCGCGTTGCGAGATATAAGTTGGTCAAGTTTTAAAACTGTGGTTTCGATGTCATTTTAATCTCGAAGATCATTAATTTTTACTTTGTGAGAAAGCTGAAATTATCTCAAATGATACGTAACTGTATTCATTTTGTAGAGGAAAATAACTATAAACGAGCAACACACTTATAGAGTAGACCAAACAGTCATTTGTGGAACACACGTGTGGCGTGTCACTTCGTGAAAACTCAAAAACATGCAGTTCGCATAAAATATATGCAGTAATACATGCACAAGGCTGCGATCGGTCACTTTGTGAAAACTTAAAACCACAGTTTACTTCAATTTTACAAAAACTTCATAACTTTAATTGGAAAACTAGATAGTTTTGAGGATTGAAACGTG
Organism: Zoroaster sp. YZ-2022; assembly: GCA_029582265.1. NCBI lineage: Eukaryota > Metazoa > Echinodermata > Asteroidea > Forcipulatida > Zoroasteridae > Zoroaster > Zoroaster sp. YZ-2022. The sequence continues at coordinate 89,657,202 of CM055816.1, forward strand.
GTGAAATGAAAGATAACAGTATTTGGAGTCCAAATATTGACTAAACTCATTTTCCAAAAAAATGATTTTTAGCAATCCGTCAGTTCGTGAAAATTAATAATATATATGTAAGAGTCCATAGTTTATTAGCTAAAATCCTTGTCAATTAAAGAGTTTCTGTCCATCTATATGTATAATTTATTACATAATATATCCTTGTTATGTGTCCATCAATAGTTTATTACCTTTGCAGGTTGTACTGATATCACAGTACAAATATCTGAAGAAGATGAAGCTTCAACTATCAAAGTCTCAACACCAGGAGGAAAACTGTAGGTATAGTACTACAAGGAAACATAACATATAAGATTTGAGGCTTTGCGTGGGAGAATATCGATATCGTTTCGGTTTGCGGTAACACCATGTGTTTATCTCAACTAACGAGAAGCTGAGGTACAACTCGTAGCTCAACCTTCGTTGAGTGAGAAAGGTTCAAGGGAGAACCAATTTCGGGCAACTCGTTTTTCTCCACTGTCGCTAAGTGAGAAATATGGTTCAGGGAGAACCACGGGGACTTCACGGGTTATTGCATAGTATTCCTTGTACCATGTTAACCCGTGAAGTCCCCATGGTTCTCCCTGAACCATATTTCTCATTTAGGGACAGTAGAGAAAAAAACGAGTTGGTTCTCCCTTGAACCTTTCTCACTTAACGAAGGTTGAGATACGAGTTGTGCGATAAGGTTCTTTTCAGAACTTGTACCTCAGCTTCGCATTAGTTGAGATAAACACACGGTATTACCGCAAACCCAAACGATATTGAAATATAACATACTCTTTAATAATAATGTTGAAAATATTATGCACAGGTTTAGTCTCAAAATAGAGCAATCATTGTTAAGGCCAAAGTTTACGGTTTCTGATCTCCGTACGTCGCCTCAGACCGGTGCATCGACATTTTTTTTGTTTGTTGTTGGTACGAAACGATGTCCAATTGCAGCCAAAAATGCTGGATCGATTGGAATTCTGCCACACTGTGTTTAAAAAGACTTTTTCTAAACGTTTGCCCAATTTGGCCTCTGTAAGCCACCATGTGTATGGGATATTTGGTCTGGTTCCAATAACCATGTATATACGTGTTAACGTGTATCACTTTAACAAATAATTACCAAAAAACCTTTTACGGATCACCGCACCAATTTTCAAGCTGTCCTATGACCGGAAACTATCGACTTTCTTTTCTTCTTTATGATTCCTCCTGTTTTGACTATTTTTTTTCTGATTTTCAGTTATGACATGTTGTACAAAGAGAAATTTTTGGTGGGGATCAGAATTTGTTACAGCCTTTTCAATGGGAAAGTGGTATGAACAATAATATACATGTATGTTGATTTGTGTGTTTTTTTTTTTAAGTCACCCACTATCATCCACCAATTGGCGTCTTAATTCAGGCTTTTCCAGGTTGTTAAAATAAAAATATTTAAAAATGAACATATAACAATTGGTCTTGGTTGGGTGTGCCCAGAGGCTTTTGGTGCACATTTTTGGCTGGTTTCCCCAAGATAATTACAGTATTGGTACCTGAGGTTATTTGCTTTAAAAATACAATCAGTATTTATAACTAAACAGGTTTAATGGGGATGTTGTTAGTTCTATTGAGTCTAAGTAATGAAGACGATGTGACCTTTTTTAAAAATCTGGTCATGTTTTCTGCCCGGTGGTTTGCGCTCTCGTCTCGTTGTGTCACAGGTCACATCGTCTCATTGATCTCCATCATCACTATAACAGAGATTAATGCATTGTCAATAGATGATGTGACCTGTGATGTAACGCCTAAAACAAGATGCATGCACGTTACTGCCAGACAGAAATATGTCATTTTGGCTTTAAGGCGTGACATCAAAGTCACATCATCTATATGTGACATCATGTACACTGTATATGCCAACTGTCTACTAATTGTAACATTACCTTTGGATTTGATGGACTAACCGTGAATGACATGGGGATATGTGTCCTGAAATAAAAACATAACAAAAATATATGATTCACAAAAAGTACATGCCATTCCCAATTGATAAATCACCAGATAATTTGAGCCAGTGTTTCTCTGAGATTGTGGGGTAATATTTAAATGGTAAATGTTTCTGCTGTCATCACATGGAGTGCCATGGTCGAGCGGTTTAGTGCGTCGGATTTGTGTTCTGATGGCTGAGTCGTCAGAATGTGGGTTCGAATCCCAACCGCGACCATGGTGCTTGTGTCCTTGAGCAAGACACTTTACCATAATTGCTTCTCTCCACCCAGGGGTAAATGGGTACCTGTGAGGGCAGAGTTGGTTATTGTGTTTGATTAGCCCTATATGTGCTGAAATGGCAGCAATTGAGCTGTATACTCCCCAGGGAGCTGAGCTGGTTTCAGGAATGATTTATGAGCCTGATGAGCAGGGGTAATAATATAATGCGCCTTGAGCACCAGTTTGGTGGATACGTGCGCTATATAAGTCCACATTATTATTATTATTATTATTGGATAATTTGACTCAGGAAAATTGACTAAGGCAGTTGTTAAAGTTTATGATTGTACAAACTTGCATTCATTAGCAAAACGTCGAGTTGTACATGTAACCTCCAGTTCTTTTCAGAACTAATTACTACTCAATACAGAATTTCCCATGGTGTCACTGCAATTAGTCTTACTTATCCTCTTCACCATGCAAAGCTACAAGTTTTATGTAGCTTGTATTATTCATTTAAAATTGAAATGAACAATTGGTAAGATTTTTGTCCATAGTAACATGGCTAGTAACATGGCTACTCTCTCCATCATATCCCCAGACCAAAAAGGACCGGTGGAGGGGTTGCACTTCTCTTTAGATCCAGTTTATCTGTCAGTATGAAAAACGTTAACATTAACTACCTAACATTTGAATCTCTGCATGCTGAGGTAACATGCAACTCTAGATCTGTTCGCCTTGTTAATATATATTGACCAGAAAAGGATGTTGATGGTAAACATGTAAATTTCTCCAGTTTTCTGCAGGAATTTGAAAAATTAATTGTGGATTATCTCTTGCATCCATCTGACATAATTTTAACTGGCGATTTTAACATTCATATGGACAACACCTCAAACAATTATGCAAAAACAGCTCACTACTCATCTCTTGTGGAAGAGAGATCTGGCAATCAGAAAAAAACTCTTTAACATTGTTGAAAAGCTGCTTCATAAAGCCAAAACTCCAGTGCTTCCATCTACACACTCCGATCAGAACCTCGCAAATGCATTTTCAAACTTTTGTTCACAAAAATTGAGAACATCAGTCATTCTTTCCCCCCAGTATCTGCTATTCTGTCACAAACACCGCCACGCTGACCGAAGGACCCACATTGTAGACTGTCTATGTTTGAGCCTACTTGTGTTATGGAGATCTAGGAACTCCCCATGAAATCGCCATTTATTAACCCTACTACAATCAGTGCAATTTTTGAAACAACCCATTCAGGCCACTCCAAGCAATTAGCTGTTGCCAGTGGCCTCCTATGGTTACCCTTCTGCGTACTGTCACACTACTGAGATTGCAGGGTAAAGTGGTCTCCCATTGATACATTGTAGGCCATACTAATAATATGTTCAAACATTTACAGTGGCCTTGGGTGGCACACAGTTGATTTTGTAAGATTACTTGGAAAGGACAGCAGGCTTGTACATGTATGTACTGAAGGTTGCTCAAGAGCAGAATTTTGTGGATCGGAGTGGCCTCCATGTGTAGGAGGGTTAATACTATTAACACAAAATATACTATTGTATCTTTTGACTTGAGAATTTTAAAATGGAAATAAATGAAAATGAATTGAATTGAATTGAGAGAAACGATGGAGTTCTGGGTCTTGAACCTGTATGGTGGCCAGTGTCGTGGCCGAGCGGTCTAGCTTACAGGACTCAAGTTCTGGTGTTAGCAGCAGAATGTGGGTTCGAATCCCGGCCGTGATACTTGTGTCCTTGAGCAAGACACTTAACCATAATTGTTTCTCTCCACCCAGGGGTTAAATGGGTACCTGTGAGGGCAGAGTTGGTCGATTAGCCCTATATGCGCTGTAACGGCAGCAATTGAGCTGTATACTCCCCAGGGAGCTGAGATGGTTTCAGGAATGATTTATGAGCCTTATGAGCCTGATGAGCAGGGGTAATAATATAATGCGCCTTGAGCACCACTTAGTTGGTGGATATGTGCACTAAGTCCACACATTATTATTATTATTATTATTATTATTAGTGTTTCATCTAGGATTTGGAAAGTGCCCGTCCAAACTTACATATATGTAGAATTTGAAAACTGCCCGTCAAATATTTTTCGCGCTTCGGTTGAAAAACAAGCACAGACGGCTATTATGGCATGGGGGCCCTGACTTTGTTTGGATTTTAAATGCTCTCTGTTGCAATCTGCGACTTCCAAACTTTTCCTTATTGGGGATTCTGAGCCTATTTATACACATACATATTTTCAGATATCTTGATAACTTGAAAAGGTTTTAAATATAGTAACTAAATAAAAAAAGGTATCATAATATTTGATATTATTGTGTTATCACCCAAGCTTATATATAACAGGACTGTTGATAAGTAAGATTAATTGCGGTGACACCATGTGAAATTCTCAATTGAGTAGTAATTAGTTCTGAAAAGAACTGGAGGTACAACTCAACGTTTCAATCAGTGTGCTCTGATTGTCGTCAGGAGAATGCCGGACTCTGGGAGAATGCCGTCCACCCGAGGACGATCAGAGTACACGTTAAAGGAAGGTACAACATTAAGTAAGACTAATTGCGGTGACACCATGTGCTCTCATCGTCCTCGGGAGAAACGTCGAGTTGTACCTCCAGTTCTTTTCAGAACTAATTACTACTCAATTGAGCATTTCACATGGTGTCACCGCAATTAGTCTTACTTATCCTCCTCACCATGCAAAGCTACAAGTTTTACCTAGGACTGTTGATATTATCAAACAATTATCTTGTTTAGTCTTCATTATGTTATACTAATATTGTTTTTCTTTAGTTTATACTTACTAGAAGAGCTTTGAGATTGATTTTGATTATGAAATGATCGAAATAACGTTTTAATATAATTATTATACCATTACCCGAGATGGAAGTCTTCAATACGTGTCACTGAGAGTGTGAACTTTACAGATTTGATGGAAGCTGTTGTGACTTCTACAGTAACATTTTGTGTTGAATTAGCTGTAAAACCATTCTCTGGGCAAAGTGTGTGACTCACTTCATCGTATATGTACCTGTTGATAAAAACAAAAAGACTAATTATATAAGCCTCTAACTCACATTATTACCACATCGTTGGTTTTATTTATTAATTCAATCAATTGTTTGACTAAGTTTTAAAAACTAACAACAAATAACACAGCAATAACCCTCCTACTATAGCTGCACTTTAGGGGCAAGTAGCTACAGAGGTCAAAACCAGTCAACTGCCTGTTTTGACTGTTGAACTAAATGTGCACACGGGGGCATTTTTGATCGGTTTTTACTCTCATTTTGACCACCCTGAACAATACAAGACAATGCTTTCACCAGTCAAAAACGGTCGACTCATGTTGACCTGTAAATTGTACTTACTACAAGTAAGGTTTGACAGTGTTTGACTTTTAAGTGCACTAGATATATCTTGGCAGGTATATCAACAATTTGACTGATTTTGACCCTGGCAGTCATAGGAGAGTCAATACAAGATTATAAGCAGATAATTTTGTGTTGGATATGAGTGTAGGATTTTGCATACATCATATTATGCAATGCATTTCCTGTATCAGGAACCACAGTATAATGTGCATGTACATGTATGGATAATTATTTAAAATCTTTTGTTTTGCCGCCTATTTGGCCCACAACACATTATAACATTCAGTATTTTACCATTTTTGTATTATACAAAGTGCCAACAGGCACTGAATATGTAACATAATAAACATATTTATAAGCAATCAAACAGCCAATAAAATAATTATAAATGTGCTACTCTTCAAATCTATCCAATCATGATGCGTGGACATGTATGAATATGGGGTATGAATATGGAGTGCCATGGCCGAGCGGTTAAGTGCATCGGACTTGTGTTCTGATGGCCGAGTCGTCAGAATGTGGGTTCGAATCCTGGCCGGGAAGGTGGTGCAGAGATGGTAGTTGTGTTTGATTAAGCTCATTGCGCTACACATTTGGCAGCATGGGCTGCATACTCCCCAGGGAGTTGAGATGGTTCTAGGAATGATATAAATGGCCCAATGACACGGGTAATAATGTTGATGCGCCATGAGCGTCACTGCGTGACGGAATTGACCGCTATATAAGAAGCCATTATTATTATTATGTACTAGCTTACATTGACTGTATGATATATGGCACGGCCCATGAAAGCACACTCTTTTGTTGCCTGACGACAAATAAGACAGGATAATCTGTGTCGGCATCGTGGCTATTTGCAGTCACACGAATACCATTGAACTGTGAGGAATAAAAACATACAAAATCAACATGTTATAATGTAGAACAGGATAACATTAACAGATGCTTGCAGATGTTAAAATGAGTCCAATAAGATAATTGATGGTTCATACTGTACTTGCCTGATGAAACACAACAGGTAGAAAAAAAAACCCACAAATTTACATTAAATTAACAGAAACGGAAACAAAAGTAGCACCCTTGTAGGATTACAAAAAAGTAAACTAAATTACTGTTGAGTAAAAAAACTTTCCATGTGACTCAGGTGGGATTCGAACCCACAACCTCCTGCTTACTAGTGAAGACATCTTAACCTCTCGACCACCTTGCCCAATAAAACAGCCAAGGTGCTTAGGCATTGTCATTGTTTTCTTCTTATTTTTTTGAATACCCTATTAACCCTCCTACTGTTTGACCATTTGAAACCATTCAAAATTTCCACTTACCAAAATGCCCATTGGTTTTGTACACACCTGGTGATACCATTTGAACAGTGTTGGTAGTAAGACTAACTACCATTCATATCCATTCAAATGGTTTTGAATGGTTGTTACACTACACCTTGGTGTGCTTCCATAGCCGAATGGATTCAAATGGTGAATGTACTTCACAGTGGCTTATCATTCAAATGGTTTTAAATGGTGGATACATTACACCTTGGTGTGGTTTCACATAGCCGAAAAACAAAACCTGCATTATGTACATGTAGATAAAGTGGACTATCCATCATCTCAGTACCCTATGGAGTTTTAACACATGGTGGCCAGTGTACAAGTAATTGATCTACCACTTAAAAATGGCACTAGGGTCTTTAGGGTATAGCAGACCTGTCATTCAAAACCATTTACTCATGTCACTGGCATAGAGGGTCCATTAATTCACCACTTAGAAGTATCCAAACAAGGTTTTGTATTAGCTGACCTACCATTCAAAACCATTTGGGGGTATCAATACTGTACAGTTATTTCACAATTCAAAACCACAAAAGCGAATGGTTTCAAATGGTGGATCAACTTGTATGAAAAAGGTACGAGAAGTAGGAAGGTTAATAATAATAATACTTAGATCAATCAGGGATGCCAGTAACTCTTTGCTCCAGAGCCGCAAACAAAAAAATTCTTCCCGCAAAGGAAGAGTGACATAAAATTCATTCATGTGCATGGAGAGAAAATATCCCTTGTTGTCATTTGTTTTAAGCCAACGCCAATTGAACAATTTTGAGTAAAAAAAATCAAGGCAATTTGTATGGACTTTAATACCTGTCTTGTACTGTACATACAAGTTCCAAATAATGTGTATGAGTACTACATGAGGGATCAGATACAGTCAGTGGAACAATCATTCGTTCATGCGGCTTGTCAACTTGGTATAGGGTACGGGCACTGCTACACCGAGAGACGGATGGCTGGTTAGTCTCGACGACGGGGACCACCAGGGCTTGACTACACAGGGTGTCTGGATAGGGCCAGAGTGTGTATCAGACCGCACTATAGCTAGCTAAACCAATGGTCCATCGATGCACTACACCAATGGTTCAATGAAGGAGGCACTGGACTGTTGCAACAAGTCATGGTTCGGTATATCGCACTGTCATGGATCAAATCACACTAAAGATATTGCTTGGAACTGCGCTTCTGCCGAGATCAGGAAATCTAGGGGTCTATATAGGAATCTGGGGTCTAGGAATGAATACAATATTAGCTCAGTTTAGCATTTTAGCATCTTAGCAAATGAAAAGCTTCCCTTCTGCATCTAAGGGTAGGAACGTGTGCAAAATCAGGTTATTCAACAGGTCCTCGTTCCATATAAGGAAAGGGATTTGACGAAAAAACTGTGATTGACAAGTTAGAATGGAGGGCGTGTTCTATCAGGTACTAGGGTGCTAAGCTATTGCATGAGGGGAGCAGCGGTTGTCCATGGGAGCAAGACACAAGGACCATGGCCTATGATTGAGCGGGTCAGTCACAGTGACTGTTTGGCCGTGCTACACCCACGAACCGTGTTCGGTGTGTAGGGTGGTCTCCGAGTAAAGTATGCGAAAAATAGACAAAGTCTAAAGGACGGCTCCAAGCCACGTTGCGGGAGGGTGTGGCACGCACACAAGGCTTTCGCTTTGTATTGGTACTGGATATGCATGAGCAAAAGGAACGTCCTTGTAAGGATTGCATATTTATAGCGGACAATCGAGGGTCCGGGGAAACAAACCCAGGGAACTAGAAACTGCATCATAAGCAAAATATTTAACAGTGAAAGGAGTGAAATAGAGGGCGCTATTCTAAGGAACAATATTGTCATGATAATAGACGTCATCAACTGCTGACTTGATTGAACTAGAAATTAACCGGAACATCTAGTGACTAGTGTAACTTGTAATTTAACACTAACACAAAATTCTAGTTCAAATTTTTTGTTAAATGGTTTGATTTTTGGGTGGCAGCAATTTTGTATTTATTTATTTATTTACTTTATTTTTAAAAATATATTTTAATTAAACAAATTTGTTTTAAATTTTACGCTCAAGTCAGGGGTGCCGGTGATGTACTCTTTTGACTGACACCACCAATTTATAATAATTATTATTTTTAATCTATTGTGGGTTGACCATTGTTGGATCAGCACTTAATTTGATTTTTAAATACTTTGAAATTATCTGAAATTTCCCCCTTTTTTAGAAGAAAAAAAATGTTTCAAAAGACTAAAATATGATCGTCACACCCGGGGATCAGAAATCAGCTGAGAATTCCTCCATTTGTGTAGTTTCTGGGGAAAAAATCAATTTTTTATTAATTATAAAAATGTTTTGTTAACCTTCCTACTTCTGGTACCTTTTTCATACAAGTTGATCCACCATTTGAAACCATTCGCTTTTGTGGTTTTGAATGGTGAAATAACTGTAGTAATGGTTTTGAATGGTAGGTCAGCTAATACAAATCCTTGTTTGGATACTTCTAAGTGGTGAATCAATGGACCCTTCTATGCATTTGAATGGATTTGAATGGTAGTAAAGCTTGCTACCAACACTGTTCAAATGGTATCACCATGTGTGTACAAATCCAATGGGCATTTTTTAAAGTGGAAATTTTGAATGGTTTCAAATAGTCAGACAGCAAGAGGGTTAATAAATTAATTAATTTCTTAATACTTTTGCTGTAAAACATAAAAAATTTCCATTTTCTGGCTGACCACCATTCTCCTCAATTGACTTTGCACAAACGTGTGCGTTTGTTTAACAACTTTTTCCAAAACCCAACTTCCATAATTCATTGCACGCACGATTCCAGTAAGGCTTAAGTTATAGTATTCCCATGAAGGAATGAAAATAGTATGCCATAGTTTTCCGAGAACTGCTAAGAGAAATGCCATCTCATAAGCCTTATCGCTAACAGCAGCTGCAAGGAATTGTGGGATGTCTGTGGGCGCAACAGCGCCACTGCGTGCCGCGCGGACAAACAAAATATTATTGACGTCACAAAAGCTGCGCCAAACAGATGCCCCTTTTTGTATCCCTGTATGCTTTGCGGCAGTTGCTTCAGTGCCATGTGCATGTGTGTATGTATGCATATGTAGGCCTATACATGTACAAAGTGTATGTGTATGTGTGTACTTTCTATAATGTTCATACTTTTGCTGTGTTAATTGTTGCGCCTCGGAATAGGCATGCCTAGATAGACGGCACATTATAAATGCATTATTATTATTATTATTATTATTAGCGATAAGGCTTATTGAAAAAGGTCGAATTGAAAGGTCAGGTAGAATGTTGTATCCATCTGCCAATTTTTCTCATTCAATATAACCAATAATGTTATCTTACCTACCTAGTAAGGTGGAGAACATATGGATGATGATGGACATATACTTCAAATTATTCCAGGATATTTATTTCATGAAAAATCAGACATTTTTGGTATATATGTCAGACTTCCTCAGTCATGTCAGTTTGATCTTGTCAACTCTCCAATTAGTGACCAACACAGTCATTGTACACAGTGGCAACTATAATAATATAATATGATCCTTCTATTTTCTGAAGTGAAGGGGAGGATTTTTTTAGAAGGGAAATAAAGTCCGAAAACCATCATAAAAGTGGATTTTAAAGATAGTTTTCGCTTTCTGTACCCCCAAATATCAATAGAATCATTTTTTAATTGGTTAGTGATTGCAAACAAATTCCCCCAAAAACCTTAAAAATGGCGGTCGGAGACGACATTCTTTCCGAAAGGTCTAAAGTTAGCATAACATTGGGGTTTGTTTTGTTTTCTGAAATACTATATTTTTATATAGGCCTACGCCTATTTCTGATTAGCGTTATAGGCCTAGTTAGTATTAAATTGCCGGAAAAAACAATAAAAATACGGGAGATAGGCTACATTTGTTTTAACGTTATTTTAGGCCTTTTGTATTGCCGTCGACATGATCGAACTATTTATTGCTGTCTTACCGCACCAACATGTTCAAATGTGAAGTTATAGCGTTGGACTTGTCCCTCCTTCACACTGGTTGTCACTGGGCCTGGGACAGGGTCTGACGTCAGGGTTCCTTCATGTTGTGCGGACGCATGACAAACGTTAACTAGGAGGCCTACCGTTAGATAAATAAGCCATGCTGACACTAGTGACAGTAATTTGAGTAAAGGATAACTGTTCATTTTCGAGGAATCGGTCAATTTTACCAGGCTCACACATGCCACACATTCGAAGTCTTTAGCATGGGATCAGGAATGTACAGAGCTGATCGGTTTGGTGGTACTATTGTGAATAAAACCTATAAATTTACTATATTACGAGCTAACACTAACAAGTAACACTTACAGTACTTCCGTATCATTATTATTGTGTACGACGTGTATACGTTTAACGCCCATTGTGTACTTGTTGTACACATCATGCGCAGCCACCATTGAAGTGAGCACCGAATTTGGTGCCAGCACCAAATTTAGTGCTGGCACTAAATTTCAAATACCACCAAAGGCCGTCAATATCCGTCATTGAGTGTAAACGTACAGTATCGAAGAAAAATGCACAATGACGATTCATAAAATTTGAGCGAGAAGTGTTCCATCATAAAATGGCGAAATTGTAATGTTTTTCTTCAGAGATGTGTTCATCGTATCTCTAGCTATAATCTATTAGCGCCCCCAATTAATCGAATCACTAATTAGCCCAGCCCAACTAATTTAAAAAAAACGCATACAATTATCCGATCGGGATCTCCATAATGTACAATATACGAACGGCATACCTATCTTTGACCGAAAGTGTTCCATCGCAAAATAGCAAAATTTTAATTTTTTCCTTCATAGATGAGTTTATCATAATCTCTAGTTATAATCTATTAGCGCCCCCAATTAATCGAATCACTAAATTAGCCCAGCCCAACTAATTAAAAAATACATAGTCCAATCTGGATATCCATATGTACAATATACGAACGGCATACCTATCTTTGACCGAAATTGTTTCATTAGTGAATCGATTAATCCATTGGGGGCGCTAATAGATTATAGCTAGAGATGTGATCAATAAATCTGTGAAGAAAGAAATTACAATTTTGCTATTTTACGATGGAACACTTTCCGTCAAAGATAGGCATTCCGTTCGTCCATTGTATTACATATAGATATCCCGATTGAATAATTGTATGCATTTTTTAATTAGTTGGGCTGGGCTAATTAGTGATTCGATTAATTGAGGGCGCTAATAGATTATAGCTAAAGATGTGATGAACACATTTATGAAGAAAAAAATTACAATTTTGCTATTTTACGATGGAACACTTCTCGTCAAAGATAGATATGCCGTTCGTCCATTGTACATTATAGAGACCCCAATTGAATAATTGTATGCAATTTTAATTAGTTAGGCTGAGCTCATTAGTGGATCGATTAATAACTGAGGGCGCTAATAGATTATAACTAGAGATGTGATGAACACATCTGTGAAGAAAAAATACAATTTTGCCATTTTACGATGGTACACTTCTCGTTAAAGATAGACATCCCGTTCGTACATTGTGCATTATGGCGATCCCGATCGGATAATCATAGTGTATGCAATTTTAATTAGTTGGACTGGGCTAATTAGTGATTTGATTAATTGGGGCGCTAATAGATTATAGCTAGAGATGTGATGAAAATATCTATGAAGAAAAAAATTTCAATTTTGCTACTTTACGATTGAACACTTTCCATCAAAGACAAGCATCCAGTTTGTACATTGTACTTATAGATAGCCCGTTTGAATAATTGTATGCAGTTTTAATTAATTTGTTTATTCTAATTAGTGATTCGATTAATTGGGGGCGCTAATAGGTTATAGCTAGAGATGTGATGAACACATGAGCAAAAAATACAATTTTTCTATTTTACAATGAAACACTTCTCGTCAAAGTTGTGCGAATCGTCATTGTGCATTTTACTATGGTACTACTGCACGTTACACTCGGATATTGACGGTTTTTGGCGGTAATTGAAATTCGGTGCCAGCACCAAATTTCGTGCTAGCACCAACTTCGGTGCTGACTTCAGCCTGGTTGCGCAGCCGTATGTACATGTACACACGTACGTTCACGTGATTCAAGTCACGTGTCATAATAAACTGTCCGATCCCGCCACCTGCGCTGCTGCGTAGATGACATTCGTGCATGACGTCATTGAGTTTTGCTCAGGTTGAGGTTGGGTTGCGACAACGTTTATAAACGTGTAAATTTCAAAGGATGATTCAATATTCTATTGACTGCCCTAAACCGTTTAGGCAGTCGTTGGAATTTGGAATCATCCGTTGAAATTTACATATTCTTTTGCAAACATTATTTTCAACCATGCATAATAATAAAGAAACACTTCTAACCAATTAATCTGGCGCCTCACTTAGGGCTGACACAGACACATCAGTGCTCTTCATTTTAAGCCATTCATTTTTATGTTGGATTTACTAACTTTTGTGCAACTTGTTTTATATCATCTTCAAGATTTATCTGCCAGGAAACTGCTGGGATATCTAATTCTTCAGGATTGTTTGTGTTTCTGCTGTAATTTTGTGAAAATATTTCTGAAACTTCAACTTGGATTTCTACATACTGTACTAGACTATGTGTTGCTGTTAACTGTTTATCTTGGCTTGAATTAATCAATATGTTAATCACCATGACAGTAGGATGCTAGAGGAGAACTTCCTGTACACAAAGGAATCACCGCGCAGCACTACTGCCAGACAACTCCACTGCTGCTTTTATTGTGCTCTCATGTTATATTGTTTGTGAGGTACCAAGTACACAGTGGAAATTATCTTCTGTATAGGCCCTTACATACAAATACGGCCATTTTCTTCAAACAAGAATTGGATATTATAGCAACTCTTGTGCTACCTTCCAATATTGCTTACTCCTTGCTGGTGATATTCATACAAACCCTGGTCCTGAGTACACTTTTAACTCAACACAACCTCAACTACAAACGATCATATATACAGCTACTCATCAAAGATGTTCAAACTTGGTTTACTCAACATATGGAGAAGTTTTGTCTTATATGCGAGCGCCCTCTATAGTCGAGATCTCCGCTGCAATGATTAAACAATAACGGATTTTTTAGAAACCTCGTAAACAAACTAGTAAACATTTTCTGCAGGACCACCGCCAATATTTAAAAGAGAAAACATTACTTTTTCATTTGATACAACTTTTTATACGGTATTTGAAACTTTACCCACCGAACTTTACCCACCAAATTAGGTCGTCAAAATTAACCGCACATAGAAAATGCACTGGTAAACCCCTCACGTTTGGAAATCTATATTTAGCCCATTCGTTGACATCGTTCCAAGAACAGTCACAGAAAAATTTAGTTATAGTAGAATCATTCCCATTGGTTAGATTGTCTGATTTCAGAAAATTACCCACAGTACCCATCCAATCAAAAATGCTGTCAAATCTCTAATCGGGAAAACAGGTCTTGAATAATGATGAGCTAGTGCGGACGAAACCATTATTTGGAGTAGGGTATACATAGTTTTATAAAAAACAAACACTCGTTAGAACATAAAGCCGGAGGATTATATACATTGTTACAAACTGAATTTGTGGTTATATTTAACTCAAGTGTAATTCTACATTAAAAGTTTTGATTGAAACTCAAAAATAATTGGGGTACATGTATCCACCCACCACACTCACCCACCACACAAGTACACACAGCAGCAATAATGCATACAGCATGCGCAGAAGCCACACGGACGTACGTCGCGCAATGTAATTTACATATTATAGCGCCCTCGCGCAGACAGCACAAACGGGAAAATGAAACAACTTCTCCATACCCCCAGTTCTTTTCAGAACTAATTACTACTCAATTGAGATTCCACATGGTGTCACCGCAATTAGTCTTACTTATCATCCTCACCATGCAAAGCTACAAGTTTTACCTAACTTCTCCATATGGAAGTCAGCTCCTTGAACTTAATGGAAAATACAAACTTTCCCTAAGTTCTACTTGGTCAATCATGTTGGTATAAAATATAGACCAAGGGGCCGCAAAGCTGGAATGAAAAAACACGGACAAAAGAAAAATCAACCTACTGATAGATCCAAACCTATATTAATTAAACCAAGTTGGAAGTCATAACTCTAACTTGAACACTAAGCCTACTGAAAGTACAGACCAAACCACTGCTCACCATGGATATATCCAGCAACAAGTTAAATTTTGCTTGCTCAATACACAGTCTGTGCGGAATAAAACTGTCGAACTTCTTGATCTTGTTCTTGAGAATAATTTTGATGCAGTTGCGACATGTGAATCATGGCTCCGCCCTGACGACCTGACTGTTATTGGTGATATTACTCCTAGTGGATACGTTTTTCATCATGTACCCCGCCTTAATAGAAAATGTGGTGGTGTAGCATTTCTGTCAAAGTCTGGACTGCCAGTTAAAGTTACCAACCAAAGGAAATTTCAGTCATTTGAATCTCTTGAACTTGAGTTATCATCCTCATCTCTC
Source organism: Zoroaster sp. YZ-2022 (assembly GCA_029582265.1). Taxonomy (NCBI): domain Eukaryota; kingdom Metazoa; phylum Echinodermata; class Asteroidea; order Forcipulatida; family Zoroasteridae; genus Zoroaster; species Zoroaster sp. YZ-2022. The sequence continues at coordinate 89,672,694 of CM055816.1, forward strand.
TCATCATTGTATACAAACCACGAAAAACTGCATATACATTTAGTCAATTTCTGTGTGAATTTAACGACCTTGTTAATTGACTCTTATATTCTGAACCGATCTAAACTCATCATTGCAGGCGATTTTAATATTCATGTTGACAACCCCGCTGACTCTGATGCTACCCGGTTTAAGGATTTGTTATCATCTATTGGACTTCACCAGCATATTTCATCCTGTACGCATAAACATGGACACACCCTAGATTTGTTAATTACTCGTTCCTCTGATGATCTTCCCATTTCAAATATATCTGTACAAGAAGGGCTTTCTGATCATTATGCCATCACCTGCAATCTTGCCATTCAGAAACCAAAAGTTCCTACAAACATTATAACAACAAGAAATGTGAAAAATATTGATACTGCTTCTTTTTGTTTTGACATTAAGAATTCTGATTTGTTCCTGAACTTAGATAGCACTAACATCTGTAAAAATATTCAGAATCACAACACAGTTCTTGCATCTATTTTGGATAACCATGCACCGTCCAAAAAGCGAACAATTCGTATACGACCAAACACACCTTGGTATAATCAAGAAATCACTAATACAAAATGTGAGCGTCGTCGACGAGAGCATAAATGGCGTACTTCCGGTCTTGAAATCGACCGCCACCTGGAACCTTGTCAACAAGCTCATTCGCAAAGCTAAACAGAATCATTACTCTACACTGATAAAGGATTGCTCATCTAACCAAAAGAAACTCGTAACTGGATGTCTTCTAATTTCTTAAAATTAAATGATGACAAGTCTGAGTTTATTATATTTGGATCAAAACAGCAGCGTGAAAAAGTAAAAATTCCTCATCTACGTATTGGCACCTCCAAGATATCTACATCTACTAGAGTTCGCAATTTGGGCGCTATATTCGATTGTGACATTTCACTTAATGATCATATTTCTTCAATTTCTAAATGTTCCTCATTTCATCTGCGCAACATCGGCCTCATCAGAAAATACATCTCTCAAGAGGCTACAGAACAACTTGTACATGCGTATGTCACCTCCCGCCTGGAAATGGGCAATTCACTTTTATATGGTCTACCAGATACACAAATTTATCGTCTGTCCCGTCTTCAAAACATAGCTGCTAGAATTGTAACCCAGACTAAACCAAGAGAACACATTACACCAATATTGCGAGATCTTCATTGGCTCCCGATTAAGGACAGGATTGTTTTCAAAATCTTAAATTAATGTATGTTTACCGCTCTTCCATTGATATGTCACCATCATATTTATCAGAATTATTTCAACTGTATCACTCAAATCGTGATTTCATGAGATCACATCATAAACTTCTTCTGATCAGTAAGAAATTGACAAAGAGATCCTGGGGAAAACGTTCTTTTGCCTGAGCATGTCAAACAATCTCCATCTCTTGCTTCATTTAAAACTGCTCTCAAAACTCATTTGATGAAAATTAATGTATAATTTACTTATGTTTAACTATTGACTTTTATTATGATGTATTTATACCTTTTGTTTTTGTTTAGTTAATATGTGAAAAGTATCGCCACGGTGTTTACATTTTTTGCAAATCAACCTTGTTTGCATGATTGTGTACGTGTATGCAGGGTTTTCCTTGTCAGAATATCGTCTTTGCCTAGCATATCCTGACAAGGGCCAGTCGGCCTTTTTACAATCATTGTTCCTTGTAATTTTATATTGCATTGTTCTTACCATGTATTTTGTTTTATTGTTTACACTGATGTGTCACTGCGCCATGAGCAATGTTCATTATTATTATTATTATTATTATTATTATTATTATTATAAGAACACTTATATTTCTCATGACCCCATTGTTCTCATCAAACCGTGAAACCCGATTGAAATGTTTCTGTCAGGTGCTACCTGATTCAAGTTCTGGTGTTAGCAACAGAATGTGGGTTCGAATCACGGCCGTGACACTTGTGTCCTTGAGCAAGACACTTAATCATAATTGCTTCTCTCCACCCAGGGGTTAAATGGGTACCTGTGAAGGCAGAGTTGGTTTGCTCTATATGCGCTAGAAATGGCAGCAATTGAGCTGTATACTCCCCAGGGAGCTGAGATGGTTTCAGGAATGATTTATGAGCCTTATGAGCCTTATGAGCAGGGATAATAATATAATGCGCCCTGAGCACCACTTAGTTGGTGGATACGTGCGCTAGATAAATCCACACATTATTATTATTATTATTATTATTATTATTATTCTAGTAAAAATGAATCTGAATACATATCGTTACTTTCTCGACGACACAACGTTGTAATCTGTACCGCTGACGTTCGCAGGTAGTCATTAAAAAGAAAAAATCATGATATCAGGCCTGGGCTTTTTTTGGCCTCATGCCGGGGGGGGGGGAGGTATTGTTCCCTCTCTGAATTTTCTGTATTCTTTGTAGGTCTGTTTGACACGATCGAATCAGGCCATGAAAAATTCCATAGGGCACCATTAGGGGGCCCTGTACCCTTTTTTGGGGGGTAATTTGCTCTCATTTTGGGTAAAAATAGTATTTTTCCCATAATAACTTCCTTAATTTTCATCCATTGGCATGACATTTGCCACAAATGTTGTCTTCAGTAAAAGCAACAATGTGACGTCATTTAGATCAACACTAGAGGGCACTATATCCAAAATGTGAATCATTTTGTACCAAAAACATTACCAAAAGTACAATAAAGGCGATATATTACCATCCTGGTATTATTCATGTCATCAATTTATACAATTTATATAGAAAACACTGAATACACGATGGATTTAGCAAAACGTCTTCACATTTCGGCCTTCAGAATAACATTTAAATAATAAAACAACGTGTCGCTCTCTACTAATGTCCCCAAACCAATTAACCAAACAGATGTTACACTCTTTTGAAAAAGCCATACATTTCAATTATGGCAACATTTACGACATGTGTTAGTCCGACAACTATGGTGATATATTACCGAAGATAAAAATAAACAGCATAATAAACAGATAATTTTGACACTCCCATCATAGTTTATTAGGTTTTGTTGCTTAATGTTTTCTTTTCTATAGTGGCCCTGAAGGGACATCGCATTCGCGAATATGTACAGCGCATTGCTCAAATAATCATCTATGTACATAAGTATTTGTACTATTATTTTATTACTGCGGTGCGTGTTTTTCTTACCACAGTAAACACCAATATGAGTCGTTCATCCCCTTACATGAATGATAATGTACCTGTATGTGTACGTGTACCATTGTCATTAACGTAAACACAAGGTCGACACAAGTTCACACAGCTGACCTTGGATTATACCATTTACATTATGGGGATTCTGCAATGAGAATGTTCGCGATGGCCATGGGTGTTTATCCAAGTGAGATAACAATGATACGTTTGTTCCACTAGTATTTTATTAGGTTTTTGTCGGATAAGCAGGCCTGGTTCAACCTGTTAGTTTCTGTTGAAATAGGTTGGCTTGGTATTCTAACATCCAATCCAAGACTAGATTTATCGCCCGTGTCTGTAGCTATTTTAACGCAGATTTGCGGCAATTTTATAGGAATATTAATTATTTACTTGAGAAAAGGAAAATAAACGCTTTACTGAAAATGACGAATTGCTTAAAAGAATCGTTAGAAGCAAGGTCTACTGTTAGTTCATAAAATAAACGAAATATTATCAATTATTATTAACTATTCTATTAGAAGTGTTTTCATCTATAAAGAGGAAACATGAATTGTCGAATTTAACAAAATTTGCTGTCGTCCTGCATTTTGTTTTAAATCATTAAACATACAAAAACAAGTAACAGTATTTCACCGTTTTTTTGTTAAACGTGAACACCTATTGCGATGAAAAATGACAAACGTTGTGTGATATTTTACTTGAAAAATACTAGAATTAAAAAAGTGTACAAATGTAGTTCCCATCACATTATTCACATGAAATAACTGCTACAAATTAGGTCTAGTTCACATAATATCATCAGAGATCCGTGGTCCGCTGCAGCTCCATTAAAAGTGTTAAGATTAACTATATATATATAGTGTTACGAATCTTACCTTTTGATTTTGATAAATATTAGCACCCTCTATTTCACTTCTTCCACTTCCAATAGTTTGCTTACGATGCAATTTCAAGCAGTCTAAGTCCCAGGGTTGTTTCCCCGGACCCTCGATTGTCCGCTATGAATATGCAATCCATACAAGGACGCTACTTTTGCTCATGCATATCCAGCGCTAACGCAATGCATAATGCAACACCAGCGAGAACCTTGCGTGCGTGCCACACCCTCCCGCCACGTGGCTTGCAGCCGTCCTTTGGACTTAGTCTATTTTCCGAATACTTTCCTCGGAGTCCACCCCTTCACACCGAACACGGTTCGTGGGTGAACCACGGCCAAACAGTCACCGTGACCGACCCGCTCAGTCATTAGCCGTGGCCCGCGTGTAGTGCTCCCTACCCAAGCACAGCCGCTGTTTCACCTCATGCACTAATAGCTTAGCATACAAGCAAATAGCTTAACATGCCCGGTAAGCATTTTCCCCTTGAACACGCCCTCCTTTCTAAGTTGTCGATCACTTCACTTTCGTCAAATACCTTTCCTTATATGGAACAAGGACCTGTTGTATGTCATGATTTTGCACACGTTTCTACCCTTAGACGCGGAAGCCAAGCTTCTCATTGGCTAAGACGCTAAACTAGGCTTATGTTTTATTCATTTTTATTCATTTCTATATAATCCCCAAGATTTCCTGATCTCGGCGGAAGTGCGGTTCCGAATGAAATCTATGCGACTCGATCCGATCTATGACAGTGCGATATACCGAACTATTACCGTCCAGAGCCTCGTTCGTTGAACCAATGGTGCAGGGCGTCGATATGGCCATTGGTTCACCTACATGTAGCTATGCGGTCTGATACACACTCTGGCCCCGTACAGACACCCCGTGTAGTCAAGCCCCGGTGGTCCCCGTCGTAGAGACTGACCAGCCACCCGTCTCTCGGTATAGCAGTGCCCGTACCGTATGCCGAGTGACAAGCCGCATGAACGAACGATGGTCCCCACTGACTGTACTCAATAGTTGGTATTCGCACACCCTATTCGGAACTTAGCACAAGTATATAAGTTTAACTATTGACATGTACCTATACGCTACCACTCCTGTCATACATGTTACTAGTGCCATTGTTAAATAGTGATGTTAATAATAAACCAACCCCATTGATTGAGATTGTCACAACAAAGTTTGTGTTTTTAATTTTTTTTTATTGATTTATTTTTTTAATTTTTTTTATTTACTGTCAGTCACCCCAAACAAGGCCAAAAAGCCACTAGAGTGTAAGGGGTTACATTTGCGATAACATCCACCATTTAAGCAAGATTACATTTGTTGATATTTTTCTTAAACTTAATTAGATCGTAAGTTGGTGGAAAACAATCAGCAGGAAGGTTGTTCCATTGTAATGCTGTTCTAGGGAAGAAGCTATCCAAATGGAACTTACTCTTGATTTTGGGGAGTCGAAGATAGTGAGGGTGTTCATCTGCTTGTTTAGCAAATCGAGTAACACGAGGGAAATCCCTGCGCTTAGGTACCAACTCATGTAGCTCAGCAGAACAATCCCCGTAGTAATAACGGTAGAACAGAGAAAGGCTGGCTACATTCCTACGATGTGAGAGAGGTTGGATGGAGGAAAAAAGCTCCTCACCATCTAGTCCCTTGATGCGGTGTTGCAGTCTATCAAGAACAGATAGTGATGCTTTGGAGGCACCTGTCCAGATATGGGCACAATATTCCATCTTGGGCCTGACTTGACATTTGTAGAGGTAGAGGATGGCCTCAGGGGTCAGTATTTTGCTTGACCGATAGAAGGATCCTGTCATCTTGGAGACTTGTTTCCCCACCTCTGAGATGTAAGAATTCCATTTGAGATCAGTTGTGATCTTCAGACCGAGCAGTCTGTCCAGGCTTGACTGTTCATTTATCATTTCACCCTTCATGAAGATGGGGGGATATGCTTGGACAGATCGTTGATGATTAACAGACAGAAGTTTAGTCTTGGTGGCATTGAAAGTTACCAACCAACATTCACCCCATGACGTGATTTGCGATAGATCAGAACTCAGATTTATAGCCAGGTCCACATGAGAAAGGTTTTTGTGTGTGTGGTTGTAAACTGTTGTGTCATCTGCAAATATGTCAATGAATGACAACAACACATGATCTGGTAGGTCATTTATGAATATTAGAAACAGTGTCGGACCAAGTACCGAACCCTGGGGAACACCAGCATTTAAAGTGTGTGTGTCGGATGATTGACCATTCAGAACGACCTTCATGGAACGACCTGTGAGGAATGATTTGATAACTCCAAACACCCTACCAGCAATTCCATAGGCCTGGAGTTTATGCAGGAGTCCCTTATGCCAGACTCTGTCAAATGCCTTGGAGATGTCCAGGGCAATGAGACGGGTAGAAAATGACTGATCAAGGGCACTACTAATGCGATCTGTAATGACTGTCAGGACATCGGCCGTAGACCTGGATGATCGAAAACCATACTGCTTATCACTGAGTAACTTACAGTCATCAAGATGTTTTTTGATCCGTTTATTTACTAGTGCCTCAAAAACCTTGCTTACGATAGGCAGAAGGCTTATCGGTCTATACTTGCCAGGATCGCATTTCTCTCCGGTATTTTTATAAACTGGACAAACAGATGACTTCTTCCAGGAGGAAGGGAAACATTTCTCCGACTATATTATTTGTTGACCCACGAAAGTGGGGAATGCAACAATACACTGAGTGAGTGTGAGTTAAGTTCATTTTGTAGGCACTTCAAGCGCAGCTGCATGGTGGTTGTTCTCAAGAATCTTTCAGAAATGCTGAAGATTCCAAGTTGTTGAATCTACATCAACGTACACCGGTAAGCACTTTTAAAATGCATTATAAATGCAAATAATTAAAGTCTCATCGAGACTTTAATTGCTTGCAAGAAACTGAAGAAAACAAAAACAGTTTACAAACGCGATGGATTAGTGGCCTTAGTGATGTTGACTGTAGATAACACATTTTGTTTTACTAATCTGAAAACTTTATCTTGGTCTCCATGGATCTCTTTCCTATTAAAAGAACAAAATGCTTGCATGATGCTCAGGAACAGTATGACGAATAATTATTATAATGAGATCTTGTTCGCATCATATTAGAGATCCGTGGTACACTTTAACTCCATTCAAAATTTACAATATCTACAAATATCGCTGGGTACCAGTATTACCAAATGGGAATTCCCAATCTACGACATATTTGTAACCAAATATCAAAGACTTGTGTTCAAACAGGCTGTTTAAACAAACCAGTTTGTTCCTTCATTGTGTATGCCTATGTACTGTGCAGTTGGTGGTTTTGCCATTTTCCCCAAGAACGTCTCAGAAAAGCCGGATTTTGAAGTTGTTGAACGTACACAGGTAAGCACATTTAGGCTAATAAACCGAAGCCTCACCGACGCGTCTTTGCAGGTTAATACAAGAGTGGCAATATTAACAAAATGATTATACCGCCTGGTACCAACATTACCTCCAGTTCTTTTCAGAACTAATTACTACTCAATTGACATTCCACATGGTGTCACCGCAATTAGTCTTACTTATTACCAAACAGGAAATCCCCACGTATTAACTGAATATTTCGACATCTGTCCGAGGTGTACGTCTGTAGATACGTATGTGTAACACGTAAACCAGCAAATACTGTTGCCATGTTGTAACAGGATTTCAATTGCGTTGAATGTGTTTATGTGCACTGTGCAGGTGGTTGGACCATTTTTATCCTGCATCTTTCAGAAAAGCCGAATTTTCTATAGAATTATTTATTTTCTATAGCATTCTTTAGAAGCAGGTTTTATATAGAGTACGAATCTCTATAGAATTCTATGGAAGCAGGTTCATGGTTTTCTATAATAGTATTTTTGAGGCGTTTATTAGTTTACAGTTAGTGTTTCTCTTTTTCTCTGGCGATGATCTTCTCGAATAGAAGAAGACATTTTATATATAATTGATCTGCGACTGTATGTTATATAGTACACACATCTTTGTTATGTGTGTAAACCATGTGTAAACCAAGGATCTCCCATCGTTACCCTCTGTTGCTACGCAACCGGGGAGGTATTATTGTCATTGTGATAGCAACTGGGGACGTATAGTCCCTTTTTATTATAAGTCATCGGCGGGTGGAATGTCTACACAACAAACGAACGCTGCTGCAGTACAGACACATAGCTGGACTGGTGTGTATGCGCATACTCTGTTCCATGGCTATATGCAGAATACCAGTGATTTGCAACAATCATATACAATAACATAATGGTCGTGCATGACAACAGTCAAATAACTGTTCATTGTAAATTCACATGTTCACAGGTATGATATATAATTAGTGTTTTGAAGAATACATTCATTACAATCATCTAGTTTTCAAAATAAACATCATAAAACTAACCTTTTGAACGTTTCATCAAAATCGGTGTTCACGTTTTCGAGAAAATAGCCAATAACGGTTTCCATTTTATTAGTTATTTTATGCATGTTCATATTGTGTTCATTTCGATTGTTGCGTTTTTGGAGGTCTTCATATACAATTTTCTTGAGGAAGACAGCATTTCAGACATAAATATCTCTTAGGGCGTGTGGTACAAATCATGTCACAATTCTTCAAAGATGATGTATATTTGTAATTGCATTGTAGGTAGGCCTACATGTATCTCAGTACATTTTGTTTTCCCCTATGCTATAATTGTATATTGTTTGTATTCATGTTTTTTCTTTGTTTCCGCGCCTTGAGCGCCCAGCAGGGTGGATATGTGCGCGCTACAAATCTTTGTTGTTGTTGTTGTTGTTGTTGTTGTTGACCGTGAGACAAGAAAATAAACCACTGTTTGTTAGTGTTACTATTTTCTACGAATATTTATTGGCCACAGTAGTAATCTCAAACCCCAGAGAAGTGGCACAAACTTCAGACCTAAATCTTCACTCCTGACATGAGATAATTCTAAATGTTCTAGCTGGTAGCTATGGCACAATTTATGATATTATATAATAAACGCACAATGCATGACACACAATCCCTAGATACTGAGTAATTGTTTGGAACGAGTAGTACATGTCACAACAAATGTTCAGCTCCTCAATGAAGAATCACGGCAGCAAATACGACATGAAGTGTACGTTCAATTATATACGAGTTGAACAGTTCAACGATAACAACAATCGTCGATAGTTCGAAGACAAAAGTACTAAACAAAAATGGTTCTTACACGGTTAATTCTACCTAAAATGCACACAGCAAAATGTAGAGACCCTTTACTGTCCTTTAGAGCTGTCCAAAAATGACTTTAGTTACAAGAAACTCTCTAACTCACAACCAAAATAAGCAAGCTTTGAACAACGCGGCACACTGACTTAATTTCACGCCCTCTCCTGGCACCCAACTACAACAGAAATATGGCAATAAAACAAACCTTAAGTGTCCGTAACAGGGCGATTAGTACAAGTATCACCTTTGTAAACATTTAGCTTTCAGATTGAAACTTATCAAACACTTTTTGATCATTACCAAAGCTACCTTTAAAATGGTGTATTAAGTACAATGTAATGTATAGACACAAAATAGCTTGTATTTGCGACATAACCATTATTGAAATAATTATAACCAAAAGTGATTATAGTTACTGTAGATTGATAGAATACATTATGGTGGAGTTATGCTATGTCGAATTTCCTCCACTTGATTATGGCCCGTGATTTATTTTAGATTTGAATTTGTTTTCATGGAGTGCCATGGTCGAGCGGTTTAGTGCATCGAATTTGTGTTCTGAGGGCTGAGTCGTCAGAGTGTGGGTTCGCCTGAATCCCAACCGCGACCATGGTGCTTGTGTCCTTGAGCAAGACACTTTACCATAATTGCTTCTCTCCACCCAGGGGTAAATGGGTACCTGTGAGGGCAGAGTTGGTTGTTGTGTTTGATTAGCTCTATATGCGCTGTAATGGCAGCAATTGAGCTGTATACTCCCCAGACAGGGAGCTGAAGATGTTTCAGGAATGATTTATGAGCCTGATGAACAGGGGTAATAATATAATGCGCTTTGAGCACCAGTTTGGTGGATACGTGCGCTATATAAGTCCACATTATTATTATTATTATTAACAATATTCATACAAATACAAGGCAGGAATTACCCTTGTAATTTAAGGCCAAAAAAGTCTCTTGTTTTTGGTTATCGGTCGGCTTCAATATCGGTGCGGTGACGCGCCTTTTTTTCGGCCAGGGAAATACGTGATACATTCTATACGCGAGGACCAAAGTATGGTTGCTAGCTAGTAGAGGCCTCATAAATCGGGCAAACGTTCATACCCCTATGTGAAAAGAATTTTAATCGATCCAGCAATTTTGGCTGCAATTGGACATCGGTTTCATAGCCAAAAAAATAAAATAAAAATGCCGAAGCGCGGGTCTGAGGCGACGCGCGTGGAGACCAGAAACCGAAGACCTTTTTTGTGGGCCTAAAGGTCACGTGTAAACAAGTCACATGGCTATAGGAATAAGAATAGATTATCATTCGTATTAAAATAAGGATCAGTGGTACTGGCTGCAGCTCAACTTTCAATCACGTTGACGCTAACATCATAGAAGGTTTACTTCTGGGTACCAGCATTACCAACAATAAATTGGAATTCCCCACGAACACTTGTTTATGTATGGGATTTTTCGTTGTTTTCTAGGCTAGGGAGTAACCTGTGCAAGTCTTTGCACTGTGTTGGAGGTTAGACTATGATCTTCCTGAAAAAAACAAATTTTTGAAGTTATTCAAGCTACATTAAGGTACATCGGTAAGTGCCTTATAAATACAGTATGTTACAATTATGTTTACTATAGTTTTATTTGCGAGCTACGTAGCATAATGCTTATGTAATACCGAATTTCGTCCAGGCGTCCGGCCGTCCGCATTCAGACTAATTTAAATATACCGATGGGTGAGCAATCAGGCAAGTACGGTAGAGTGATTAAAACTGATTATTTGTTGTGTTTAAAAAGCATTTTAATGCTTTACCAGTTGAAAAGATTAGATTATGTGAATGGCTTTTAGTGGGTTCAACTAGAACGTGTTATAAATTAGGTGAACGCGGTGATAGATTTTGCGGGTTGCATCGGTGGCGTATAAAGGGTGGAAAATCTATACCTATTCCATGTATGAAATGTAAGATGGGTACCAAAACATCTCCTCCATTATGTACAATATGTAGAGGTTATTAATAAAAAATTAAAAAATTTGAATTATACGGTGGAGGTCTTTCTTGACTAGGCGTAAATACCCGCTCCGCTATTTGCGAAGTGGGTTTTTCATAAGATTTTTATATAGAAAAGTTTACTTTAATTTCAAAAGTTTTTCTATAAGGTCTTTTTTCTTTATCGGCGATGGCTTTGACATCTGGAGAAAGAGGAGGAGGAGCGTCTTTAGGAGTAAATTTAGTTCGAATGTTTTCTTTCATTTGCGAGTATTTGTTTCGCTCATCGTTGATTAAAAGAAATTCTTCTTGGCTTATACTACCGTGTCTTCGATCGCTTTCGAAACGTGACTGCGATGGTGTTGAGTTTACTTTCGGCTAAAACTCTAATCTCGTTGTGTTTTTTTGCTTTTTTAGAGAGCTTGTATTTCCGCGTATCTGATCGCAAACGCCATACCGCCTAGCCCTAAGGCTAGTCCTTCTAAAACTAATCATACCGGCGCTGCTACAACGCTAGCAATACTGGCAATTCCAGTCGCTCCTGCTCCCATACAACCTATTTCTGCCATTGTTTCTATGATAGAACAAGTTTAGATGATTTTATTGTATTTTTTATATATGGCCTCGCGCTCGTTTCTCTCTTTTAAAATTTCTTTTTGAATGGTGTCGATTTTTTGTAAACGAAACGCATTCACATTTAACTCTTCAACATTGTTTAACGTATCACTAACTGGTAATGTAGTGGTTAATGTTGGATAAATTCTTGTTGTTTCGGTAGAGGCGCTCATTATTTCTATTAATAATAAAAGATTATAATTTTTAATCAACGAACAGCGAAAAAAGTACTCGGAGATGAAAGAAAACATTTAATCCTAAAGACGCTCCGCCAGATGTCAAAGCCATCGTCGATAAAGAAAAAAAGATCTTGTAGAAAAACTTTTGAATTTAAAGTAAACTTTTCGAAAGAAAAATCTTACAACGATATTTATAATAAACTAGACTTAGATCAACGTTTACCGCTAGAAAGACCACCCGCGTATAATTCAACTTTTTAATACTACACTACTCAAAATTAAAGGAACATGATTATGTAACAGCCTTTGTCGGATGTTACCGCTTCAAGTGGTATCAAGGTTGTGTCAAACCTATTGCAGGTGTAGTCTATTGATACTCAAACAATACTGACCAGTCAAAAGTGAAATCATGCGTGTCTTCAAAGACTGAGGTACATGTGTGTCCAAATGTCCCTATAATGCGCTGATTTTGTGCACTAGTGTTATCACAAGCCTTTAGCAATTGCTGCAATACCATGATGTTTTTTCCAATTCTTGTGTTACCCTTTGGTCTTCTGGCCCTCTGTGGTGGTGTTCGCCGTCATTTAACAGAAGTTGAGGTTGCCAGAGCTGTCCAGCTTCTGAAGAAGGCCACCCACAGCGTGAGGTAGCTTATCGTGTGGATGTGTCCCAAGTGTCATCAACCGTCTGTGGAGACGCTACCAGGAAGATGGCCTGTATACCAGAAGACCAGGCCAGGGCCGCAGACGAATGACAACCCCTCGTCAAGACCGGTATCTGAGGATTCTTGCCCGACGGAACAGACAGAGCACCGCTAGATCCCTGTCAACGGACTTCCACAGAGGAACTGGTATACGCTTAACTAACCAAACTGTTAGAAATCGCCTTCATGAAGATGATATGCATGCTCAAAGACCCGCCACAGGCCCCATTTTGACCCCAAGGCACCGCAGAGCCCGGTTGGAGTTTGCCCGAGATCACCAAAATTCGCAGATGGACAATTGGGCCCCAGTGCTCTTCACAAATGAGAGCAGATTCTCAGTTTCAACTAATGACAGACGTGTGAGAGTGTGGAAACGCCCAGGAGAAAGATACGCGGACTGCAACATCGTTGAAATTGATCACTACGATGGAGGATCCGTTATGGTCTGGGCGGGGATCTGTTTGGACGGTCGTACGGACCTTGTTGTGATAGCTGGTGGTGCTCTGACAGGTGTGAGGTATAGAGATGAGATACTGAGACCCGTAGTGGTGCCATTTGCTCGTGACATTGGGGAAAATTTTATACTGGTACAAGATAATGCTCGTCCGCACATTGCACGTGTAGCCATGGACTTCCTCCAGGAAGAGGGAATCGACACAATGCGCTGGCCGGCACGTTCTCCTGACCTTACCCCAATAGAGCATGCATGGGACATGCTTGGCAGACGAGTTGCAGGTCAACAGCATGCTCCAGATACTGTACAAACACTGACAGCTGCCTTGATTGAAGAGTGGAATAACATTCCTCAGGACTCTCTACGGCAGCTGATTCAGAGTATGCCTTGTCGCTGTCAAGAATGCACACAAGCCCGTGGAGGCCATACCAGTTACTAGCCACTGACTGTTTGACTCTTAAACATCTTAAACTGAGTATAGACCCTCAGAGGCAAACCAGGACATGCATAATTGCACCTCACTCAAATCAGTAATGTTTAAAAAACAATTGACTTTACTTGCAATGAGTTTGACACAACCCTTTAAGGGATAACGTTCAATAAAGATCATGATATCAACATGTTCCTTTAATTTTTTTGAGTAGTGTATTTTATATTTCAACTCGGCCATGATGAGATTAAAATTTAATCTAGCTCTCGCTTCAGCGCGAGCTTGATTTTTATTTTTATAAAGCCACGTGCATCTTGTACACAATGGCAGGTCAGTCTTTGTACCCATGTTACATTTTATACACGGAACTGGTATAGATTTTCCCGTCTTAATGCGTTGCCTATGCAGCACACAAAATGTTTCTCCACGCACGCTTGTTTGGAACACCTTTCGGTATTACCCACTAAAAGCTATTCGCACGGAATAATAATTTTAGGTGGTAAATTATCTAAATGTTTCATAACCGTCAAGAGGAGTAGTATGTTAGATGGGGGTTCCAGCGCATCTACTTAAAAAACTGATTTAAAAAAAAACTGATTTTTAAAAAAAGGTGATTTAAAAAAAAAAATGATTAAAAAAAAAGTGATTTAAAAAAAATAAATCACTTTTTAGCGCGAGTACTTTAAAGTGGGCGTGGTTAATAAGATTTGTATAAAAAGATTAAGATGCTGATGTAGTAATGAAGTAGGTATGACGTCATCAAAAGATGATGACGTCACGCTAGATTTAGATTGTTGGATAATAGTAGGGGGTAAGGTTGTATATAAAAAAATTGAAATTTGTTTAAAATCGTTTTAATTTAAAAAAAATAATAAGTTAAAAAAATGAGAAATCGAAATGAGAAAAAACAAAAAAATATTATCTTGTTTAATAGTAAAGAGAGAATGGAATCAAGAAGAAGAAAATATAAAATGATAACACCAGTTATAAAAAATATACCTAAACAGCGCGTCTTGTTATTTGATAAAACAAAATTTGAAAATTACGACACGTCTGTAAAAGAAAAACAAAACGGTTTATTAAACGAATCAAAAATTTATAAACCGATCGTTAATAAAGTGCGAGACGGCTATGATTTTTATTTTAAAATTAAATCGGGCTATACATTTAAAATTTTAATCGACATTCTAGTAGGCATAGATATAAGGGCTTATTTTAAAGTAGATGAAAATGGATTTTATTATCGCGCAAAAGATCGATCGGAAAGAATACTAATCGATATAGGCTAGTATTAAATAGAGAAAAGTTTTTTGAGTTTAAATGTGAAAATTCATTTGAATTTATGGTTAATTTAAAACATTTACAAAGAATGATTCGTAACATTAAACGAAAAGTTCCAATAATTATTTACGTAAAAAATGAACAATTTCATATTGAAACTTGTGTAGTTGAAATGTGTGGTAAAAAAACGTGAAATTAACAGCGTAAGCATTAATACAACAGTTGGCACAAAAACAATTGAATTACCAGATGGTAATTATGCATATCCATATATAGTTGAAAGTAGCGATTTTTTTAAACTTAAAAAAATGTTGCAAGTAGACACAAAAATTGACATTAACATGCACAATTTAGATTACATTAGTTTTAATAGCAATAACAATAGTCTTTTGGCCATAGCTTTAGAATTGGGTAACGTTGACAAAAAACAAAAACCAACTTATACAGCAACTTTTGCGGCAACTTTATTTAGCGTTTTATTAAAAATTTCATCTTTAGACAAACAAATACAATTTTACGCGCCTAATATTGAAGAACATCCATTAAAAATTGCCGCGTCGGTAGGTAATTTGGGAAAAATTACCGTCTATATTAAAGACGAAAGCTTTTTAGAAAACGAAGAAAACTTTTTAGAAAACTCACCAAAAAACTCGCCAAAAAAACCTCATTAAAAAATGAGAAATCGAAATGAGAAAAAACTAAAAAATTATCTAGTTTAATAGTAAAGAGAGAATGGAAGAGACAAGAAGAAAAGAAGTTCCTTGCGAATGGTTTTTAGTTGGCAAAACATCTAAGTGTTGTATACTTAGCTCACCTAATACAGTATATTGTGGCTTACATAAATGGAAACTTAAATGTGGAAAAAGTATACCCGTTGCGTGTCGTAGATGTAAAGTTGGTACAAAATCAACGATAGGTTTGTGTACGAAATGCGCAAAGATAATAAATGTAGCAAGTTTTAAGAAAGCAAAAGGAAAAGCTATACGTTTGTTTAATAGCGTGATGAACGAGTTGCTAAAAACAACAACACGCTTATAACGACTTTTAATTAAAAATTTAAATTGTAGCGTTTACATCGCTGGGGCGTACGGTGGAGGTCTATCGGTTGTTTTTACTCGCTTTGCTACTTGCGAAGGATTATAATACGATTTGTTTAAATAATAAAGTTTACTTTAAACTTAAAAGTTTTTCTATAAGAACTTTTTTTTCTTCATTTACATCGACGGGTTTGACTTCTGTTTTATTAAAAGCTGTATCTTTAACCGGTTTGTTACGGATTTTTTCTTTCATTTTAGAAAATTTATCTCGTTCTTCACATACGAGTGAAAATTCATTTTGGGTAACGACGCCGTCTTCGATCGCTTTTGAAACGTGGTTTTCGATCGTGTTGAGTTTAGACGATGCTAAAACTCGTATTTCATCGTATTTTTTAGCTTTTTTAGATAATTTATATTTCGCGTATCTGAGAGCAAACGCTGCACCACCCAACCCTAAAGCTAAACCTTCTAAAACGAATCCTACGGGTGTCGCTACAACGCTGGCGATACTGGCGATTCCGATAGCCCCTGCTGCCATACAACCCAATTCTGCGAGAGTTTCTACAATGTCACAAGCGTTGATAATTTTATTATAGTTTTTATAAACGGCTTCACGATGATTTATTTCGATTCGAAATTCTTTTTGAATATCATCGATTTTTTGTAGACGAAATGATTTAGCATCATCCGTCATAGACGGTAAATTTGGATAAAGTACATTCGTTGATTCTATAGGTGCACTCATCGTTTTTATTAATAGTAAAATATAAAAACAGATTTTAATTTAACAGAAAACTATTAACTTTTATATCGTAACAGATTCCAGTTTTTCGAGAACCAAAAAAGATCGTTTGTACAAAAAACATTCTGTTGTAGTCTAATTTGAAGCAAATTCTACATTATAAATGCTTTACTTCATTAGCATTAAAATTAAATTGTTCATAATAATCTTCTAGAAGAAAAAAATTGTTGTTAATTTGACGGTGAATTTGATTGTTTGAAACGTATGAATAATAAATATCATGTACACTTATGTTAACATAATGTTGAATAGTATGTTATTGGTGTAAATATATAAAACCCCGGTTTACAAGAGTTTGATGTGGCACTCCATTGAATAAAAAAGATATTATTAAAATTGAATATATTTTGCGTTTCAAAAATTTTATCACCGTCAATATAGCCACTTTTTTGAAAGATGTATGGATTGTCATTGCGAGATCGATCTCGACTAGGTCCATAAATACTTGCCATTTATTTATAGTATAAAAATAAAATTTAATTTAACGGTAAACTTTAAATTTTTATATTAAAACAGATTTTAGAATTTAGCGCGCCGAAAAAGGTCGCTTCTACAAAAACTTTTTGAACGTTTCGTATTTTAAAACACATTTCGTATCTTAAATGCGACATTTCATTATCGATAAAATAAAATTTATTATTATTTAGCGTCGGAGAAGGAATATAATAAACGTTAACTTCATAATCACGCGTCGTTGAAAATGAAGTAAAAAAAATTATTTTTGTAAAATGTACAAAAAGAGAGCAGTACGTCGGCGGTACGTTAAACATGAAAAAGGGTAGTTTAGACATGGCCCACCATCCGAGTACGACGTTGTATTTTTCGACTAGAGGTACCGTTTGTAAAATTTCATCTCTGTTGATGTATCCAAAATGTTCGTAAATTTCGCTAGACGATGCTCGTTTAATTTCGTTTCTAGCGGCTACACTCTAAAAACTGAAGTGTTAAAAGTAACTCTTGAAGTGTCATTTTTAACACCTACGAAGAGTGCGAGGAGGGACTACTCTCCTAGTGTTATACGAACACCCCATGACGTGTTACACCCCTAACACTTTGTGAAGTGTAGCTGCAACACTTTCAGGGTAGGATCCACTCTTGGCAGGGGTTGTTGCAACACTACCCAAGTGTTAGTTCCAACACTTCTGAGGGCTGATTCAACACATTCTAGGGGTTGTTTCAACTCTTCCAAGGGCTAATTGAACACATTCTAGGGGTAGGTTCTACTCCTTCCAGGTGCTGCTTCAACACATTATAGGGGTTATTTCAACTCTTCCAAGGGCTACTTGAACACATTCTAGGGGTAGGTTCTACTCCTTCAAGGTGTTGCCTCAACACTTTCTATGGGTTGGCTCAACTCTTTCTTTGGTTAGGCCAACCGTATAAAGGCTAGGATGTATATACCTTTATCACTGAACAACCATCTTGGTCACCTTCCCTGTATACCCATTGGAAAAGATAACACCAATTATCATAACACAGAAAAGTCACAGACTACTTGCCCTTCCAGCCTCAGTTTGGTTACACTGCTTTGAATGGAAGTAAAACAAGATGGATGCACCATGATAAAGGTCTATTCATAGATCCCAAGGCCATTGATGAAGTTCATGACACATTTTTACAAACTTTATGTCTGACCTTAGCACAGGAAGAATAAAGTAAAGATAAACATATTATATAAAAGAATGTTCAAACTTTATTCATTCATTTGGTTGGTGACCAAAAGGCCAAATCACATGAATGACAAAAACTTTTAAAATACAATGAAAGTACAAATCTCAATTTCAAATTTCAAATCTTATTTTACAAAACATTCATAAATACCCAAGACAGTTTGGGAACTAAGTTTGATCCTTGGTCTTTACCTCGTTTTAAGACCTCTGGGATTGTGGCACAATCCCAGAGGTCTTAATCCTATGGTAAAAACCGCGCATCGAACTTGTATTCCCTTAAAACTCTTTCTGGACGGCAAGCCTTTTGAAAGGCTCATGCGCGCATCGCGTTTTTACAGCGAGCGTTTTAAAAGGCTTGAACTTCATCACCTGACAACGGGTCTTGTTTTGACAACAGAGTCACAATTGACCAATAAGAATCACAACCTTTACTTTTATACCTTCAATAATCCAAATATAATCCACACATAATTGTTGAATTTAATTGTTTACAGTATCAAATTGCAATAATGAAAACAACGTTTAAAATTCAATAGTCTTTTCTCAGTAAGAGCTGAAACCTCTCAAATTTATTGATTTCATATCTCACGTTGACAAATGATTTACATGATATTCGGTAGTTTTATTGTCATTTTGTTTGAGATAATTACCGTTACAAGCACAACAATACCGAACAAAAACCACTTAAAATTCAATAGTCTGTTCTCAGTAAGAGCTGAAACCTCTCATATAATGCAAGCCGACAGCAGGCGGAAAAACGTAATGAAACACTAAATTATCCTGTCATCAAAAAGACTTCAAATTTATTGATTTCATTTCTCACGTTGACAAATGATTTATATGATATTCGGTAGTTTTATTGTGTTTGAGATAATTACCGTTACAAGCACAACAATACCGAACAAAAATAGTCTGTTCACAGCAAGAGCTGAAACCTCTGAAAAATTTACGAGCCAACTGCGGTTGTTTCCACTTAATGAGCCATTTCAAGTCCAAAGTCCTTGACTTTTAATTTATTAATTGAATGTTATTGAAATTCAGTAAATGAATGTTATTGCAATTCAACACAGGATTGCAATACAAAAGACCACTCTGTAAAATGCTATTTTTTGAGTGAGCTGTACTGCTAAAATTAACATAAACAATTCCTTTTGAGTGAACAGAAGCAATCAGGTGTTCGCGCGCTGTCGCACGCGAACACCTAAAAACCAAACAATTTCAAAGAGGTGTTTGCGCCGTCGCACAAACACCTAATTAATTCCAGAGAGAAAGAGTTAATAATAAGCTGGCCTAATGGCAACATTTGCAGAGTTAACATTTACATCAGAATAATTTACAAAGCTTTGAAATGTATGTGTAGACATACATGTTAAAAAAAAATCAAATTCCAGCATCTTCCATTGATATTAAATAAGAAATGTGTGCAACAAAAGTCACATAATTTTGATACAACTTTTAACATGAAAAAGAGCATTTATGAATGGGAATAAAAATTTGATGCTTGGTCTTTACCGTAGGATTAAGACTTCTGGGATTGTATTACGGGCGATGAAGGACATCGCCTTTGGCTTGGTCCTTCTCGCCCGTGGCCACAATCCCATCGGTTTTAATCCTACGGTAAAAGACTGCGTATCGAGTTAACATTTACATAAGAATAATGTACAAGGCTTTGAAATGTATGTGTAGCCATACATGTTTTTAAAAAAATTCCAGCATCTTCCATTGATATAGCAGAAGCCAAATCTGTATCATGCAAATATCACAATTTCAAAATATCATTAACAGATAGAATTTGTTATTCTTGTAGTATTACGATCCCAAACCAGTTATGCATTATAGACCAATAAATTCTAGAACTTTTGGTGAAGAATTTAAAAAACATCTCAACCAAGGAAGATATTAGATTATAAAAATATCGAAAAAATGATTTGAATTCGAATTTTCCATAATATCCTTTACTTACATTAATGATTAAGTGTGCAAACATAATAAGATTGGTGCAAATTGTAGAGTTCTAGAGATTAACCCTGCTGAGGTATTTGCATTTATCTCATAAAGATGGATTTTTTTTTTAAATCACACATTTATCATCAATTTTCACGAGGCATATTTTAATAGGCGTTTTTTTGTCCTCTCATTTAAAAGCTTTGACAAGCATTTGAGAAATTATCTCCTGCCAGAATATCAACATTTGATTTTTTGATAATATTTTAAATTTGTGATATTTTCATGATACAAATATTTAAACAAAATATTTTTTAGCTGAACACCTAAAAGAGATGTTGAGGAGAACAATTATAAATCGCTGCAGAAGTAAATATGCAGTGTCCATTTACTTTCGACCATGAGTGCTTCAAGATTTCAAGAATATAGGGCCTACTGCTTGATTAATTGACTGATGAATCCAACACAGCACTTGCGCTCTTTTCAAGAATAGCCAAGCTGTTGCCCAGCTCCAGCACACAAGATGGAACTTTGGCAGTGACCTCAATGCCAAAAACGCACAACTCCAGAAAAATATAAAAGCCATATAGGGTCATTCCATGTCAAATCACCCCCCCCCCCAAAAATGGAAATTTAAACCTGACCCCCTTCAAATTGGTTCATTTTTGGTTTATGGGGTATTTTTGGCTGAAAAAGCTGAAATTTCAAGTTTTAGCTATGTCGGACCAACGGTTTTCGTGCTACAGCCCACCGCCATTTTTCAAATGACCTGATCTCCCTAACCAGTGAGCCAAATTTGTTGATATTGGTATCTTTGGAAAGGTAATTGTGTAAGGAATCCAAACGTGCCATTATTTTTTATGTAGGAGCAATTTGAAGTTTGATAACCTTTTGACCTTTACTTTGACCTTGAATTTGACCTTGTGGATCACGTGACCTTGAGTTGAACTTGGGTGAAAATTATAACCCAACATGTTCTCTGCAAAATATCGAAAAATTGGAGGTATAATATTTTTCGTTTGCTTTCCAGCCCTTTTCAAAGTTTGCATACTTGATGCAAAAATGTACGAATCCTATACAATGTACATGTACTATAATACATGTGTGTAAAAGATCAAGTTCCAGCCAGTAATGTATGTTGTCTTTGTTGCAGCCTGATTGAGAATGAATGTAACTACATGTATTTTTAAAGTGGCAATAACCATGATAGCAATCTAAATGATCCTGAAATTAACCATAATTTATTAACCTATAATTAACCATGTTTTCAATGATCAATTTTACCTTAAGAAATAACAGTATTTGGGAATTCCCAGGCCAGAATTTCATTCAAAAAGAAAGAATGGAAATTCCCAGAAGACATGTGCACCTAAATTTTTGGGAATTCCCATGTCTTCTTCAGGTCGTGCAATCAATTTCTGAAATAGCACAACCTGTGTAAAAAGAATCATGGAACAATTTTCACATACATGTACAGTATTATATTCATAGAGTGTGAAGCTGGTCATGTTTTGGAATGTGCATGTACATGTACATGTACTATATTGCATAGGAATATCACATTTTTGCATCAAGTATGCCAACTTTGAGAAGAGCTGGAAAGCAAACAAAAAATATTATACCTCCAATTTTTTGATATTTTGCAGAGAACATGTTGGGTTATAATTTTCATCCAAGTTCAACTCAAGGTCACGTGATCCATAAGGTCAAAGTAAAGGTCAAAAGGTCACCAAACTTCAAATTGCTCCTACCTAAAAAATAATGGCATTCCTTACACAATTACCTTTCCAAAGATAACAAATATCAACAAATTTGGCTCACTGGTTAGGGAGATAGTGTCATTTGAAAAATGACAGTCACGCCCATTTTGGCCAAAATCACACAAAAAATGGTGGCCCGTAGCGCAAAAACCATTGGTCCGACAGGGCTAAAACTTGCAATTTCAGCTTTTTCAGCCAAAATTACCCCATAAACCAAAAATGAACCAATTTGAAGGGGGTGGGGTTTAACCTATTGGGTGATCTGACACGGAATGACAATACAGCACTGGTGGGTACTCCAAGTTGAAGATGTATAGTGCAGCTTGAATATACGGTCTACTGCACTTGTGATATCTTGTGTCACACGGGATTGCTTCATTGTCCAGAATAGCAAAATACTGTCCTGGGTTGTCCCGGGAGCCCAGGCAAAGGAGGTATGGTTGACTCCTCTGGCATTTCTTACGTTGCATGTAATACTCGATACTTGTTCCAACCTGAAAAGGACGAAATATCAAATGCTATCATAATCTATATGTACACGTACTGATTACAGATTTATTCAACATGTAATTTAAGACAGAGTCAAACAACATCTTATTTACTACATCATACATTACTTTGCAATTTCACATGTTGACAATGTGCCTTGAGAAAAAAATCTATCAATCAAGTTTTGATTTTTAGGTAAAAAACGACCGTAAAAGCTGTTAATCTGAGGTCATATGTACCAAGTACAATAGCGATATAGCGATACGGTATGCTGTATCAATGTTGTAAATTAAGAGTTTTGTTATATAAACAGGAGGTTTCAAACCATTATGGGTAATATTATTATGCCCTGACATACTCTAACATAAACAAACCACTTTTGTTTATCATACAATGCATATTTCCAATACCTTGTAGATTTATTGATATTTATTCTGAGGAACGATAAACATAAGTTTATATTTGGATGGCTGCAATGCATTATGGCTATTCCCAACATGACCCCCATCTCAATATCCACACTCAGTAAGTCATAACCTTTATTTTGATACCTTACTCTCTTCAATTGATTGGCAAAAGATGAAAAATTTATTAATAATTTCCACACTTGACCTTGATGTTTAGAGTATCAAATTACAGTATCAAATTACACTAATTACATTAATTACGTCTATACATGTAAAATAACTCCGGGTAAAAACTGTTGGTGATGAAATTTAGTGTAGGCCTATTTAAATGCATAGTCATGCATATTTGTGGTCTAGACCTGGCCTAGGCCCAGTGTAAACTAAATATTTTCCATATTACTGTAAATATTTACAGTTTACACTGGGCCTAGGCCAGGTTTACTAAAATTAGATTACTTCCAAGTGGCCGCCACCTTGAAAAATGAGTCTGGTGGCAATTTTGAAGAAAAAAAACCTCACGGAACATTCAAGAAAATCAGTTTTGAAAATCAAATAACATCGGAGCAAATGCATAAGATACCTCTGTCAAAACATACACAGAATATATACAAGTGGCTAATGATTCATTAGCATACATTTACTTCAACACTCACCTATTTCATAAAATAGAACTGGAAAAGTAGAAGGATATCTTTTGCCTTGATCTTGATCAATGGCCGCCGCCGCCTCGACCTCGATCATGCAAAAGAAAATTGCATTGTGGGTAATTAGGTCTGCGCGCGCCGCCCGCACTACTTTCGATTAGCTCTGACGTCATTGTCGGGCCGACTCGGGGGAGAATGGGTTACTCGGATCAATGACGTCACTCGACACGTATTGATGACGCCCCCCCCCCCCATTAGGACAAGAAGTACAATTTCACGTAGCTATTTCAGTATAGATAACTACTATTTTTAACAAGTTCAATACAGTTAAAGGAAGCGTTTTGTTGTACGTTGGTATTTTTACATCTATTTTATACCCCCATGCCCCACATACACACGGTCTCGTCCCGAATATATTAACAAGGTAAACAAAATTAAATGCCCGCGATCATTTTATGGTGACCTTTGACATTAATACCGCCACATCACGACAGTGCGTATGTCGTTCGTTTAGCTCTTGCTTTGGGCTCATCCGGGAAGCTCACTCGGGTCAACTTGGGGAAGCTACTCGAACGCACCCTAAGAAAATGAAATGGGAAAGTGTTACAAGTAAACTCGGCGAAAGGTTAGAATTCAACACCACGAAAAGTGTTAGGATTACACTTGGCTTGGAGTGTTAGTATGACACTACGGGGTGTTAGACTTGCCTTTACTTAACACTTGAAGGGTTGAACAGAATGCTACACTTAGAAAGGGTTACATTTTAACACTTCAGTTTTTAGAATGTATCATTGGATCGGTATTGAGTTGGTTATTTACAACAATTTCAAAAGTAGTCGGATGGACGGCTGAACACCTGTGGCTAGCCTTGACGGGGGTTGGAGTTTTAATTTTAACTTGGATAGAAACTCATCGCTAGCCTTACATTATCAACTCGTAAATCATAATGCCTAATCCGGTAATAATCGCAAAACCAATAATTAAAGCATTTTTTTCATCTTCGTGAGTAGCGTCTCGGGTCACAAAAGATGTTGATGATGGTAAAGTTGCGCTTTGCGCTATATCATTAACTATCGGTAGAGTATCTACCGAAGGCGTGATTGATGTAGTCGGTAAAGATGGTTGATTGATAACGAGCGGCGATTTATTAATAAGATTATCGTCGTCGTCGTCGATGCTCGCTGGTGGTTGTTGAGTTTGTTGAGTTTTTAACAATGATGACGGTGGTGGTGGAACGGGTGTCGGATTCGTGTTTCGATTCGAACCGAGCGATAGATCAGACGTCGCGATCAAAATATTATTATTGTATCCAGCGTACCTATTCGCAAATGCATGTCACTCGGCATCAAGTATAAATTTTCGCCGATGACAACATTTAATTGAGATCTAGCGTATTGTAAATTATCTTGATATCGTTGAATAGAAGATTGTAAATCGATCGGAGAATCGATCGAAGCGTCGAGAATGTTTAAAAATTCTCTTTTCGCGTCTAAACCAGTACCCGGTACAAGAATTCCAGTTTTTGCTTGAGCTTGAGCTCCCAATATCGCGTAAACGTACGTTCTTATAGAATCATTGATTCATTCTATACCTATATCCGTAAAACCTTGAGACTCGTCGAGTATAAAGTTAATCCAAGCGAACTCTGTAGCGTGAGATTGCGAAATGTAACCGACCGTATACGTCGACGGATGATCACCACCAAAACTCATTTTTCTAGCGTTTTCGTAATCAAATTTAGTAGCTTTATTGATTGGAGTGTATGGATAACTCAAAGTGTCTAAACTCGAATTATCGTAGTCGTTCCCAGGTACCGGTTTGTAACCGTTGTCGTAATAATATGCCGTTCCTAATCCTCCCGAGTTTTTGTCTGTTTGTTGTTTCCAATTAGATACGGGCGAGAGGTGAAATTCATTACATATTTTATTATACCCGGCGATGTCTATATTATTTTTGAACGCATCGTAAAAATTTTGAAAAGACGCTGGACAGCTCATTTCTTTGAGCATTCGTCTAATTTGATAATAGACGTGAAATAGACGTGAAACAACTAATCATCGCGTTAGAATGAAATAAATGTTTATAACTCACGCCGCAACCCGTCGTACTGCACCACGTTACAAAATTTAATTGATTCTGATAAAACTTTAATGGACTAGAAGTCCAATCATTTATAATATCCTCGCTATTAACGTTAGGTAACCTATATTTTTCAAAAGGATTAGAGAGTTCTACATTAAAAAACAAATTTTCACTGACGTCAATATTTATATTCGTAAAATCGCTAAAAGTAATATTATGAGTAGGTGTAAAATTTCCAGATTGAGGATACCGTTTCGATAAATTACTCTGAAATGCTAATGTAAATGGCATTTTATTATAAGATAAATATAAATTATAACTTTTTAATATAAAATGCATCATACGATCGAAATTAAAAAATTTAATAATACAATCTCGTTAAATAATACGATCGATAATCGAGACGGTAAACTCACCATTTCTTTAAATAGCATTAGCATTTGGATCGGTTACTATAACGTGCGTAAAAAAGAAAGAATATGGCGATGGAATAGTTGGATAAATGAAAGAAATGAACAACGTGATGAAACAGAGGTCGAGTTTATCGAGCCCGGACTTTATAATATAAAAGAAATTATCGACATTGTCTTAAAAAACACGCCTTGGGTTACGTTCGTCGTGGATGAAAAATTTTGAAAAACGTTTATAAATATCACTCAACAAAAACGAAACATCTAATTTTCATCGGGATTAGCTAATTTACTCGGGTTTGATAATGAATTTTTAGGTCAGGGAGAACACGAAGGAAAAAAACTTGATTTGCAAACTTTTAAAATAATATACATTCATTGCGATCAAATTTCTACGAGCGAAAATTTTCTCGACGGTAAACCTTGTACTATTTTAAACGTTTTTCCCTTGCAAGATAAATCGTTGGGGGAAAGTATGTGGATATAATATTCTAATCTGTTGCGAAAAAATCTCAAACGCGGCACTTTAAACGAATTGAGTTTTCAAATTAAAGATTCGTTCGGCAGAGACATAACTAATCACGGCATGCCGATTATTTTAACCGTCGAAATTAAATAAAAATATTAAATACATATGGCGAATATTTACGGTCCTAGTCGAAGAAGCGTTAGCGGTGATAACCACACTATCGCATCGAGCGATTACGGCCCAGTTATTTATCAACGTCACGGATTTATTGAAACAAATCAAATTCAACAAACAATAACTTCAATAAATTGATTTGAAGAACTCGACATTAAACTCGGATGGCACGGCGCGTTTAAACTACCTTTTTTTGCGTTCAATAAGTCACCCACGTACTCTTAAATCTTTGTAAAATTTATTAAAGATAGTGCTCTTCATTCGCATTTGGTAACGCGTAATTTTGAAACGGGTAGAGAATTTATTCCTTCTCCCGCTTGAAATAATAAATTTTCTTTCGACGACGAACCGCAGCATGTAGAATACGAAATTTGCTATAAAACCCAATATAAAAAAGTCTTTGTACGAGCGAGCTTTTTCGGCGCGGTAAACGCGGACATCTGTTTCGATATAAATATAAAAAGTAGTAATCTTTAAATTTAACGTATGCGTTTTACGGTAAATATAATAAAAAATATTATATTAAATATGGCGAGTATTTACGGACCTAGTCGAAGAAGCGATAACGATAATGCACGAGAAATCCAATCCAATTCAAACATCATTGAACGTGTTGGTCACATTGAACCGAGTAAACTTTTACAAGATATACATTTTTTTATCTTCTTCTTCTTCGCGAAAAGAACCATACATAAACTTACATTGGGATAGCAGTTTAAATAATGTAAGTTTTATTGTTCGTGGATTAACATTTTATTATCTATACGCTAAATTACAAAGTGGTGAAAATAATTCTCATTCTATCGTGAAAAGTAAACAGAGTGATATTTTAGGAGGTTTAATTGATTTACCTCTCGTCGACTTTTTTAATTTTTCAAATGAACCGCAGTATTTAGAATAATATGTATTATGCTACGTTTCACGATATAGAGAAGATAAAAAATACATCGCACGAGTAAACTTTTTAGGTGCTGTAAATACGGGAATCTGTTACGATATAAAAATTAATAGTTTTCCATTTGTTTAAAATAAAAATTATAATATTTTATTATTAATAGAATAATGAGCGACACTACAAAAACAACGAGAGTTTATCCAACCTCCGATAATCTCCAAGAGTTAATTCGCTACGAAGTGCATCGTTTACAAAAAGACGACGACATTCAAAAAGAAATTTTAAAAGAGAGAAACGAGCGCGAGGAAACATATAAAAAAATAAATGAAATCACCGAAACATGTGAAAATTTAGATGAAATCATCGAAACTTATAAAGCCGTAAAAACGATGGCGAAAATAGACTGTACTGCCTTGATCGCGTTCGAGCTTTTTTCCATCTATAAAAACTAATCTCTTAGTTTAAAAAAAATTATTATCTTTTATTATTAATAGAATAATGAGCGTCACTACAGAAACAACGAGAGTTTATCCCATTTTACCCTCTATGAATACTTCCGATAATGTAGAAAACGTCAACGCGTTTCGTTTGCAAAAAAGTTACGATATTCAAAAAGAAATTTTAAAAGAGAGAAACGAACGCGAGGCCGTATATAAAAATTCATCAAAACTTGTTACATCGTAGAAACGATGGCGGAATTGGGCTGTATGGAACAGGAGCCATTGGAATCGCAAGCATAGCCAGCGTTATAGCATCCCCGGTCGGATTTATACTAGAAGGACTGGCTTTAGGGTTAGGGGGTGTGGCGTTTGCCGTCAGATACGCGAAATATAAACTATTAAAAAAGGCTAAAAAACACGACGAGATTAGAGTTTTAGCAGAAAGTAAATTCAACACCATCGAAAACCACGTTTCGAAAGCGATCCAAGACAGCGTTATAATTCAAGAAGAATTTAATTTAATCTGCGAAGAGCGAATCAAATTTTGTCGAATGAAAGAAAACATCAGAACTAAATTTACTCCTAAAATTGATGATAACAAAAACAATTGTCAAAGCCGTTGCCGATAAAGATACAGATAAAGAAAAAAAAACATCTCATAGAAAAACTTTTGAATTTAAAGTAAATTTTACTATAGAAAAATCATACGACGATGAAAAACCTGAATTAGCAGAGCGGGTTAATATAAGACCTCCCCCATATAATTTTTAATTCTAAAAAGGTGAATTTGTTTTTCTTTTTCAACTCGCTCATCACTAAATTATAATTTTATTTAAACTTTCATTTTCAATATCTTTTTTTACACTTTTTTTACAACCTCTCTAGTACACTCTACATAGTTTTTTTTACCTTTCACCTTTCACCTTTCACATTCAAGTCTCCAAAACACCCACACTCCCTTTTTTATCAACACGCCTATAAAAAAGGGGTGGTCCAGAACCCCCACACCCCCTTTTTATAGACACGCCCATAAAAAGGGAGTGGTCCAGAACCCCCATTTTACATACTACTATATGGATCAAACTTGGCATAATTGAGTATTCTGAAAGCTTGGTGAAGATGATAACAATTATTATGGTATTAGGAATGCGTTTGCCTTCGAACTCACGCATAATAAATGAACCACGCATGAATGATAATGTATCTGTAAGTGTACCATTGTCATTAACGTAAACACAAGGTCGACACAAGTTCACCCAGCTGACCTTAGATTATACTATTTACATTATGGGGATTCTGCAATAAGAATGTTTGCGATGGCCATGGGTGTTTATCCAAGTGAGATAACAATGATACGTTTGTTCCACTAGTATTTTATTAGGTTTTTGTTGGATAAACAGGCCTGGTTCAACCTGTTATTTTCTGTTGTAAATAGGTCGGCTTGGTATTCTATCATCCAATCAGACTAGATTTATCGCCCGTGTCTGTAGCTATTTTAACGCAGATTTGCGGCAATTTTATAGGAATATTAATTATTTACTTGAGAAAAGGAAAATAAACGCTTTACTGAAAATGACGAATTGCTTAAAAGAATCGTTAGAAGCAAGGTCTACTGTTAGTTCATAAAATAAACGAAATATTATCAATTATTATTAACTATTCTATTAATTATTATTAACTATTCTAAGTGTTTTCATCTATAAAGAGGAAACATGAATTGTCGAATTTAACAAAATTTGCTGTCGTCCTGCATTTTGTTTTAAATCATTAAAACATACAAAAACAAGTAACAGTATTTCACCGTTTTTTGTTAAACGTGAACACCTATTGCGATGAAAAATGACAAACGTTGTGTGATATTTTACTTGAAAAATACTAGAATTAAAAAAGTGTACAAATGTTGTAGTTCCCATCACATTAAACCCATCACATTATTCACATGAAATAACTGCTACAAATTAGATCTAGTTCACATCATATCATCAGAGATCCGTGGTCCGCTGCAGCTCCATTAAAAGTGTTAAGATTAACTAGGCCTATATATGATTATACCGCTGGGTACCAGCATTACGAAATGGGAATTCCCCGCGAATTAACTGAATATTTCGACATCTGCCCCAGGGTTACGTGGAAAATTACGCGTTTGTCACCTCAGAACACAGACTTTTGTCTTGCAACAGGTTGTTCTTTGCTTTCATTTTGTAGGCACTTCAAGCGCAGCTGCATGGTGGTTGTTCTCAAGAATCTTTCAGAAATGCTGCAGATTCCAAGTTGTTGAATCTACATCAACGTACACCGGTAAGCACTTTTAAAATGCATTATAAATGCAAATAATTAAAGTCTCATCGAGACTTTAATTGCTTGCAAGAAACTGAAAAAAAGTTTACAAACGGCGATGGATTAGTGACCTTTAAGTAATGTTGATTGTAGCATCGAGGTAGATTGTAGATAACACATTTTGTTTTACTAATCTGAAAACTTTATCTTGGTCGCCATGGATCTCTTTCCTTTTAAAAGAACAAAATGCTTACATGATGCTCAGAAACAGTATGACGAATATAATAATTATTAGGTGTTCGGGTATGTGCCCAAAACACCTATTGTTTTTAGGTAAAACTTGTAGCTTTGCATGGTGAGGATGATTAGTAAGACTAATTGCGGTGACACCATGTGGAATCTCAATTGAGTAGTAATTAGTTCTGAAAAGAACTGGTGGTACAACTTGACGTTTCGATCAGTATGCTCTGATCGTCCTCAGGAGAATGCCGGACTCTGGAAAATGCTGCTGCTTAAGTAGACTGCTAGAGGATCATCAATGGAATTGGTAATTTGGGCCCCTTATACTATTATTGCTGGTTTGCCCCTCCCCTTCCCTAATTCTTGGATTCTATAGTGCTGCAATGATAGACCAAATAATTTTAGAAAACAAATGTATTGGTTCATCACCAGTGGCAGTACATGCCATCACCAAGAACTTGGAGGGAGGGGGCTGACATTTTATTCCAAAATTACCGATTCCAATGACAACCCCTGAATGTCACCCATTCTGAACTGTCACTAAATCGTACATACAGAGCGTACATTTATTATAAATGCAGATTGATTCTGTTTTCTTGTCAACAAAGGATCATGGTTGGGTTCATTTACATTGAAGTCATTTCACTTGTTACATGTGTAAGACCATGTACACTCATTTCTAGATTGATTACAAGTAGGTTAAACAGGTCAACAAAGTGGTTTCAATTGATTGTGGGGGAGGGAAGTGTGTAACCACAAAAGTCAAGTCATGAAACTCAACAGACAGTTAAAATAAATATGTATTTCATTGTTTTATTAGCAATTTATAAGCACCCATACAACTCTTTGATTATTTCAATGTCTAACAATTTATGTACAAAATGGCATCTGATCTTTAGGTTGTAATTCTGTAGTATGGATGCAGCTACAGACATTTTGCCAATCATGTGTACAACCTTGAAAATGTAAAAATCAATGTAGAATTTGTTTTCAAATTTTTGTAAATTATTTTTAAATTATTTGCAGTATAGGTGAAAACAAAGACAGTTTATAAGCATGTCACAATAAGGAGATGCTTGATTACCTCTACTTCCTCCCGAACACCTAGTGTTTGTTCAAACAAACACTTAAGCTCTAGTTATATTGAGATTTTGTTCGCATCATGCCGTGGTACACTGCAACTCCAAAATTGACAATATCCACAAATACCGCTGGGTACCAGTATTACCAAATGGGAATTCCCCACGAATGAACTGAATATTTCGAAATCTACGACATATTTGTAACCAAAGATCAAAGACTTGTGTTCAAACAGGCTGTTTAAACAAACAGGTTTGTTCCTTCATTATGTAGGCCTATGTACTGTGCAGTTGGTGGTTGTGCTATTTTCCCCGAGAACGTTTCAGAAAAGCTGAATTTTTGAAGTTGTTGAACGTACACAGGTAAGCACATTTAGGTTAATAAACCGAAGCCTCACCGACGCGTCTTTGCAGGTAAATACTAGAGTGCCAATATTAACAAATTGATTATACCGCCGTATTATATCAAACAGGAAATCCCCACGTATTAACTGAATATTTCGACATCTGTCTGAGGTGTATGTCTGTAGATACGTATGTGTAACACGTAAACCATAAAGCAAATACTGTTGCCCTGTTGTAACAGGATTTCAATTGCGTTGAATGTGTTTATGTGCACTGTGCAGGTGGTTGGACCATTTTTATTCTGCATCTTTCAGAAAAGCCGAATTTTCTATAGAATTATTTATTTTCTATAGCATTCTTTAGAAGCAGGTTTTATATAGAGTACGAATCTCTATAGAATTCTATGGAAGCAGGTTTATAGTTTTCTATAATAGTATTTTTGAAGCGTTTATTAGTTTACAGTTAGTGTTTCTCTTTTTCTCTGGCGATACACATGATCTTCTGGAATAGGATAATATATTTTGTATATAATTGATCTGCAATTGTATATTATATAGTACACACATCTTTGTTATGTGTGTAAACCAAGGATCTCCCATTGTTACCCTCTATTGCTATGCAACCGGGGAGGTATTATTCTCATTGTGATAGCAACTGGGGACGTATAGTCCCTTTTGTTATTAGTCATCGGTTGGAATGTCTACACAAACTAATGCAGTACAGACACATAGCTGGACTTGTGTGTATGCGCATACTCTATTTTATGGCTATGTGATGCAGAGTACCAGTGATTTGCAATAATCATGTACAATAACATAATGGTCGTGAATGACAACAGTCAAATAACTGTTCATTGTAAATTCACATGTTCACAGGTATGATATATAATTAGTGTTTTGAAGAATACATTCATTACAATTATCTAGTTTTCAAAATAAACATCATAAAAATAACCTTTTGAACGTTTCATCAAAATTGGTGTTCACGTTTTTGAGAAAATAGCCAATAACGGTTTCTATTTTATTAGTGATTTTGTGCATGTTCATATTGTGTTAATTTCGATTGTTGCAATCGAAATCAGCTGTTGCATTTGTGGAGGTCTTCATATACAATTTTCTTGAGGAAGACAGCATTTCAGACAGGAATATCTCTTAGGGCGTGTGGTAGAAATCCAACCGTGTAGACAAAAAAATAAACCACTGTTTGTTACTATTTTCTACGAATATATGTTCAGCTCTTTAATTTATTGTCCACAGTAGTAATCTCAATCCCCAGAGAAGTGGCGCAAACTTCAGACCTAAATCTTCACTCCTGACATGAGATAATTCTAAATGTACTAGCTAGTAGCTATGGCACAATTTATTATATTGTTGCATTCCCCACTATTGTGGGTCAACAAAATAAAAGGGCGGACACAAACTTTGTTGTGACAATAAGAAATGGGGTTGATTTATCATCTTCTCTGCATTCAACAACAATAAAAGGCATTAATGACATATAAAAAGAGTGGTAGCGTAGTTCAATAATTAGACTTAATAGTTAGACATAATACGAGTTCCGAATGGTGTGTACGAGTAATACCAACTACAAAGGGATCGGATACAGCCAAGACCATCATTCTTTCATGCGGCTTGTCACTCGGTATACGGTAGTGGCACTGCTACACCAAGGACAGACGGCTGGTCAGTCTCGACGACGGGGACCACCAGGGCTTGACTACACCGGGTGTCTGGACGGGGCCAGAGTGTGTATCAGACCGCATTAGCTAGGCGAACCAATGGTCATATCGACGCACTGCACCATTGGTTCGACGAACGAGGCTCTGGACTGTAATAGTTCGGTATATCGCACTGTCATGGATCGGATCGAGTCGCTCAGATATCATTCGGAATCGCACTTCCCCAAGATGAGGAAATCTCTGGGTTTATATAGAAATCTGAGGCCTAAGATTGAATAAAACATTAGCCTAGTTTAGCGTCTTAGCCAATGGGAAGCTTGCCTTCCGCGTCTAAGGGTAGAAACGTGTGCAAAATCATGATATGCAACAGGTCCTTGTTCCATAATTATAAGGAAAGGTATTTGACGAAAGTAAAGTGAGTGACAACTCAGAAAGGAGGGCGTGTTCAAGGGGATGATGCTTACTGGGGTGCTAAACTATTGCATGAGTGGGGCAGCGGTAGCGCATGGGAGCACGGCACACGGACCAAGGCCTATGACTGAGCGTGCCAGTCACGGTGACTGTTTGGTCGTGCTACACCCACGAACCGTGTTCGGCGTGTAGGGTGGACTCCGAGGAAAGTAGCAGAAAAATAGACTAAGTCCAAAGGACGGCTCCAAGCCACGTGGCGGGAGGGTGTGGCACGCACACAAGGCTCTCGCTGGTGTTGCATTATGCATTGTGTTAGCGCTGGATATGCATGAGCAAAAGTAACGTCCTTGTATGGATTGCATATTCATAGAGGACAATTGAGGGTCCGGGAAACAAACTCTGGGACTTAGACTGCTTGAAATTGCATCGTAAGCAAAAATATTGGAAGTGGAAGAAGTGAAATAGGGGGAGGTAATATTTATCAAAATCAAAGGGTAAGATTCGTAACACTATTATATATTAAACGCACAATGCATGACACACAATCCTTATTATACTGCATAATTGTTCGGAACGAGCAGTTCGTGTCACAACAAATGTTCAGCTCCTCAATGAAGAATCACGGCAGCAAATACGACATGAAGTGTACGTTAAATTATATACGAGTTGAACAGTTCAACGATAACAACGATAACAACGATAGTTCGAAGACAAAAGTACTAAACAAAAATGGTTCTTACACGGTTAATTCCACCCAAAATGCACACAGCAAAATGTACAGACCCTTTACTGTCCTTTAGAGCTGTTCAAAAATGACTTTAGTTACAAGAAACTCTCTAACTCAACAAAAATAAGCAAGCTTTGAACAACGCGGCACACTGACTTATGATTTCACACTCCAACCCCCTTACGTACAGCGCCCTCTCCTGGCACCCAACTACAACAGAATTATGGCAATAAAACAAACCTTCGGTGTCTCTAACAGGGCGATTAGTACAAGTATCACCTTTGTAAACATTTAGCTTTCAGATTGAAACTCAAAACACTTTTTGATCATTACCAAAGCTATACCATACCTTTAAAATGGTGTATTAAGAACAATGTAAAGTATAGACACAAAATAGCTTGTATTTGCAACATAACCAATATTGAAATATAACCAAAAGTGATTATAGTTACTGTAGATTGATAGAATACATTCTGATGGAGTTATGGAATGTTGAATTTCCTCCAGTTGATTATGGCCCGTGATTTATTTAAGATTTGAATTTGTATTCACGTTTTCTCCCAAATTTCAACATGTCAAGAATATTCATACAAATACAAGGCAGGAATCACCCTTGTAATTTAAGGCCAAAAAAGTCTCTTGTTTCTGGTTATCAGTCGGCTTCAATATCGGTGAGGTGACTCGCCTTTTTTCGGCCAGGGAAATACGTGATGCAATATATACGCGGGGACCAAGTTTCCCATATAGAAAGTATGGTTGCTAGCTAGGAGAGGCCTCATAAATCGGGCAAACGTTCATACCCTATGTGAAAAGAATTTCAATCAATCCAGCAATTTTGGCTGCAATTGGACATCGTTTCATACCAAAAAAAAATAAACTAGAGCTTAAGTGTTTGTTGGAACAAACAGATGGTGTTCGAGTCCACTTCCGGTTCAATCAAATTATCAACGATGTCAATGTCATATTTTGCAAAGGTGTATCATCTTTTATTATAACAATATCAATTTCATATTCAAAAATATAGCAATTTTGCATTAGAATGTGTTGACTTTGGACTTCCTGTTTGGACCGGAAGTAAAGGTCAGAACAGGTGATTTGAAGGTCATATATATGACACAATAAAACTTCCTCATGATCATGAAAAAATAACGTTAGTACTTGCCTTGGTTCAATTTCTGAGATTGGAAAATAATCTCTTAAAAAAAAACGCCACTAGGGGGCACTCTGAACTTTGATGATGTTATCAAACATTTTTTGAGAATATAAGATGTCACTATTACTTTATTCGCAGAAGTCATATTCAAATTTCCTATGATTTTTGAGATTATTATTTTTCTAAACCTGCCACAAGATGGCACTGTGACAGGTGATGACGTCATCCTTCACATTTTTAAAAAGGTCACATGTCAGTAGTAATTTCGTCCACTGAAGGCATATACCATATCCGGTTTCGACCGGAAAGAGAGGTATGTGCATGAAATGTCACATAATTCAAGATCTGTAAGATGATGCAAAGATTGTGAAAATATCTTTTGTGGTTCATGAGATATGATTTTTGGAAATATTAAAATTTGATTTTAGTGTATTTCGCTATCTGATGACGTCACCATGACGTCACAACTTTACCTGAAACTATATGTTCGATAAGTCTCATCGAGAAGGAGAAAGGGGGAAAAATAGCAGAGATTGTCAAAAACGCAATTACACAATTTAAAATAAGTAATGCCAGTGATTAATTTGATTACAATATCAGAGATCTGTAAAAGCCTAAATGAATGTCACAACAATGGTTTTGTCTGCTAGTTTAAAAGAGGGCACTATGCACATTTAGCGTATGTCCAACAGCTAAATGTGTATAGCGCCCTCTTTAGTTTGTATTATTGGCGAAGAAAACAGCATCGCCTAATTTGTTTATTACCATTAAAATTGTATCATAAACTACTTTTTTATTCTCATATATTAAGTTTTGGTCACGTGATTAAGATGAAAGTTTCCAGTTGTCTTCATATTGACATAGATTGTCAAATTGTACATCAAATTGAATCTATGAGATATAACCTTATAAAATTGTCACTTCGTGTGCCACTAATTTGACCACCAAAGCATTTATGATAACTCATTTCACAAGAATTACAAGCTATTAACCCTTTCATTACCAGCCAGTTATGTCAGAGAGTACCCTTCTTTACCACAGTCATTAGGAGACCAATGTCAATTCAGCACCAGTGGGTTTTTCACAATTTCATTGAAGTGTGCCCTCACACGGCAGGAATAGACACTTTTTTAACATGTGTACTGTACATACCAAATGGCTCATTTGTATGTAAAAATGAGTATACAAAAGGGAGGAAAACACTGTGCAAAAGCGAAATAATTAGATCAGTATTTACACTAAAGAAAAGTAATACAAATCGGTGATACTTCA
The DNA here is from genome assembly GCA_029582265.1 of Zoroaster sp. YZ-2022. Taxonomy (NCBI): domain Eukaryota; kingdom Metazoa; phylum Echinodermata; class Asteroidea; order Forcipulatida; family Zoroasteridae; genus Zoroaster; species Zoroaster sp. YZ-2022. The sequence goes on from CM055816.1 coordinate 89,710,053, forward strand.
TGCAAATACGGTACAGGTATAAGATTTTTTTTCCATCTGATAAACAATAACTTGGATGAGATTTTGGGGGATTTTTTTTGGTTTTCTACTTGGAAATGAACCATTTACTTGTATTCAGTGTAAATACATCACAATCCATGCTAACACCCCACCCCCACCCCCCAATTCAATGTTGGTTTGGACTGTAATCTGCAGATTTTTAAAGTGCAAAAGCAAAACAATTAAATATTTGGATCAGTATTTACACTAAAGTAAAGTAATACAAATGGGTGATATTTCATGCAAATACGGTACAGGTATAAGATTTTTTTCCATGTGATAAACAATAACTTGGATGAGATTTTGGGGGATTTTTTTTGGTTTTCTACTTGGAAATGAACCATTTACTTGTATTCAGTGTAAATACATCACAATCCATGCTAACACCCCACCCCCACCCCCCAATTCAATGTTGGTTTGGACTGTAATCTACAGATTTTTAAAGTGCAAAAGCAAAACAATTAAATATTTGGATCAGTATTTACACTAAAGTAAAGTAATACAAATGGGTGATATTTCATGCAAATACGGTACAGGTATAAGATTTTTTTTCCATGTGATAAACAATAACTTGGATGAGATTTTGGGGGTTTATTTTTGGTTTTCTACTTGGAAATGAACCATTTACTTGTATGCTGGTGAATATTACTCTGCTATTGACAATACAGATATTCAGCATATGGAAAAAAAACTCTTTTCCACCATTTCAAGCTTCTGTGTGTATGATTGTAGTACTGAAAACATTGGTCGGCAAGATCAGTTCCACCCATGTTTTTGTTGTAATCTTCAATACAATTGGGCTTCATAACATCACGAAATCCACTTGTGCTCTTATTACACCGAATTTGCTTTTTGGACAAATCGGTGTTGCCTACATTAGTTAAAAGTGTTACAGTTGCCCCCAACACGCGGCTAAAAATTCCCTCCGTGTCCATGCCGTCCAAGCCGCAAACCAAGCCCCATCCTCCAAAGCCCCAGTAACAGAGGCCGACTATGTTACTCAAAAACAAATGTCTCAGTTCACAGAGAATATCGACCGCCGACTAACCGGAATAGTTCGATTAATTAAAGACAATCGTTCAACCGGCAGAAACAAAGCCCCTGATTCCAAAAATAAGAATAGTGTACAGTCAAAGGCGACCAATGTGACCTGCTATAACTGTGGCGAACTCGGCCACTTTGCCAATAGTTGCCCCCAACACGCTGCGAAGAAAGAGCCGACCGCTACCCAACCCCCACAGGCGGAAAACTAGAAGGGACCGTGCCGTCCGGCCTGGCATCGGTCCAACCCTCGTGTGAACAATCCATTATCCGAATGGGCAGGCAGCCATTTACAGACATGTCTGCATTTTTACAAGTACAAACTTACGGTTTAAATACCGAACTTTTAGTAGACACAGGGGCGGCAGTGACTATTATTTCCTCAGCGCTTTTCAGCATGATACCCGCCGAAAAACGCCCTCAACTTAAGTCCCCACATGAATGTGTAAAACTGGAAACTGCGAACAATGAACTTATTGAAGTCGATGGTATTGCCACCATGGACATTAGTATTGGCGAACAACAATTCCAGTGGGATGCGTTTGTTGCCCCCATTAAGGATGAAGGAATCCTCGGCTATGACTTTTTGTATTTCTTTGACTGCATACTTGAGGCACGGCGCGGCATACGTATTGCTGGCACTTGGGTTCAGTGGACGGTCAAGGGTTCACCTCCATGTGTAATGACAATTTCATTGAAAAGAAAACACCACCGTACCAGCCTGCAGTGAATGGATTGCAGAAGGCGTAGCCGATACTCATAAACTCAGCTCGAACTTTGCTGTGGTAGAAGCAGGCAGTTAATAAGAACATTGATCAAAATATCGTGGTCGGCAGCTCCCTCGTTGACCCCAGGCGGCAAGATATCGGTATACCTGTCCGGCTCATGAACACATCACCAGAGAACATTGAACTCCGGGCAGGTACAGTCATTGGACACCTGCACGAGATTGACACAGTTGAACTCATAGACGAACAAGAGAACCGCGAAACAGATCATCTCTATCGAGCGATGCGCGTATGCAGAGTGCATGCGTGCAAACCTTCATCCTCAGTCGCACCCAACGCCCCAAACCCCGTGATGCCCCCCAAAATGGTCCGAGAACCTCGAAAAACTCTATGAGAGGAGTTGTAAAAATCTCTCCTCTCCTCAACAAAAATCATTGGCGGAACTTTTGACAAGGCATGTGAACACTTTCTCAAAGTCCGCTGAGGACTTGGGCCGAACAGCAATAGTGGAGCACGCTATTGACACTGGTGACACTCGCCCCATACGTCAGCCGCCCAGACGCCCCCCAAAAGCATTTCAGGGCGAGGAAGAGAAAATACTGGAAAGCCAACTGAAGGCAGGGGTGATACAAGAATCAACATCCCCCTGGGCTTCACCAATGGTTTTTGTGCGAAAGAAAGATGGCACGACACGCCCATGTGTTGACTACCGAAAGTTAAATAACGTAACGCGCCGTGACGCATACCCGTTACCACGGATTGATGACTGTCTAGATTGCCTCAGTGGAGCCAAGATTTTCAGCACCCTTGATCTGCAGTCAGGCTACTGGCAGATTAAGATGAAAGATGAAGACCGTCCTAAAACCGCGTTCGTGACCCGTAGTGGCCTATACGAATACATCACTATGCCATTTGGACTTTGTAACGCGCCGAGCACGTTCGAGCGTTGCATGGAACTTGTGCTTAAAGGGTTACAGTGGAAAACCTTGCTGATATTATCTTGATGACGTTATCATCATATCCTCAACATTTCAAGAGCACTATACAGCGTCTTGAAGAAGTTTTGAAACGGTTCGGAAACGCCGGGTTGAAACTAAAACCGAGCAAGTGTGAGCTCTTCCGTGATGAAGTTCTTTTTCTGGGTCACACCATAACCCAGGAGGGTGTTAAACCAGATCCCAGCAAGGTTGCTGCAGTTCAAGTCTGGCCGACACCTAAGAATATCACTGATATACGCTCGTTTCTTGGACTCTGTTCTTACTATCGTCGATTTATAGCGAAGTTCTCGACGATAGCCAGTCCCTTAAATCGTCTGTTAGAGGCCGGACAGATATTTAAGTGGACCCCTGACTGTCAAACCGCGTTCGAAACATTGAAAGCCGCACTGACAGGTGGTGAACTTATGTCGTACCCCGACAACGACGGACTTTTCATTATCGATACTGATGCATCGGATACCGGTATCGGTGCCACCCTGTCACAAATTCAGTGGTGCGAACGAACACAGAAAGAAGAAGAGCGACCGATAGCGTATGCTAGCCGGTCGATGACCAAACCTCACCGGCGATACTGTACGACGAGACGTGAACTACTCGCTATTGTTACGTTTGTACAATATTTTAGGCACTACTTGCTTGGCAAGCAGTTCCTGATTCGCACAGACCACAGTGCTTTGAGATGGATAATGACATTCAAAGATCCAGTTGATCAAATGGCTCGATGGCTAGAGATTATGGCCCAGTTTGACTTTAAGATTGAACACCGTGCAGGAAAGAAACATGGCAATGCAGATGCCCTCTCTAGGGTGCCGTGTGATCCTGACGAGTGCCCGTGCTACGACGGTAGAACCATCCTCACTGAACTACCTTGTGGTGGTTGTGACAAGTGTGTCACTAAGAGTGAACTGTGGTCCGATTTCAACAAAGTCGACGACGTAATCCCCCTATCGACCAGACGAATTCATGCTACCTCTGCAGACAAGGTAGAATGCCCTCAGAACACTCCCGATATTGTCAAATCTTCATGCAATGAAGACTCCCAGGATGTTTTGACTTGTTACGTCCCAGGTCCCGAACTTTTATCTGAAGGACTGAAAAAAGTTCAGCCTATCCCCTTCGCGACAGTTCTCATACTGATGGCAACAGTGGTAACACACCTCTTTGGTGTTATTTGCAAACTCGGCAACTGTATTTGGCGCTCGTGCAGTACAGTTATCAACGACATGTGGGTATCGACTCCCGTCGGCTGTTTTGCAAACACAGCTGGAGAAACTCCCGGACAAGCCGTATTGTCCAACGCCTCGCCAGGGATATTGCTACAAGATGTGATGTCAAAGTCAGCAGAAAACTCCTCCGAAACTAGCAATGTTAACGGTGATAAACAGGATGAACCAGAGCGAAGTGACATGAACTGTAACACGCCCTGCGCCCCCGACAAGGGCGCCTTAGCCGGTTTTAGTACCGGGCCGCAACTTACAGAACTATCCCACTTCACTCCAAAGACCAAAATCCACGATAGTGACTTGTTCAACGTACATGTAATCTCCATGCACGACGATGCCGGTTCAAATGCTGGTCAGCAACAAGACACCTTGGCTGAACGGTTACTCCTCTGACGAAATCGCCAAAATGCAGAGAACTGATCCAGATATTGGCGTAATATTGGATTGGTTAGATAAATCCCTCCAGCGGCCAGGAAGAGACTTGGCCGCCAGTCAAAGTCCAGCAACCCGAAAACTCTGGTTGTTATGGCAACAACTTATCGTCCGAAACGGTGTCCTCTACAAGAGATGGGTAACTACGGACAAAACTCAATCATACTTGCAGCTTGTGGTACCAAAAGAGCTGCAAGACACCATCTTGCGAGCAACGCATGATGCTGTGACATCCGCCCACCTCGGTGTAAAGAAAACTGTTCACAAGACAAAACGCAAATTCTACTGGTACCGGCTGAAAGAATCAGTCCGGAATTGGATAAGAAAATGTGCGAAGTGTGGAGCCCGGAAGCGGCCCCACAAAACACCACGAGCCCCCCTTCAAGACTATAGAGTTGGCGCACCCATGGATAGACTGGTAACCGATATCCTTGGCCCCTTACCAATCAGTGAGCAGGGTAATCGATACATCTTGCTCGTTGGTGACCAGTTCTCGAAATGGATGGAAGCCTATGCCATCCCTGACCAGACAGCAGAGACAGTTGCCCACAAAATAGTCTATGAATTTATCTCAAGATGTGGTGTCCCCCTTGATCTACACTCAGACCAAGGCAGAAACTATGAATCTAATTTGTTCCGTTCTGTTTGTAAGCTGTTAGAGATAAACAAAACACGAACATCACCCTATCATCCATCGGCCAACGGCCAAGCTGAAAAATTTAACCAAGTCCTTGTGAACATGATTTCAGCTTACGTTGATGATAACCAAAGAAACTGGGACATCCATCTCCCTCTTTTAACATCAGCATATAGAAGTTGCCAGCACGAGACGACTGGTTACTCCCTGAACATGCTTATGCTTGGTCGTGAGACTCACGCGCCCATCGACTTAATGTTTGGTGGCCCACCCCAAGATGAAGTCCATCCCCCAAATGAGTGTGAGTACGTAATTGCACTCAAAGAGAGGATGACCAAGGTCCATCATATAGTCCGTGAACACCTTGGTCAAGCCAGTCAACGACAGAAAAGAGACCACGACACGAGAATTTCACATCACAACTACGCAGTTTGTGATCTTGTGTATTTTATGGACAGCACCAAGACGCCGGGTCTTTCCCCAAAACTGAAAAAGGTTAAATGGATAGGACCTTGCATCATTGAACGAACACTAAGCGATTTACTCTTTGTACTCCGATATAAACAGAGAGGGAAATCCAAAGTTTTACATCATGATCGTTTAAAACGATACTTCAGCGACGATGTGCCACCATGGATGAAGGACATGCAAAAACTTTTGAAAGAAAAGTCAGCAGTGGACCCAGCCGTCCATATCCCTGACACACGCGATCCCCAGACCATCAGTACGAGTTCTGATGATTCCCCTTCCCAACCACCCAAGAATGACCATCGCCCCCCGTCATCCACGGTACCATCGAACATTGCCCCTCCCACAAGAAGAAGCCAACGTACCACGCGCACACCAGCCAGGTTTCTTACTTAGCTCCGTTCACTGATACTGCTTGCATATTTGACCTCTTTAGGTCAAGGAACTCGTAGTAAACAAACAGAGCAGAGCAGAGCATGCAGTGATGACCCATTCATTCATAAATTTGCAGCCCAGACCGTGCGGTTGTAATCTAATATGACTGTATAGGAGTCTAGGAGATACCACGCGACAGCGTCCGAACTGTATTTGTACATGTACATGTGTACACGGTACATGCATGTAACTGCATATGAAATTATGTGTTTTAAGTTTTCTATAGTAGATTCAGCGGCGTAGCCAGGACTTTTTCAGTGGGGGGGGGGGGGGGGCCCAGGGGGGCATTGCTTTTCAGTGGGGGGGCCCAGGGGTATGGGTTTTTCCCTTTTGGTTTTCTTTTCTGTTTTTTTGGGCACTATGAGGATTTTTCGTGGGGGCACTTGGGGGCACTGGAAATTTGTGGGGGGACACGTGCCCCCAGGCCCCCCCGTGGCTACGCCGCTGAGTAGATTATAGATTTAATTACATAATTAATTGCCTAGACGGTTTTTTTTGTAGTTAGTTCGTAGACCAAAACTACAAAAGTGACACTTGATGAACCATTTTGAACTTTAGTAAGATTATGCCTCGTCTAATGAACTCTATGACTTTTGTTTTCATCAGCACGACATCGCGTAGCTGATTCACCATGTGATCATCTATGAACTTTAGATTTTATGAACAGTAATATTGTTATTGTTTTCGTAATGAGTTTAACCTATTTCCATGTTAACGCAAAACGAGGACGTTTTGAAAGTACAGGGGGAATAGTGTTACGAATCTTACCCTTTGATTTTGATAAATATTAGTACCCTCTATTTCACTTCTTCCACTTCCAATATTTTGCTTACGATGCAATTTCAAGCAGTCTAAGTCCCAGGGTTGTTTCCCCGGACCCTCGATTGTCCGCTATGAATTTGCAATCCATACAAGGACGCTACTTTTGCTCATGCATATCCAGCGCTAACGCAATGCATAATGCAACACCAGCGAGAGCCTTGCGTGCGTGCCACACCCTCCCGCCACGTGGCTTGGAGCCGTCCTTTGGACTTAGTCTATTTTCCGAATACTTTCCTCGGAGTCCACCCCTTCACACCGAACACGGTTCGTGGGTGAACCACGGCCAAACATTCACCGTGACTGACCCGCTCAGTCATTAGCCGTGGCCCGCGTGTAGTGCTCCCTAACCCAAGCACAGCCGCTGTTCCCCTAATGCAGTAATAGCTTAGCATCCAAGCAAATAGCTTAGCACCCCAGTAACCATTTTCCCCTTGAATTAACACGCCCTCCTTTCTAAGTTGTCGATCGCTTCACTTTCGTCAAATACCTTTCCTTATATGGAACAAGGACCTGTTGTATGTCATGATTTTGCACACGTTTCTACCCTTAGACGCGGAAGCCAAGCTTCTCATTGGCTAAGACGCTAAAGTAGGCTTATGTTTTATTTATTCCTAGGCCCCAGATTTCTATATAAACCCGAGATTTCCTGATCTCAACGGTAGTGCGGTTCCGAATGAAATCTATGCGACTCGATCCGATCTGATCCGATCCATGACAGTGCGATATACCGAACTATTACGGTCCAGAGCCTCGTTCGTTGAACCAATGGTGCAGGGCGTCGATATGGCCATTGGTTCGCCTACATGTAGCTATGCGGTCTGATACACACTCTGGCCCCGTCCAGACACCCCGTGTAGTCAAGCCCCGGTGGTCCCCGTCGTAGAGACCAAACAGCCGCCCGGCTCTCGGTATAGCAGTGCCCGTACCGTATGCCGAGTGACAAGCCGCATGAACGAACGATGGTCCCGACTGGCTGTACCCAATAGTTGGTATTCGTACACCCTATTCGGAACTTAGCACAAGTATATGAGTTTAACTATTGACATGTACCTATACGCTACCACTCCTGTCATACATGTTACTAGTGCCATTGTTAAATAGTGATGTTAATAATAAACCAACCCCATTGGTTGAGATTGTCACAACAAAGTTTGTGTCCGACTATTATTTGTTGACCCACGAAAGTGGGGAATGCAACAATATGACATAAAACACAATAAAGGGGGCCACTTTCCTACCGTCACGTTAGCAGTTTTTCTAATGGTTGTAATTATTTTTTTAATATCTGAAACCACCAAAAAAGAAATTCAACATTTGAATAGACATGCATGCTTATCCTAAAGATAATTTGAGTTGATTATTACTATTATTTTTTTAATTACCCTAAAATTTCCATCAACAAATGGAGGGAAAAGTGAGGTAACTTTTTCCGTCGAATTTTTAGGGAAATTTGAGGGTAAAAAAATAAATAAAAAAATAAAAAAATAAAATAAATCAACTCAAATTAGTTCTAGTATTTAGCCTGCATGTCCATTCACATGTTGAAACACTTTTTGGTCGGTTTCAGGTACCGGTACTTAAAAATAAATAACAACCATTGGAAAAACTGCTAACGTGACGGAATCAAAGTGGCCCCTTTATTGTGTTTTATGTCATTATATAGTTATGTTTGACACGATCATAACCATTAGGGGGCCCCGTACAATGTTAATTTTCCCTCATTTTGGTAAAATGTTTCCCATAATAACTTCCTTAATAAACACAAGGTCGACACAAGTTCACACAGCTGATCTTGAATTATACCATTTACATTATGGGGATTCTGCAATGAGAATGTTCGCGATGGCCATGGGTGCAAGTGAGATAACAATGATACGTTTGTTCCACTAGTACCGGTATTTTATTAGGTTTTTGTCGGCTAAGCAGGCCTGGTTCAACCTGTTATTTTCTGTTGTAAATAGGTCGGCTTGGTATTCAAACATCCAATCCGACTAGATTTATTGCCCGTGTCTGTAGCTATTTTAACGCAGATTTGCGGCAATTTTATAGGAATATTAATTATTTACTTGAGAAAAGGAAAATAAACGCTTTACTGAAAATGACGAATTGCTTAAAAGAATCGTTAGTTCATAAAATAAACGAAATATTATCAATTATTTTTAACTATTCTATTGGAAGTGTATTGATCTATAAAGAGGAAACATGAATTGTTATTGTCAAAAATTTGCTGTCGTTCTGCATTTCGTTTTAAATCATTAAAACATACAAAAACAAGTAACAGTATTTCACCGTTTTTTGTTAAACGTGAACACCTTTTACTTGAAAAATACTAGGTTGAATTAAAAAGTGTACACATGTTGTAGTTCCCTTAAACCCATCACATTATTCACATGAAATAACTGCTACAAATTAGATCTAGTTCACATCATATCAGAGATCCGTGGTCCGCTGCAGCTCCATTAAAAGTTTCAAGATTAACTATGTATGATAGCTGGGTACCAGCATTACGAAATGGGAATTCCCGTGAATTAACCGAATATTTCGACATCTGTCCCAGGGTTACGTGTAAAGCTACGCATTTGTCACCTTAGAACACAGACTTTTGTCTTGTAACAGGTTGTTCCCGTGCTTTCATTTTGTAGGCACTTCAAGCGCAGGTGCATGGTGGTTGGACAACTGTTCTCAAGAATCTTTCAGAAATTTTTTC